>JANAVB010036142.1:0-51252 GCA_029216955.1 Iris pallida
CCTTAATATTCTCGTTAGCTTTTTGGTGGACAAACCATAAATTTCAGAGGGGAAATTGCTATATTTGTACGACATAAATAAAAAATCATACCCAAAATAAAGGCCTTTCCGGAAATTGAGGGTTGGCAAATGATCCAGATCATAAATGTACCTTGAACTGCAACACTCGTACCAGAGGTGGTTCAATGGGGTTTAGGTGTACACATTAACTATGGTCTGGAACCATGGAACGAGTAATTTGACTACTTATATCGTTAAGTATTTACAAAAGCTAATGAATCTAATAAATAGGAAGCTACCCCTAAATAGAAGATCAAAATATATGTCATAACTCCATCTAAGGGAATTGTATACCCTTAAATGGCAGTTTCTCATGTCTAATATCTCTTACAAACTCTTTTGTTTACATGCGTTGTACCAGACAACACGAGATAAGCGCTACAAGATATCCATGTTCCTATTTATTAATAACAAAGAACTAACAATGACAAAAAGTATCCTAAAATTTGATAATAAAGAACCAATAGAGGAGAAAAAGGAAAAGAACAGGAAAACTATAGTATAGAGATTCAACAACATTGAAAAGGAAACCGCATTCGTTATTATTGTTAGTAGAAATTCTCAAACTCTGTATTTAGAGACTGAAATTAAAATATAAGTAAAATAAATAAAATGATACCGAGGCTTGAACTTGGTTCAATGTTCTTAAGACAATATTCGCCCCGCACTGGTGCTTACGGTTTAATGGCGATTAGTCTCCCAGGATACAATGGTTCTTTCCTTCGGTAGCAGCACTTCACACCGTAGGAACTCGTCGAAGCAACGTTGTTGTCTCTCTCTCTTAGACTAACTAATGCAATATGGATGAATTGAATGAATGCTTGAATGCTCCAAACACGTGTATTTATAGAAATAAAGAGACACGATGGAAAGGGCACACCTTTCTAATAAATAGATTCGTACACATTTTCCAATGAAAAGATTCGTACACCTTTTCATAGATTCGTTGATAGAAAAAATTGATATTATTATTATAACAAATATACATTCACATTTTCCAACAATTATGACTTGTATCTCTGTTATTTCTTTTTGAGACTAGGACTAAGTTTCATTTGGCCTGTATGAATTGGGGGGTCATGGATTTATGAATGATTTCCAGTAGTTCTTTTATCAAGCCATCGAATTTCAAACTAGCTGCAGTTGATCTTGACATGAGGATCCCACTTTTGCACTAAGCTGACTGCTGTTATGTTCCAATTCAGAGAGCTGTTGCACACTAGAAAGAGACAAGATGATACATGTCAAACTCTGAATGCCGTTTTGGGGGAGTCGTGTATTAGCTGCGAGTTGCAGTTAGCTGAAGGCTTTCAGCAGGGCTGCTCTTCCCTTCCTCCGCCTATTGCTGAGGAGTTGTTTCGCCCCGAGATATCTGAAGGTGACGTCGTCTCACAGGCATTTAGTCCAGATATGTCGAAGCTGAAGAAGGTGAATCTGGTCATGGACAATTCTTTGAGTCCTTCCCAAACTTTGCTTCAAATGCAGTGCGTTGATCAAAAGGGTCTCCTGTATGACATTTTGAGGACTCTAAAGGACTGTGACATTCAGGTAATACCTCTATCTCACTTCTACTATGACATTTAAAATCGTTGCCTTAGATTAGTTTGTGGTTATAGATACAACACAAATTTGGGCAACATAGCATCAGTTACTCTGCCTTGTAAAATGAGAGAAAGAGAAGAAGCAAGTTTAATAATCTTTAGAAAAGAGCACTTGTATAATGCTAGAAACTCGCACATTAACTTCATTTGCCTCATAAACAAAGAAGTAGCACATTCATTCAGCTTCTTGGTAACTTGAATAGTCATATATGGCAGTATAGCTGCTTGACGGCTATAAAGCATGTACATATCGATTCCTTTTTATTTGATTGACGATGTATTTCCGTACTATCGGTTCAGTAAGCTGGACTTGGTGGCTAATATAATGTCATAGAACTTTTTAGTGTATGGTGAATGTTTCACAAACACATTGAAGCGAGGGAAAATTAATTACATACTGTAGAAATGCATGCTAAGGAGGAAGCCAAACTGGCCTATTGTGCACAGCCCCTTCGCTCTCGTCTTCCAATGCACTATTCTTGTTTCTTACCACATATATCTTTTATATTGATCGTGTAATCATTTGTAGTTCGGATACACATTGATAATGCTTCATCGATTGGCATAATTTAGATATCTTATGGACGATTTCTGTCGGACAATAATGGCCACCGTGAAGTAGACCTCTTTATCCAGCAAGCTGATGGAAAGAAGGTCGTGGATCCAGAGAAGCAGGATTCAATATGTTCAAGACTAAGGCTGGAGATGCTTCATCCGTTGCGTGTGATAATCGTCAGCCGTGGTCCGGACACGGAACTTCTCGTGGCAAACCCAGTCCAGTTGTCCGGGAAGGGAAGGCCTCTAGTGTTTTACGATGTCACCCTGGCCTTGAAACTCCTTGGGATCTGCATCTTCTCGGTATGTTCACTCCGCGGACTTCGTTTGAAGTCGACATTACAGAACATCTCACAGTTGTTAACTTGATTTTGCTTGTAGGCTGAAATTGGAAGGCATACCACATCAGAAAGGCAGTGGGAGGTGTATAGATTTCGCTTGGACGACAACAGAGAATTTCCGTTGGCAAATAAGCGGGCCAGAAGTCAAATTGTGGACAAAGTGAGGAGGACATTAATGGGGTGGTGAGAACTGTTAGAATTTTTCTCCTAGAAATCTTCCTTTCCAGGCTCTGCAACTCCATAGAGTTTAGATTTAAGTTCCAATACTGTTAATATTGTCAGCTTCTTGGACTCCCTTTTCCTTCAGTTGTAAAATCACATTCACCATCTGTTGGTTTGATCCTACTTTCTTGGTCTGATTTTGTTGTTTGCGTCAGCTGAAATCATCTTCAGCCATCAGCAACTTCCATCTATGAAATGTGTCTGTCTTTATGGAGAGAAAAGGTTATTTGAACGTATCCTTAGAGTATCCACAGTGGAGACACTCCAAACACGTACTCCGATTTATTAGAAATTGTATAAATTACTACTTTTGGAGTGTCTCTTTAATATTCACACACAATGGTACACTCCAAATGGATAAGTGTCCGATGTAGTCTTCAAATGCTATAAAGAGTAAAGTTAAAATGTAGCGTTGAAACTTCTACAACTGCGGATGCTCTTAGCTGCAGTAGTGCTCAAGCAAAAATGGCCATTGGAGACGCTCAATGGCCACAAGTGAAAGATCAAAACTGTGCGGATACATTTGATTGAGGGGCAATAAGTTAAAGATTACCGAGGATATGCTGTGAACATTTACTTTTGGCAGCCTCTTTCAGAAGCATTTCATCGTCTGAAATTGTCTTTCGCCTGCAGCAGCATCATTGGTCGCATACAATGGATAAACATCATTTTTCTATGCGCCAGATATATCTTTAGTTAGTTGGTACATTCACATCTAAGTTAGATATAACTAATTACAACACTCAAAAAACAAATCAATAAATAATAGGAATATAGGTCTTCAGGGATGATTAGCGTCAGTCTTCAAGTAGCAGATTAACACACGTTATCAGAGATATACATATGTAGATAGACTTCTATAGTATCCTTTACCAAAAAATCTAATTGAAACATTATGGAGGATGAAAGTTAACGAGAGGAAATATTCAATTTACTAGAGTTACAAAGGAGTCATTCTTAAGCATATAATATTAATAGGTGAGCCGTAGGCTAGAATTGGTAATCAATCGGGATGAGGAAGCTCGCTAGCCACTGCGGGACTTTAGATTTTTGGGCTTGAGGCGAACTCTATATGTGGTACACCCCCCCCCCCCCCCCCCCCCCCCCCCCCCCCCCCACAAAGCTTAATGTTAATATTTATTTTTTCTGCTCCAGCCAATTATTTTCTTATAGGAGGCATGCTTGCTTCTCTAACCTAATTTGCAACATATCACATTTGCAAAATGAATAATCTAGACGTGAACACTGTTGGAGTGGGTAGAATTTCCAACCTATGTGGAGAAGATTCCGGAGTGCGACGAGCGCCGTCTGTATGTCAGAGAAGCTCGGGGAGGTGACGAGGCCATTCAGAGACAAAGAAGAAGCTCGGGAGCTACCAGAGTACTTTCTGGAACAGGGGAGGCAGAGTTCTGGCCGAACTCTGCCCCCTTGGTTCCAGAACTGTTCTGTCACGAAAACACAGAGTTCTGGCCGAACTCTGTGTCGACGAGCTGAGGCTGATTTCAGGGTATTTTTATACCATTGGATCGTATCCTACGGTCCAGATTTTGTTGCGAATAGGGGGTTTATACATGGCTTTTCCTAACCCTAATCACAACACAACATTGAGAAAAATAGAGAGAAAAGAGGCAAGAGTGCCATTGCAACTTTGGAAAAGAAAAAGGAGGATTGAAGGCCATTTTCGAAGGAGAATCATGTTCGGGTAATCTTTACTCGTCGTCTTTGTTCTTCGTAGCCTTGTAACCAATTATTCTTGCTTCCAAGTGTTGTGGAGATCCGTATTGGATCGGAAGAAGTTCGTAGAGGGTGTACTCCTTTATTTCATTAGTGAATACTTCTCAAGGGTTGGACTCCGATCGTCCCGTGGTTTTTTTTCGCACGTCAAAATTTTTTTTTGTCTGCGTGGATTGTGTTTGGTGTTTGGTTCGTGCGTTGTATTGCTCGATTCTCTCGCATGTACTCTCTAGTTTGGGGAAAGGTTTTCGCACTTCTTTTCCAACAAAGTGGTATCAAATCTAGGTTCTGGAATTCAGAAGGGTGTCAGGAGTTGACAGAAAAACTAGAGAGGAGAGATGGACATGAAGCCGGTGCGCATGGTGAACCTGAACGGTACCAACTATCATTATTGGTGGAGCAAGATGAAAGATTTGTTGTTCGTCAAGAAGCTGCATCTGCCCGTATTTGCTTTCGAGCGACCAGTTGATAAATCCGAGGAGGACTGAAAATTCGAGCACATACAGGTATGTGAATATATCAGACAATTCGTTGACGAGAACATGTACAATCATGTTGCCAATATTGAGCACGCGAAGACGTTATGGGATAAGCTGAAATCTTTGTACGCAAAGAAGACCGGGGTAAACAAGTTGTTCCTGATCCGGACGATGATGGGTCTGCGATACAAAGATGTCTATTACGGATCCCTCGAGTGATTTTCAGGGCGTAGTTGACCAACTATCTTCGATGGAAGTCAAGTTCGATGACGAGGTTCAGGAACTATGGCTGCTGTGTACATTGCCAAACTCGTGGGAGACTGTACGAGTATCTATGATCGCTTCTGCTCCAGAAGGCATGGTCAGTCTAGAGTTTGCCAAGAGCGGGATGCTGAATGAAGAGATGCGAAGACGTTCTCAGGACACTTCATCAACATCCCACCACTCAGAGGTACTAGTTTCAGAGAGCTGCGGAAGGGGCAAAAGCAGGGGTCCAGGTGGCAGAGACAAGAGCAAGAGAAAGTCCAAGGGTAGGTACGAGGACTCGGAGTGTTACCATTGTGGCAAGAAGGGCCACATCAAGCGAAACTGTTTCCCTTGGAAGAGAGAAAAGAAAGGCGACAAGGAGAAGCAAGATGAGAACACTACAGCGACGGCTTCGATACATGGAGGCGATGTGATCGTCGTAGGTGATGAGGTTATTACAAACCTTGCCTGCGATGATAATTCGTGGCTGGTAGACTCAGGGGCTTCAGCACACGTATCTCACAACAGGACACTATTTGTCACTTACATGACAGGCGACTGTAGAGTGTTGAAGATGGACAATGGAGATGTATCGAAGGCGATTGCCATTGGAGATGTGCATTTGAGGACGAAAACGGGTGCAGTTCTTGTTCTCAAAGATGTTCGTCGTGTCTATGATATCTGTTTCAACCTGATGTCGGTTGGAAGTATAAAACCCTCTTCTAAAATAAAATAATAAAATAAACCCACAACCCTCCCCTCACTCTCAGCGAATCACCAACCCATGACTATTTCCCTACTCTCCCTACGTTCTCTCTCCTTAATTTTTCTCCTCCACACAGATCCCTCACCACTCTTCCACATAAACTCACCATCCACTCTCTCTCTCTAGATCTCTCTCTCCTCTCCACACACAGAGAACCATATCTTCTCATTTCTCCCACAACCATCATACTCCCCCTCTCTCTTCCTTTCTCTCCAGACCCGGATCCCCTCCCCATCCTCCGACCCCCGTGCCTCGGCCGACCGGCGGCCGCCTGCACGACCCTGTCCGTACGGCCTTTCGGTCGATCTCCTCGCGGACAGCATCCGCGACAACCCAGGCCAGCGCCTTCGTGCCCTCCTGTCACGCCCCGCTTCCGTAGGAGCGATCGTCCTCGCTAAGGCGTGATGCCGCACGGGCCTAGATTGCGTCCGTGCAAGGCTAAGTCCAGAAACGGTCGATTTGAGCTAGGCCACAGAGTCGCACAGAGTGTCCTCATTTGTAGCGGAAAGTAAATGAACACAAGTTAAAACGAATTCAAACTCTTTATTGATTTTCAAAAAGTTTACAAGCGGCGCTAGGCCGAGTTTACAAGTCTCTCAAGCTCTCTCTCTCTCTCTGTGAAACATAAAAGGGTGTGCCAAGTGGCTTACAACATGGAATGATTCATGGCGATGTTTCGATACAATATGTCATGTATATGGTGCTTCAGCTCCTTGCAACGCTCTAAGGCTCCAGAGTTAGCTCCGCGCCTTAGCACGTTCGAGGAAAGCTCCGCACCCGATGACGTCTCCTGCATCCTGCAAGCATACTGTGGGGTTATCAGTACATTGTTATGCACTGGTGGGGAGGCTAGCTCGCCCACGATGCTATCATTACCAAACACGTTCTATTTACTTTTGTGTACCGTCTATCATTCATTGTCTTTCTAATCTTGCCTTAGGATCAGTTTCATGGCATATTTCATAACCTATCTCGTGTTGCCGAATTCAAATGTTTGCATGGGAATACATGCACGACTTACCCATACTTACCGTCCGGGCTTCCCTGTCCAAAGTAAACCAAGTTAGTCAACAATTCATATATAACAACTTATCGTCATTCATGTAAACATTCAATATAAAGGGTGTGTCCCTGCCTCAGGTCCTAGCGCGTCGTAGGCGTATTTTCTAACTCATTTGCACGAAGTACTCTCGATTCATTTGGTATGTTATATTCAAGCTTGTTCAGGAGGCGCTTCATTCAGTTAACTTAGACTACTTTATTTCAATGCAAGGACTTACACGTGGATTGCCACCAGCAAAGCCTACTTAATCTATATGCATCGGTCGCTGGCACCACAAGCCAATTTGGACATATTCTCCTTTAGTATTCTCACCTATCATAGCGTGTGGCTGGTACACCTTGATAGTCTCTTGAAATACTCCCGCACCTACGTCTTCTGGGTGGCCAAGCCCGCACCCAGGCCAGCACCGTAAGCCGCCTTGATTTCCGCCTAGGCCGGCCACGATCCTCCCTTTGATCGTGCCGCAGAAATCCTTTATTCTTTCTAACTCCCGTATACGAGAGGATTGTCCACGACCATTTCGTATTGCCTTGTCATTTTAACTTAACGGCTATCTCTGAGCCATAGGCTAACCCTTAGCCATAATGCGTTATCGACCAGGTTGGCGGCGGCATCCGTGCAGCACGGGTAGCGAGCCCCGATGCACGTTTCCGTCATACCTGTCGCTAACCATTCCTTTATTTCTTACCTTTTATTCATTCTTTCTTTTCTTTCTTTCACTTGTCCATTCGTTCATTGATTCATTCACGTATTCATTCATTCATTCGTTGATTCATTCATTCACTCATTGAATCATTCATTCACTTATTCGTTCATTCTTTCATTCATACATTATGCAACTCTCCGTGCGGGAGTCGCCTTGGCGACCCATCGGTCTCGAAGTCTTCCAATGTCGTTATACTCTACTCGGAACGACTATGTCGATAGTCTTCCGTTTTATTGTTGTAAACCATTCATTGTTTCATTGTTGAACGCATAAGGAATTTAAAATGTAAGCATGTGCCTTAGCACGAGCGCGGAGTGCGGTGCGAGAGTTCTCACATTTTCTCAAGTTTCTTTCCATATTCTATACAAGTATACAAGATGGGATTTTTCTCTTAGCTAGGTGCGTTAAGTCATTTATTAGTATGCGCGGTGTTATCGCCTAGCGATTCTAGTGTAGTGTCCATATTGTTAAGTGTCTAGGCTAAGCAAAGACGGGTTCATCGGAGCCACCCACCTTAGCAATGTTCGTATCGGCCGAGCGATACTCTGAGCGCGCCTTTAAAAGTCTAAGTCTGGATTCATCCTTGACGGGCCAATGTAAGTCTAGCATCGATTCTTCCTCAGGTCGACGCAACTCTTCGGGTCGACGGCTCGTTTGAGTTGTTGCACTTGCCGTTTGAATCGGCGTTCCGCTAGGGCGGAGCGGGTCATTACATAATACACCACTCAAAACAAGTCTCGTCCTCGAGACTTCCTGAGTGCAGGTCATCATACCATTCCTTAACTCATGTCGTGTGTGTATCTTAGACAATCCCTATCGAATGGCTTTATCGCTCGATGGCATCGAACTATGCTCGGTTATCCTTCCACGTTTTATGTTGCATATGTTTGGTCAATTTCATTGCATGACTTTTCACTCATTTTAGTATTGATGGTACTTATTCAATTGTCGTGTTTCTTCGACTTGGTCACTATTGTGCCCTGTTGCGGGGCTATAATGGTCACACGAGGCACATTGTAATTCATCAAACGCGAGGGTCGTAGACTCACTCATTCATTCATGCGCATCTCAACACTCACTTGCAGCTGCATTCGAGTTCATTGTATCGCTGAGTTTGGATCGTGTACATATTCAAGGCGTCCCCCGAATACGTACATTTCAACCAAGCTTAGCGATTAGCGAATTCGGACAAGCTACTCGTGATAGTTTTGATTTACCGATCGTTTTACTAACTTCGATTAAAACCGAACTCATGTGCGTCTCACTATCGTTTATCTCGATCCTCGAGATGATTCGATTCGTTTCTCAAGCATTCTTGTCTACGAAATCAATACGATTTCTTCTTAGCGGAGTCAACCAAGTCTAAGTAATTATCGTCCGATTCGAGACCAAGTATTGCACTATCATCGAGTATGTCCTCCTATCAATGATTTAATTCGCTATCCCAACTTTACTTGCGTATCATCCATTCCTATCGTTCACTTTGTCTGGGGCCAGTCTCGTCGTCGTTCACGCATACTCCCAGTTTCCCGTTCTACTCTAAGTCTTGTTGCCCCAAGTCTATCGTCCGTCCAGACGATACTGTATTATAAATCGCACAGGTTCAATCACTCAACATAGGGTCGTCCACCTATCCGCTAGGTCATCTCACAGGATCATAGTTACAAGTCCAAGTCCGTGGCTCATCGTGCAAGGTCGTTGCACGACGCTCGCCCCAAATCCTATGGTCAAACCATTTGTTCGCTTGTACGGGAGTTTCTACCCAAGTTCGTTTCACTCAAATTTCTAAACATCAAGCAGTGTTCCTTCTATTCGCATTAACACATTCTCCGCTCCAAGTCCGAACTCGTTTAGGAAAGTCATCCTACGATAGGTTGTCCTCAACCGAATCCTCGACATGTTAATATCGTATGTCCACACTAGCAATTGTCGTAGTCTATCTCTTCAAGTATGTTTGATACAATTCACCTATCCATCCTATCCAATTCACGTAGTCGATCACGAGGTCGTCTAGCCTTGCAATATGTCGTGCCCCGATCTCACGCAAGTCTGATTATCCACGGCGGACATGAATCACCATGTCAATATTCCTGCGGAATAATCGTTCTCATCGGGACGTAACTCTTGCATTGCGTCTAGACTTACTCATTTTCGATACGCGGATTGGGCCTACTTAATCCTCAACTTTACTTAGTTGTCCATCATAAGTCCAATCAATCATCAAATTCTCCTTCACGTCAAACCACAAGTCGTAGCAATCACAATTGCCATGTCATGATATTTTGAGTTCGATCATTCCCGCTGGACATGAATCACCATGCCAACGCTCACGCGGAGTGATCGTCCCAAATTCGACGTGACGCATATGCGAGGCTAGAGTTGCGCTCGTGCAAGACAAGATCGTTGTCGTTGTGGTTATCATCGAATAATTAAGTCACTTCCCTTCTTCATTCCAAACATTCATTTCTATCAAACTCTCCAACATAGCATCCTTCAAAATAATAACTTCTAACACGATCATCATTCATCGAATCAGAGTACCCCCGAGTTATTATACATCGATCTTTGATACGCCTCAATACCATCGGTGATGTACATAACCTGATGATCTTCCTTTTGCAACGAATTCTGACTCGTGCAACTTAATTCCTCAATTTGTATTGTCTCGTGCTAACTCTTCATTGAGCAACATCTATTCCAAATCCTTAGTCATTCTCGTATCTTCAACCCAATGTTTTTCATGCACGCTATCTTCCAATCGTGCTAACTTCGATCTCGTCTATGAGTATTCACCTTAACTCAAGTTTCAATCCATTCAACTAAATTCAAAATTGCATGCACGATCCACTAAGTTTCCTCAACCAAAACATCTATTTATCTTATCGTTTCATAATTTGTACTATGCATTCACAAATCGTTCGAACAACATTTCGTTTGAGACTCTCGAATCATGACCAACTGAGCGTTACTCGTTCTAAGGCTTTGCGCGACGTCATCGTTTGCCGACATACTCGTTATATCCGTAAATCCTTTAATCTCGCTCGAACGATTTCTATAACGTCCATACACCACTTAGGGTTCGAGCCACTCGACTAGTCGTCGACACTCACTCTTATTCTTCTTCGAAGCTATCACATACACCACTCGGGGTCAAGTCATTCTACAAATCCTCAAAAGGTCATTCGGTTCCCATTCGATATGTTCAATTGTGCGTTCGCCCGTTCCTCAAAGTCTAAGAACCATTTCTCGTGTTCGTTTTAGCGCCGGTCAAGTAGCGTCCCTATCAACATACGTTCTAAGTCTCACTTATTCTCGTCCGAGCGATAGTCAATCTCGCTCACAACTCGTTCGCACCAAAGGGTCTAGGTGCACGATACTCGACACAACTTAGCCAAAGACTGTGTGCATAACCATTCCGTTCGAACTATACTTTGGTCTCGTGTACTCGTTTGTTATTGTCAGCGTAAGCTTATTCAATCACGCACTGCGTTTGCTAACTTTTAGCATTAGTTTTCTTTCAACTCAAGTCCGTCGTGGTTTGGTACAAAGGCCTTCGCCTATCGATCCCGTTCAACCGAGTACTTGTACGAGCTTTTGAAAATATTAGACTTATTGTATGGAACATCCCAAGGCACAACGAGAGAGAGCGCATACTTTTTTTGTTTCCAAACAAGCTTTCAAAACTGAGAGAATCGAAATGAAGTTCAAGGACGTAAAGCCGTGCTCTGAAACCAATCTGTAACGCCCCGCTCCCGTAGGAGCGATCGTCTTCGTTAAGGCGTGATGCCGCACGGGCCTAGGTTACGCCCGTACAAGGCTAAGTCCAGAAATGACCGATTTGAGCTAGGCCACAGAGTCGCACATAGTGTCCCTATTTGCAGCGGAAAGTAAATGAACACAAGTTAAAGCGAATTCAAACTCTTTATTGATTTTCAAGAAGTTTACAAGCGGCGCTAGGCCGAGTTTACAAGTCTCTCAAGCTCTCTCTCTCTCTCTCTCTCTGAAACATAAAAGGGCGTGCCAAGTGGCTTACAACATGGAATGATTCATGGCGATGTTCCGATACATTATGTCTTGTATATGGTGCTTCAGCTCCTTGCAACGCTCCAAGGCTCCAGAATTAGCTCCGCGCCTTAGCACGTTCGAGGAAAGCCCCGCACCCGATGACGTCTTCTGCATTCTGCAAGCATAATGTGGGGTTATCTGTACATTATTATGCACTGGTGGGGAGGCTAGCTCGCCCACGATGCTATCATTACCAAACACGTTCTATTTACTTTTGTGCACCGTCTATCATTAATTGTCTTTCTAATCTTGTCTTAGGATCAGATTCATGGCATATTTCATAACCTATCTCGTATTGCCGAATTCAAGTGTTTGCATGGGAATACATGCATGACTTACCCATACTTACCGTCCGGGCTTCCCTGTCCAAAGTAAACCAAGTTAGTCAACAATTCATATATAACAACTTATCGTCATTCATGTAAACATTCAATGTCAAGGGTGTGTCCCTGCCTCAGGTCCTAGCACGTCGTAGGCGTGTTTTCTAACTCATTTGCACGAAGTACTCTCGATTCATTTGGTGTGTTATATTCAATCCTGTTCAGGAGGTACTTCATTCAGTTAACTTAGACTACTTTGTTTTAATGTAAGGACTTGCATGTGGATTGCCACCAGCAAAGCCCACTTAATCTATATGCACCGGTCGCTGGCACCACAAGCCAATTTGGACATATTCTCCTTTGGTATTCTCACCTATCATAGCGTGCGGCTGGTACACCTTGATAGTCTCTTAAAATACTCCCGTACTTGTGTCTCCTGGGTGGCCAAGCCCGCACTCAGGCCAGCACCGTAAGCCGCTTTGATTTTCGCCAAGGCCGGCCACGATCCTCCATTTGATTGTGCCACGAAAATCCTTTATTCTTCCTACCTCCCGTATACGAGGGGATTGTCCACGACCATTTCGTATTGCCATGTCATTTTAACTTAACAGCTATCTCTGAGCCATAACCCTCCATAATGCGTTATCGACCAGGTTGGCGGCGGCATCCGTACAGCGTGGGTAGCGAGCCCCGATGCACGTCCCCATCATACCTGTCGCTAACCATTCCTTTCTTTCTTATCTTTTATTCATTCTTTCTTTTCTTTCTTTCACTTGTCCGTTCGTTCATTGATTCATTCACGTATTTATTCATTCATTCATTGATTCATTCATTCACTCGTTGAATCATTCATTCACTTATTCGTTTATTCTTACATTCATACATTGTGCAACTCCCCGTGCGGGAGTCGTCTTGGCGACCCATCGGTCCCGAAGTCTTCCAATGTCGCTATACTCTACTCGGAACGACTATGTCGATAATCTTCCATTTTATTGTTGTAAACCATTCATTGTTTCATTGTTGAACGCATAAGAAATTTAAAATGTAAGCCTGTGCCTTAGCACGAGCGCGGAGTGCGTTGCGAGAGTTCTCACATTTTTCCAAGTTACTTTCCATATTCTATACAAGCATACAAGATGGGATTATTCCCTTACCTAGGTACGTTGAGTCATTTATTAGCATGCGCGGCGTTATCACCTAGTGATTCTAGTGATAGTGTCCGTATTGTTAAGTGTCTAGCCTAAGCAAAGACGGATTCATCGGAGCCACCCACCTTAGCGATGTTCGCATCGACCGAGCGATACTTTGAGCGCGCCTTTGAAAGTCTAAGTCTGGATTCATCCTTGACGGGCCAATGTAAGTCTAGCATCGATTCTTCCTCAGGTCGACGCAACTCTTCGAGTCGATGGCGCGTTTGAGTCGTTGCACTTGCCGTTTGAATCGGCGTTCCGCTAGGGCGGAGCGGGTCATTACACCTCCTCCTCGGCAGCGCCCCTCGCCGGCGCTGACCCGTGGCCGACCCTAGCCCCCGCGGCCGCCCTAGCCGTCCGACTGTATATATATATATATATAAATATATATATATATATAAATATATATATATATATATAATACATGGTGTTGTGAAGCTTCCGTAATATATATATATATATATATATATATATATATATATATATATATATATATATATATATATATATATATATATATATATATATATATATAATACATGGTGTTGTGAAGCTTCCGTTATATAGTTGAAGCATAAGTTCTATATGAACCTCTATTTTTTTTACTTCATTAGATATTAGAATCCTTGCTAATAATTGCAATTAAACTAGTAAGTTGTAAAATTGGAGAGCTCTCACTTTTTTAAGGTTGTTCCCCATTAAATTGCAAACAACATCACTTTGGTATAGCCCCCTCCTTACCCTTTATTTAGCATGAAGGCCTTGGTTGATATTATGGTAACACCTAATATACTATACAATTAGTTGTACCTATACATCAAAGGAAACAGTAGGAAAATGTGGTTTCATCTCTCTCCATCTTTTCCTTAATTTATCAACTATATATTTACGTTAAACCCCTCGCCTTCTCTTAAATTATGTGTAGAGGTCATGTGTGTGTCCCTTTGTTATATAAGTATGATAAATATAGTTTTATATATATTATTAAATACAAGTTTTTCATAAATTATGTTGCCTTACTCTTTTCAATAAAGTAAGAAAATTGACTAGGATCAATATTAGAGATTGCAACTAGAACACCCTAGAAATGGTTGTATTTGGATCTAAGTCGGACTTTTAATTATTGTAGGTTTCAAGGCCTAAGTCTGATGTCGAATTTCCTGTCTCCATCTACAGCATTGGAAAATCAAGGCAAGTCCATGCTATCCAAACTTGTATTCTAATTGATAATTAAATTAATTGTATGGTAGTTACTGTATCGACACCTGACTCACGGGATCTCTCTTGGATCATACCGATTGTTTTACTGAATCATTGACTTGACTGCTTACTGAATCATTGACTCGGGGATCGGGGGAAGTAGCGTTAACACATGTGGTCAAAGCCCCTTACTGAATCACTGTGGATAGCGAAATCCCAACCTACTTGGGCCGAAGTCGGACCGTGTTCATTATAACACTTACTGCCTCCAACCCTAGCCGGCCACAGGCTGTTACGCGCTCGAAACACTATTGTAGTTAGATTGCATCATTCTACCTTCAAAGTTTTATTGCATAACTGTTTTATTATTATTACCTAGAAAATTCATAAATTGCTTTTATCTCATTTTAATTATTGAATGAAATGCTGGAATGGATTTGTATGTCTTGCTCCCTCCTGACTGGAGACAACATTTTTAGGTGATTGTGACGATGAGGAGCTGCCTTATAGTTCATATTACGGGCCCGACTTGGGTTCCGAGGATTTAGCTGAAGCAGAACAGATAAATCAGGAGTCCTAAATGCACCCTTACATTTAGTTCTTCCTTCCTTTGCTTTAAAATTTGTAATAAATAAACCAATGTGATATTTGAATTTTCTTGCTTGTCTTTATTCATTTAGACTCTTTAGTTGTACTTCCATAATGTTTCATAAAGTTTTATTTCCGTTAGAGATTGTTGTTCCAGTATTTGCTACTCATGATACAGCTTACTGTCGTCGTCTCACAATGGTGCAGGTTGGACATGATCTCACTAGATCCAGATTATTGGTAACGGGTCGTGACATATTTTAGTGGTGGCACATGCAGGTCAGTTCTGCAAAACTGGTCTAGTCAACTTAGTCTAGACCAGCATGCAGTCCTGCAATCTGACTTAGGTCTATGTATGACTTTAGGAAAACAGACATTAGAAACAATTAGAACACTTAGATTATATTCATCCTGTCAACATAGGGCCAAAATTATCTATTTTTTGCTTGTTTATAGTTTCGTAGGTTACCTTGCTTATGTTTGTACCTAAACCCGGATTAGGCCGCTTGTATGATGGTATATTTTACTGCCTATATTATTTTTTTGATTTTATATATCTTTTAGTGTCACATGGCTTTCGGGGGTTATTTTTCTCCATGTCTTTATCAGACTCTAGCATCTCTTAGGATCTATACTCTTTCGCTATTTATGGATTAAGATTAGATTTTTTTTCAATCTCCTTCTTAGCAAACCTATTTCCAATTTCTCTATTAGTTTGATCATTCTTACTTCTCTATCTTTATTTAGAATCTAGATCCATTCACTATTTAGACCTTTAAATTCTTCTTTAGCAAATCTAATAAACATTTTTCTACCCAAAGTATTTCTATGACTAGTGTATTCAACCATTCGTCTTGACCTTATTTCCAATTGACTTTCTCGGAACCAATTCCGAACCGAATTTTTTGGAACCATAAAGCCCCAAGGTTAACTGTTACCCAAAAAAAATGTTCAACTTAGCTTGTTCACGAATCTTCCAAAGGAATTACTTTCCAAAAATAATTCTAACATTGATTGATATTTCCTAAGTTATTTCAAGGACCGAGAATATTTTCATTTGTTGACGTCCTCCACTCAACTTGAAATCTTACTTTCTCTATGCAACTTCTTGATCAATTCAAGGCCTAAAAAACTTCTAAACTCAATCATTGAGTATCATGAAGCAGGAACAGTCAGCGAATTGATTCCATTCTATTATTAAATTTTCTTTAGTCATTGGAAAACTTTTGAATTGTTGAGCTATCTATTTGAAATTTCCATGGACAAAGTTGAAAATATATATTCAGTGACCTAATATAGCTTCGCACATATGCGTTGCAGTCATTTATCTGAATTATAAAAACTGCGAGTTTACTGCAGCTAGTTACGCACTGGCGAGGCATAGACTCTAAGTTGAAGTGATTTCAGGTGCTCATAAGTTTTTGTATATTATTGAGACTATGTCCTAAATGCATCATATTTGTATCATATGTTGTTCAACCAGCTAATGGATAAAGTTGATAGACTACTGGATAACCTATAAGTATTCAAGTTATGGAGCTAAAAATTTACTGCAGTCAGGTGCACTCTGGCGAGGCATGAATTTGAGGCAAAGTGACTTCGAATATATTTGGTTTTCGAATATTATTAAGACTATATCCATACTATGGTTGTCTTTTTAGCACCATCAAATCATCCTGACTTTTGTCCGATTATAGGATTTCCATTTCTAGCGGTTGTTTCCATTTTCAGAAATCTCTTATCACAGCCAGGAAAAATAGATTTTCTATGAAATTCTACTTGATTTTCCTAGAACTTATTAGGACCATATCAATCTATATTAGCTCAATTTCTTTCAAGGTTCAATTTTAGTGTGTTGCATATATTTTGTGGATAGCTTTATATATTAAATAGTTGATATATCTTGTGGATGACTATATGTATATAGTTGATAGCTACATACGGGAAAAACATAGATTGTTACTTATCTCATTTCTAGTAAGTACATCCTTGGGTTCAATATTAGTTAGCTAAATGGTAGAAAAGGTAGAAGAATATCTTGAGTAAGCTAGTCTTGAGAGAGTGGTATATCTTAGCTTGTGACTTATTTGGGTTAGAAACGTTAGTAGTGCTCGCTAGTGTTTAAACCACGTTCAAACAAATGAAGGTAGTTGACGATTTTGAATTTTATGATTAAAGGAAGAGTTATGGAAGATAGAGAAAGACGTAGGTAGAGTTAGAGAAAAGTCTAAGATTTGGTAAGATTCTCTCATGGAGTAAATGAATTTGGATAATATATATACATGAGAATATGATGATCAAGTAAAATAACACTTGACGGGGATCAATTTTATGACTAGATGACTACTGTACCCAGAAGGGACGGATATAACCATAAAAGGAATATCACAAGAATGAAATGATAGGATCTAGAGAAAGAATAAGCAGTGAGGAATTGAAATAAGACCATTGGCATGCAATCTTGAAAAGAAGCAATTGGGTTTGTAATCTTTACCAAACATTGGAGACTCACATTACTTATGGTAAAAATGATTGAAATTTTGTGATCTTTTTGCTAATGTGTTTGGATAAGGACGATTGATAGGTGCATGGATCAACCTTAAAGAATTTTTCTGAGGATTTGCTATGACAAGTGAAGATTGTGACTTTAATTAGTCAGTTTTGGAAGAATGGCTGATAATTGAAAATTGATGTCTGTAAAATTATTTGATTGAGAGAAATACTTGAAATTTGAAATACATTTGGCATATAAGTTAAATACAATGACGGATGGAAATTTGATTTAGATTATTTATGATTCCAAATAGATTTAGTTTTAATACCTTGGCAGCTGCCTTAATTTTCTGTAGATATTGGGAGTTCAGCTAGTTTAGCGAGTTAGAGATTAGTTTTTGCATAGGTATTAATAAGAAGGTTATCTTGTAAGTCATTCTTCCTGCATATCCTATTTTTGGACCGTTGAAATAGTGATACGATATTTTTTCTATCCCCTTTGATCATCACTCAGTTCTCAATGGAAATATCTTATCCAATTACATTCATATCATAGCTATATTATTCCAATCACCCTCGCTATACTACTATCATACAACTTATTGATTTTTTTTCAGAGTAACAAATCTTTATACCCCATTCTAATTTGATCTGAAATTTTTAGTCCCTCATCTCAGAAGATTACATTATTTTACGCCTTTTCAATAAACTGTTGTTATTCGTTTCTTTCTTGCCTTTTCTGTTTCACGAGATCTCATTTGATTTTTTTCCTATTTTATGATCATTTCATTATTTTAATAGTACCTGGATTCTACTCGTGCCTAAAAATTTTGATAACAACAATATTCCAACTCTATCTTAGATCATATCTAGATAATTCTGATCGTGCCTATATTTCATCATTGTACCAATTGATCATGCCTAGAATCCGGTCGTGCCTGATGATTTAAAATTTTGTTTTTGATCAAGGCTAAGTGATTTTGATTGTACCCCGGCCCTTATCATTGAAATTTTGAGGACAAAATTTTCTAAGGAGGAAAGATTGTAAAACCCTCTTCTAAAATAAAATAATAAAATAAAATAAACCCCAACCCTCCCCTCACTCTCAGCGACTCACCAACCCATGACTATTTCCCCACTCTCCCCACGTTCTTTCTAATTTTCTCCTCCACACAGATCCCTCACCACTCTCTCTTCCACATAAACTCACCATCCACTCTCTCTCTCCTTCTCCTCTCTCTCCATACACAGAGAACCCCATCTCCTCATTTCTTCCCAACCATCATACTCCCCTCTCTCTTTCTCTCCAGACCCGGATCCTCTCCCCATCCTCCGACCCCGTGCCTCGGCCGACCGGAGATTGCCTGCGACCCTGTCCGAGCGGCCTTTCGGTCGATCTCTCGCGGACAACATCCGCGAAGCCCAGGCCAGCGCCTCCGCACCCTTCGCCTCGGCAACGCCCCTCGGCACTGACCCGTGGCCGACCCCAGCTCCGCGGCCGCCCTAGCCGTCCGACTGCAACAGCCAAGGCAGTGTCCCACCGCGCCCCCCTTGCACGTGTCCGAACCATCGTCGACATTGACTCCACCATTGTGCCGACATGGCTGCGGCCCTCCGGCCACCTTCTACGAACCCGGTCGCCATCGAACACAACCTCACCTCCATATTCATCAACGCCAGGCTTTTGTAGCTGACTACGTCGTTGACGAGCCGGGAGTACTTGCCACCGCGAATCTCTTTCCGTACCAATTTCCAGGGTCGAGCTCCTCGTTGGTGCAATACTGGCTCATGTCCTCGTCGAGCTGCTTTGATCTCAAGCCATTGAACCAACCATTATCCTCCCTAACAGCCAACAGGTCTCATTGCACATAGGAGACTTTTTCTCGGTCACGTCGAATTCGAAGGAAGTCTACAACCTTAATATATGGTAAGTAACTATAGGTTGCACTTGGCTCTTTTATATGTATATAATAAGTATGTTACTATTTATAATATAAACCTATGGAATAAAGCTAAGACATGAAGGAAGGGACCACTAGTTTAATTTGATAGGGCATGGGTGCCACCGTCCAAGAACAGTACTAGCTCTATCTTAAGAATATATATATATATATATATATAATAATGGTGTTGTGAAGCTTCTGTTATATAGTTGAAGCATAAGTTCTATATGAACCTCTTTTTTAACTTTATTAGATATTAGAGTCCTTGCTAATAATTGCAGTTAAACTAGTAAGTTATAAAATTGGAGAGCTCTCACTTTTTTAAGGTTGTTCCCCATTAAATTGCAAACAACATTCACTTGGTATAGCCCCCTCCTTACCCTTATTTTAGCATGAAGACCTTGGTTGATATTTGATAACACTAATATACTATTCAATTAGTTGTACCTATACATCAAAGGAAACAGTAGGAAATGTGGTTCCATCTCTCCATCTCTTTCCTAATTATCAACTATATAGTTACGTTAAAACCCCTCGCCTTCTCTTAAATATGTGTAGAGGTCATGTGTGTGTCCCTTTGTTATATAAGTATGATAAATATAGTTATATAGATATTATATATATATATATATATATATATAATATAATATATATATATATATAATACAAGTTTTCCATAAATTATGTTGCCTTACTCTTTCCAATAAAGTAAGAAAATTGACTAGGATCAATATTATTGCAACTAAAACACCCTAGAAATGGTTGTATTTGGATCTAAGTCAGACTTTTAATTAATATGTAGGTTTCAAGGCCTAAGTCTGATGTCGAATTTTCTGTCTCCATCTACAGCATTGGAAAATCAAGGCAAGTTCATGCTATCCAAACTTGTATTCTAATTGATAATTAAATTAATTGCATGGTAGTTACTGTATCGACACCTGACTCACGGGATCTCTCTTAGATCATACCGACTGTTTTACTGAATCATTGACTTGACTGCTTACTGAATCATTGACTCGGGGATTGGGGGAGTAGCGTTAACACCTGTGGTCAAAGCCCCTTACTGAATCATTGTGGATAGCGGAATCCCAACCCACTTGGGCCGAAGCCGGACCGTGTTTATTAGAACACTTACTGCCTCCAACCCTAGCCGGCTACTGGCTGTTACGCGCTCGAAACACTACTGTAGCTAGATTACATTATTCTACACCTTCAGAGTTTTATTGTATTTATTATTATTATTATCTAGAAAATTCATAAACTGCTTTTATCTCATTTTAATTATTGAATGAAATGCTGGAATGGATTTGTATGTCTTGCTCCCTCCTGACTGGAGACAACATTTTAGGTGATTGCGACGAGGAGGAGCTACATTATAGTTCATATTACGGGCCCGACTTGGGTTCCGAGGATTTAGCTGAAGCAGAACAGATAAATCAGGAGTCCTAGATGCACCCTTACATTTAGTTCTTCCTTCATTTGCTTTAAATTTGTAATAACAAACCAATGTGATATTTGAATTTTCTTGCTTGTCTTTATTCATTTAGACTCTTAGTTGTACTTCCATAATGTTTCATAAAGTTTTATTTCCGTTAGAGATTGTTATTCCTGTATTTGCTACTCATTGATACAGCTTACTATCGCCGTCTCACAACAGTGCAGGCTGGACGTGATCCGACTAGACCCAGATTATTGGGATCGGGTCGTGACAGGAAGGTTGGATGACAAGGGATTCTTCAATCTCTTCGGGAATAGTCAATAGAAGCTTTCCAAAGGTTCGATGGTGATTGCCAACGGAAGCAAGAAGTCCGGTCTCTATATTAAGGGGAGCACACAGGGGGCACAAGAGGTGAACGCAGTTTCTGACGCGTCTACCGAGTTGTGGCACATACGGCTTGGCTATCAGCGAGAAGGGGATGAGCTACTTGGTGAACATGAAGGTGATTCCAGGGCTCAAGTCTATAAAGTTGGAGAAGTGCACGCACTGCTTAGATGGGAAGCAAAATAGGGTATCTTTCCAAAGTCACCCAAGTTCAAGGAAGCCGACATTGCTCGAGTTGATTTACTCAGATGTATGCGGTCCTATGAAGGTAAAATCTATTGGTGGTGCTTCTTACTTTGTAACTTTTATTGATGACTATTTCAGGAAGGTTTTGGTCTATGCTTAAAGACCAAGGATCAGGTGCTGCCTACTTTCAAAGAGTTTTAGGCCTCTGTTGAAAGAGAGACGGGCAAAAAATTATTGTGTGTTCGGTCCGACAATGGCGGCGAATACATTGGTCCCTTTGATGCTTATTGCAGAGAGCAAGGGATACGACACCAGAAGACTCCGTCCAAGACACCTTAGCTCAATGGTGTAGCGGAGCGCATGAATAAGATATTGATGGAGAGGGTATGGTGTTTACTGTCAGAAGCAAATTTGTCAGGCAGTTATTGGGGTGAGGCTCTTCTCACAGCTGCTTATGTTATTAATTATCTCCTAGTGCTTCTTTGTAGGGTGATGTGCCTGACAAAGTATGGTATGGCAAAGAGCCATTATAAAATTACCTGCGAGTGTTTGGTTGTAAGGCCTTCGTACATGTACCGAAGGACGAGAGGTTCAAACTTGAGCCGAAGACGAGGCGGTACGTCTTTGTCGGCTACGGTCGAGATGAGTTTGGCTATAGACTCTATGACTATAGACTCTACTACCCCGGGAAAAAATCTCTATAGAAGCAGGGACGTAGTATTCGTCGAGGATCAGACCATGACTAACACTCAGGATTCTGAGACGTCTTCTGAGGCTGAGGAATTGCCTGAGTTAGAGTCATTTCGCTTCTAACAGTTTCCAGAGGACATCGCAGAGGATCTAGTTATCGGGGAGCCAGTACATGTAGTTGCTCCCAACCTTGATCATCAGCCTACTGATGGTGGTCAGGGTGTCCCGTAGGAGGATGGGCATGCCAGGACGGCAGTTCCTGAAGGGGAGGAGGCTGTTGGTATACAGCCAGCACCGGTGGCTCTATTGAGAAGGAGAGACAGAGAGCGTCGACCATCTACGAGATACTCACCGAGTGAGTATGTGCTACTAACTGACGGGGGAAAGCCCGAAAGTTTTACAAAGGCTATGGAAGACAAACACAGGCAGGAGTAGATGTAGGCTATAGGAGAAGATGGGTTCCTTACACGCCAATTCTACTTACGAGCTGGTGCGGTTGCCCAAAGGCAAGAAGGCTTTGAAGAATCTATGAGTGTTTAAAGTAAAGTAGACGGATGATGCTACTTGCCCTCGATACAAAGCGAGGCTGGTAGTTAAAGGCTACGGTTAGCGGAAAGGCATGAATTATGATGAGATCTTTCGCCGATCGTCAAACAATCATCTACTCGGGTGGTGCTAGCATTGGCAGCCAGTTTCGACTTGGAGGTCGAGCAGATGGACGTGAAGATGTCATTCCTCCACGGTAATCTTGAAGAGGAACTATACATGGAGCAGTCAGAGGGATTCTGTGAGAAGGACAAGTCACATTTGGTCTGTCGGTTGAGAAAGAGCTTGTATGGTTTGAAGCAGGCTCCGAGGCAGTGGTACAGGAAGTTCGAGTCATTTATGGGGAGCATGGTTATACACGGACGACGTTGGACCATTGTGCATTTGTGAAGTACTTTGCCGAGGATGATTTCATCATTTATTGCTCTATGTTGATGACATGCTATTAGTGGGTCGGAATGCCACTAGGATAGTAGAGTTGAAGCACCAACTGGGCTCGGCCTTCTCTATGAAGGATTTGGGTGCAAAGACTATTCTTGGGATGAAGATCAGCCGAGAGAGAGAGAGAGTCCAAGCTGCTACACTTGTCCCAAAAGAAATACATTCATCGGGTACTTCAGCGTTTCGGGATGGACGGGTCGAAGAAAGTGAGTTGCCCCCTTGAGGCTCACTTTAAGCTCACTAAGGAGCAGTGTCCATCTACCGAGGACGAAAAAGAAGATATGGAGCAGGTTCCATATGCCTCAGCTGTGGGAAGTCTTATGTATGCTATGGTGTGTACGAGGCCCGACATCGCTCATGTAGTTGGCACAGTTAACAGGTATCTTTCAAATCCTGGAAGGGTACATTGGAGTGTGGTTAAGTGGATTCTACGATACCTTCAAGGCACTGCCGATTGGAGACTTTCTTTTGTTGGTGATGAGCTGAAGCTGGTTGGATATACCGACGCTAATATGGCTGGAGATGTAGACACGAGGCGATCGACTTCGGGCTATGTGATGATGTTTGCTAGAGGAGCGGTATCGTGGCAGTCACGGTTGCAGAAGTGTGTTACCTTGTCGACGACAGAGGCAGAGTACATTACGGCGACGGATGCTTACAAGGAGTTGCTGTGGATAAAAAAGTTGTTGCAGAAAATGGGGCTGAAGCAAGAGCAGTATACTTTGCTTTGCGACAGTCAAAGTGCTATTCATCTTGTGAAGAATCAGACCTTTCATAGCCGGTCCAAGCGCGCACATCGAGACTCGATATCATTGGATACGGGATGTAGTTGAGAAGAAGGATGCGGAGTGTAACTCCTCTTCCCGTAAATTTTTTTTGAAATATTTATTTATTATTTATTTATTTGATTTAAATGGGGATTTTTAGGTTTTGTAAATAATTATTTAGTTAATTATTACGTTAGATGATTTTAGTCATGTTTGAGTTTTGAAGTACCAGACGACTAAGAATCATGGCATGGATAGTGCAGTAGCGTGCTTTGACTAGTGTTTAGCCATGGTAGGGGGAGGCCGAGTCATAGGATTATTCTAACTAGGAAAACCAGGCCAAGTTGCAACTTAACATCTAAAGACGTTTTAATTATTTAATATTTAGATTATTGATTTTAGAAGACTCGGTCGCACCAAACTGACCCGAACCTAACCCAATTCCGTGTAGGCTCGTAGTGAGACCAAAGGCGCCCATATAGACGTATGTCGTATCACTATTCTAATTTAGTGACCCGATAGCCGATTTCACAAAAGGTGGTTGTATATGTATATATTATATTATAAGTTCTTAATATTAAATAATATTTTATTAATATTATGGTAAATAATTTCCTTAATAAATATGTTGGATTTTGGGATTTACCTAGATATATATACATGTGTATATATTAAAAATATATTCATAGTACATGAAAATAGGCTTTTATATATATATAAAACAATACTATTTTATTTTATTTATATAAAATATTGTGTGTATACATTAAGAATTCTATGTTGCAACACTAAATATATTTGGAATAGTTATTGCTTAAAATTGTATTCATGGTGTATTATATGTATATGTAAGTATGTATAAATATAAATATATGGTATATAAATGTATTTATTATGCATATAAATATATATATATATATATATATATATATATATATATATAATATATATATATATATATTAAGCTTAATAAAAAAATACGCAGCAGTAGACATCCGCACGTATATATATATTAAGCTATATAAATACGTATTTATGTATATATATTAGGCTTAATAAAAAAGAAAAAGAAAAAGGAAAAGTAAAACCAAATACCAAAGCCCATGCTCCCAACCCCAATAAAAGGAGCCCAGGCCCACGCATACTTTCCCAGCTCGGCCAACTGTGAAGGCCCCGACCCTTGGTATCAAACGCAGCAGTAGACATCCGCACGTATAAGAGCAGAGAACAGAGAGGGATCGAGCGAGATATTATCGAAACCCTCACCACCTAGCCTCGCCAACCACCTGGCGACCACCCCGACGCCTGTGCGCGCCCTGGACCGCCGCGAGGCCGCGCGGGTCGTCGGAGCCGGCCACAGGGCACGGCCTAGAACAGAGCAAACGCGGCAACAGTGCAGCCTCGAGCACTACTTCGCGGCAGGATCTCGCGACGCTCGATCGCCCTTTCAAGATTCGTCTCCTCTGGTATGTAGACTACATGTACGGCTTTCCTTCCTTTCAATTCGTTCGAAATCCTGATGACCAGAACCCTAGGAAAGTCGAGTCAAACCTCGACAAAAACAGTGCCAATACGCTTTGTTTTGGGCTGTCAGACCACCAACTTCGAAGACTGTTTCTAATTGTTTATTGATGTTTCTTTAAAAATTAATTAAAAATAGTTGGATACAACCTATAGGGCTTTGTAAATGTTTTTGTAGAATCGAATTTCGTTGGTCGTCCGTCGAGAAATCGACTCTCAAAACTGACAAAAAATATTTTCGAAAATAAAGAATTTCAATAAAAACCATCCACATGACGTGCGTCCCGCCATTCCGGGCGACGTGGTTGCGAACCGAAAGCATCGAAAGGTGCATAACGGCTTCGTGGTCATGTGGGATTTGACGGAATTCAAATTGGTCGCGTGTGCGCGACGAATTTGATGCGTATCCGTCGAAATTTACCGTATCGGCCTCTGTGCAAATTTTCCAATTACTTTGTGAACGCTCGTCAGATCGAGACGAAACTTGTGCCAACAGGACCGTATCATTTTTTGGTCCTGTATGCCATATTTGGTCCGATTCTGAGACAGTTGATTGGACCACCGTTTTGTGGGCCCCACGGTCCGATTTATCGGGCAATTTTGTGCACGGCCCACCGGAATCCAAAATTGGACATACGGTTGGGTTCGTATCGGAAAACCGATCCATAGACATATAGTTTGACGACTTTAGAGACCATTGACTCTGGCACGCTTTTCGGTGCAAAGTGGGTCCAACGGCGGACACCGTTTTTGCCCAAATTACCGTTTTGCCCCTATGTCCAGAATTGGACTTAAGGATAGGCAATCCTAGCTAATTTGACTATTCTGAGAACATTGGTAATATTTATTTAGCTTTCGGAGATAGTTATGATGAGTTGGACTTTACGGCTCACTAGTTGACTATATCTTGTGGGATTTGCGTACAACCTCCAGGCAAGTATACCTTGCCAACTTGTACAGTATAATTTATATGCATGTTCATCATCTCGCTGCAGTTCTTTTCCTTACATTCGTGATTGCTTTATTCCATGTCTAGTACACTCGTCTTGTTATAGTTTTACTTTACATGTTTCTAGTTGCCTGCACCTTCTCGTTCCTTTCTGTTATGATATTTCTACCGGTTACACTGTGTTAGTCTCATATGTATTTCTTGATAGAGTCGTCTAGTCCTACACTACGATTTCCTCGACTTGATTATAACTTGACTTGACTTGACATGACTTGAGTAGGACTTGACTTTGACATTCTATATATTGTGAGTACTTACCTTGACTACGGTCTATAGGATTTTATACTAGGATTGGCTACTGTCTCGGTCGTGAGTACTTGCCTTGACTGCGATTGAGACACTATAGATTGTGAGTACTTGCCTTGACTGCAGTCTATAGCTTTGACCTATTAGCCATTTCTAGTATGGCATGCCAGTGTCTTAGGATCCTTGTGTTTAGATCTTGTGTCTTGGTCCATTTTGTCTCGTTGGATGTCCTTGATTATTCCGTACTTCTTTTATATTTGTACTGTTTTACATGTTGGCTTGTATATATGTATCTTGCTAGTCCTCTGAGGACCTGATGATCTCTTCAGGTTTAGCGACTGTGTGGAGTTAGTTAGCAGAGCAGGATGGTAGAGGATTACGATCTATGATACAGGTATTTGCTTGTGATATTTTTTTATTATCCTCTCGTGCTTTATATTCAGTACCATGATATATTTTGCTTACTTTATGGACTCATATCATTCTTGGAGTCTAATCGAACAATATGCTAATGGGCTGCAGACCATGACCCATATTGTTCATTCTTGTTTTATTTGACTCTTGTGGATTGAGATATAGTTTAGATTAGACATGATACCCATGACCTTGACAGCTTATACGTACTCGAGTCGGGCTGGAGTCCGCTCGATACGTAGCTGGCTTGCTCACGAGCTCGCGTCCGAAAAGCGGGTGCGGGTCGTGATACGGAGCTTGAGAAGGTTCATACGGATGATAATGGAGCAGATATGTTCACCAAGATTCTACCAAAGAAAAAGTTTGAGTTCTGCAGGCAGATCGTCGGGATGACGACCTCATCCACATAGTTGTGAAGGGAGAGAAATGTTGGAGTGGGTGGGGTTCCCAACCTATATGGAGAAGACCCCGGAGTGCGACGAGCCCCGTCTGTGTGTCAGAGAAGCTCGAGGAGATGACGAAGCCATTCGGAGACGAAGAAGAAGCTCGGGAGCTACTAGAGTACTTTCTGGAACAGGAGAGGCAGAGTTCTGGCCGAACTCTGTCCCCTTAGTTCCAGAACTGTTCTGTCACGAAAACACAGAGTTCTGGCCGAACTCTGTGTCGACGGGCTGAGGCTGATTTCAGGATATTTTTATACCGTTGGATCGTATCCTACGATCCAGGTTTTGCTGCGGATTAGGGGGTTTATACATGGTTTTTTCTAACCCTAATCACAACACAACATTGAGGAAAATAGAGAAAAAAAGGAAAGAGTGCCATTGTAACTTTGGGAGAGAAGGAGGAGGATTGAAGACCGTTTTCGAAGGAGGATCGTGTTCGGGTAATCTCTACTCGTCGTCTTTGTTCTTCGTAGCCTTGTAATCAATTATTCTTGCTTCCAAGTGTTGTGGAATCCGTATTGGATCGGGAGAAGTTTGTAGAGGGTGTACTCCTTTATTTCATTAGTGAAGTCTTCTCAAGGGTTGGACTCTGATCGTCCCGTGGTTTTTTTTCGCAAGGGTTTTCTACGTCAAAAATTCTCTGTGTCTGCGTGGATTGTGTTTGGTGTTTGGTTCGTACGTTGTATTGCTCGGTTCTCTCGCATGTACTCTCTAGTTTGGGAAAAGGTTTTCGTGCTTCTTTTCCAATAAACACTATGCAATCAAATGACACTATCATAATTTTCCAACAAATAATAATAATTAATGACAAATAAACAATCAATAACAAATATAAAAATATTGTCTTTCTTAGTTCCTCTATCTGTTGATTTCAATCTCAATAGGAATAATTACACAATCAAATGACAATAACATATTTTTTTAAATAAATTAGTCAAACACAAATAAAGATAATCAACAAAAAAATTTAGGCAAGAAATAATTTTTCCAATATTTTATAATTTATAAGTCCACTGTTTCACTTAACAAAATGCCTAGAAATCGGCTTTTGAAAATAAGACTTGAAAGAGTACAAAAAAGTACAAATTGATCTGGAAAGTATTGCTATGGAAGTCTGATCTGAAGGCGATCACTTTATTCCTTGGACCATACGATGATGATGAAGACCACTGCTAGAAGATGAACAGCCGGAAGAACTAAGTCACCAGAAAGGTATCGACGCACTTGGGTACTGATGGCGAGGTCGAATGCTTTCCTGCTCTGCTTCACTCTGTTCTAGAAGAAAGGTTGAAGAAGAATGCTCTGGAAAATCAAAGTCTCTGGGCTCTGATCTCTATGTATTCTCCCCTCGTCCCTTTCATATGAAAAAAATAAGTCTATTTATAGACTTGGCTTTTTGTGCGTAAAACTCAGCAAAGTCCTGTCTTTACGCTAGTAACTGCCACCCATGACTGAAGTCATCCTCTACACACGTTGACACGTGTCCTATTATTTCAATAAAAATAGGATGCACGTACACACGTTCTTCAAGATGTGTGGCATGAAAGCCCCGTATGCAAACCACGTTCCAAAGTAGTCAGGAAGGATAGGGCTTAAAAGCAACCCAAATTTACTCTGAGCGTAAAGTAGACTAGGCGTAAAATAGTCCTAAAATGGACTTCTCGCGTAAAGTGGTTGATAAAACAACCTTGAGCGTAAAAAGTAGCCCAAATAAACTTTATGCACACGTCAACTTTGAGCGAAAAAAGCTCATATAGTATTCATGCGTAAAAGAAGCCATCTTGTGAGCGTAAAATAGCTCAGTCTACATACTAAACGACAATATTGGTTTATGTGTAAAACAAATTCCTTCGAATTCTGTGTTATACGCTGTCAGTAGATCTTTATGTCAGACCCATTATCACTTCACATTAAATGCATGATTTGACAACCTGTCTCTGGCGTAAAATAGTTGGCCTGTCCCTGGCGTAAAGTAGTTTGCGTAAAACAGCTCATTTGAGTGTAAATCTCTATCTCTTTGACTCAGTCTATGAAGCACTTTTTACGCTCCTACATCCACAACAATTTTAGACTTCACTTACCTGTGATTGTAAAAATAATTATGAAGCTTTATTGATAATGTAAGTAACTCCTCAAAATATAATGGGAAGGCATCATTGACACAACAATTAAGAAATAGACCAAATTATGAGTGCATCAAGCAAAATCTAAAATTAACAACAATTTATATTATTATAAATAAAAAAATTAAAGACTTACCTGTGGAAACATGTGGAAAGGAAGGGAGTGATTGATTTGTGGCTTCTAAAAAGAATTATTCCACAGTAGGCCACAAACAAGAGTCTTTCTCTAAAAAAATTAAAATCCTAAAATACAACTTAGTCGCCGGCCAAAAGACTCTTCTAGTATTTTTCTCTTCAAATAGTATCATGTGGATATGATACCACTTGTCTCTTCAATTCAAATTTCGGTATAAGTCCACATGATACTTACTACTTGTCTTTTCAGTCGGCGGACCTTTTTAGTTGCCATAGCCACACAAGCTCTGTAAAATTTCATATTCGGATATTTTTAGTTGGCTTTATACACTATTTTTTGGTGTCCTTTAAAATTTTGGACCTGAGACAACTGCCTCATGGGTCTCATATTAAGTCCGGGCCTGTCGCTGTGTCACGACCTGCACCCTAGAGTAAGGGCACGAGACGTGGGTACGTCCAGCCTACGCCACAGTGTCGGCGGTAGAACGCTGTCCTAGGTCACAACATCTAACATATAACTCTAAACAGTTTATACTCCCCGAATGGGGGTGACATAGCAGTAAATAAACTCAATCACAACTAAGGAAGAGATAGCACGATATGATATAGAACTCAAGGAAATACAGATGATAAATAGTCTAAGATAATATCCCAGCAAATACCCAGAGTACAAATCTCAGCTACTAAATATGAAAGAATATATACAACTCAGAATCTCTGAACAGAAATAAAGTCTAGCTAAACAGTCTCAAGACAACATAAAATAAGATAAGGCCTAACTAAGCTAGTCTAGGCAATGGGGGTGATGTCCTCAGCTAGAGCTGGGTCCTCTGAGAGTCCAGCTCGCAAGTGTCGTCTAGGGCTGCCCCGTAGAAGGTATCCACACAGGCCTCCTCCTCGTCCTCTGTAATATTTTCAACAGGTCCAGTCAGGACAGGAGCGAGCACAATACATCTCAACAGTTCATAGCAGGTTAGAAAATATAAACATGCAGTAGAGTAAGATACAGGATCTGAAAGAAATACAGTATGTAAACAGAGAGAGAGAACTGTAATAGAAATATCTACTATAAATAGAGAACCAATAGTGGCTAGTGATGTAGAGTACAGGATAGCACATGTGAACAGAACAGATTAGTACATGATCTAAACTAAAGAGTTTTACTGTCACTCCCCGTTCCCAGAATGCGTATTTTTATACATGTACAACTCATGTATATTTATTTAATATTTATTATGTATTATCCTGTATTTAAATTCCTTTAATTTCATGTTAATCGATTAATCTGCTCTTTAAATTTTTAGTTAATTTATTTTCTGCAATTTTATTTCTGCAATTTTATTTCTGTACTTTATTTCCTGCTTTTATTCCCTGCCTTAGTCTTGCTTATTTGGGTTCGGGTTGGCTTTGGTTTGATCCCCTACAACCCGACCCATTGGACCCGGCCCAACTCCCACCTACCACCCCTTCATTTAAAGCTTCCATCTCTTTCTCTCTCTTCATAAACTCCTTCACCATTACTCCTCTTCTTCTTCCTTTCATTACTCTCTCCACCTACCAACCATAGGCAAGTACAACTTGCTTTCCATGAGAACCCATATTTTTATAGTTCATTTGCCTTCCTCTCGTGATCCTAAGAGAGTTTAGAACTTGGCATTTTTTATTTCGAAGTCTTAATTTTTGTAGATCTAGAAATTAGTATTTTTGGATTTTGGTGGTCTTGATCTATCAAACTTCTTTGTTTGCAAATTTTGATGGTTCCATATTGTAGAGAGTTTTATTCTACCCAATTTTGACCTTTAGAAAGTTGGATTTGGACTTGTTTTGACCAAGTTATGGACTTTTGAAGCTTTGGGGTGCAACCATGGAGTTCTTGCTGTTTGGAGAAGACAGTGAGCAGTGTACGCTAGCTTTTTAGCTTGCGTCACCGAGCTGTGCGCGCTCTTTAGCGCAGCGCAGTATGGAGTCCATACGCTGCCTTTTTAGGAAGCGTGTGTCTTGCATACGCTACCTTTTGGAAGCGTATGTCGTATGGAGTCCATACGCTATCTTTTGGGAGCGTATGACTTGCATACGCTGACTTGGATGGTCAGGAGTCGTATGGAGTCCATACACTGCCTTTTGGGAGCGTATGACTTGCATACGCTGACTTGGATGGTCAGGAGTCGTATGGAGTCCATACGCTGCCTTTTGGGAGCGTATGACTTGCATACGCTGACTTGGATGGTCAGGAGTCGTATGGAGTCCATACGCTGCCTTTTGGGAGCGTATGACTTGCATACGCTGACTTGGATGGTCAGGAGTCGTATGGAGTACATACGCTGCCTTGAAGAGGAGTCGTATGGACTTGCATACGCTAGGCTGACTTGAGCGTAGCTAGACTTGAGCGTAGCCTGACTTGAGCGCAGCCCTGTATATTGATATTTATTAGATATTTAACGTTTATTTTATATCCTTACGCCTTTTGGCATAAACTTGATATAATCATGATATGTTAATATTTCTGTTAAATATGGATTGTTACGTGGGATGTACCATGTGTCGTGAATTGAGTATAGATACCCCGATTGACTAGAATTAAACCCTGAGAGTTGTAGACTCGACCCCACTGAATATTAGTTGACTTTCATGCCCTGTCACCATTGATAATGATGGTTATCTTGACTAAATTGATCATGCGTTCCTAGTTGGAACTAAGAGGCTGGCTAGTCGTCTTATTAAATTAAATGAATGAGATACGTTCATGTTATGAACTATTGTAATCGACTGGCTGATCCCGAATATTGACATACATGCACATGCAGGCTTCAACCTATTTATTTATTTATTTACTTATTTATTTCTACAAAAGAAGCATGTGTACTTTATGGTCAAGGCATGATTACCGTGGTTAGATTTGATTGTTGCATTACGCTATGTAAGACCTGCAACCTAACCGTACTGGTATCGTTGTAGAGTTGTGCATATCGTACCCCATACGAAAGTACTCATTTGAATGACCATAATCTACAGCATGGGATTTCACTCAACGTAGGGACTATTAAGTTAAATAAAATAATGATTGCATGGAGAGAATGGATTCCCGTGTTCTTATATGGCAGCCCCCTTGGGACGAGTAGTATCCGACGGGCCGGCTGGTTCCCACAGATACTGTAAACCTGCCACACGGGCATGGAGCAGTATCTGGTTATATTATTTATTGTATATTATATATGATGACGGGCGTCCTGCTGGGACTCGTCTAATTCATGCATGGCGTACATGATTCACTGGATAGACTAGCCTTGCTTGCACATAGTAAGAACTGAGGAATCCCTAATTGCATTATTCCAGGATAACTTGGAACACACAGTAGCAAGCCGTAGTAGTTGAATGGCCGTTTAAATTGACTTGTTTATGTACTGTACTACTCTGTTACCTAACTGGGATGATCAGAATGTCAGGACATGACGGGCCAACTTCTGTCCTTGTTTGGTTGGGAGGTTGGTTCGAAGTGTCGTGATGTTATGAGAATCCTAGTGGCAAGCAGAGATCTATTTGTCATATTTTTCATTACTGGTTTTAATTCTCATGTCGTGCTTCCTTGTGGTACTTGCTATTAGAGGTCTAACCTCTCTGGTTTTGCATGGCCAGATTTAGAGCCGGTCTCCGAGGATCTAGCTTACTTCTACCTCCAGGATGGTCAACTAGAGGAATGATCGCAGGAGGACTCGAGTGGGTTTCTTACTTCCCCCTCGTTTTGTTATCTACTTTATACCTTGCCGTTTGGCACCGACATGTTAGTCGGATTGTCTTGTACTTAATTTTACATAATTGTAATTAAAGTCAGACTGCAGCTGATAACAATTGTGTATACTTTTGCTACATCAATCTGGCTATGTTTTGTAAAGTCAGATATCAAGAACATTTTGACAGAGCGTTTGGGACGCCTTACTACTTTATCTTATATGTTCTCTATTACTGTTTCTTGTTTGAATGATTGAGACAGTAGATGTGAAATGACCATAGTAAGACTTTCGTGTAGTATGCACCCCCTTGTCTATTAGACAGCATTGATCGTATTATACGGTATTCATCTACCCGTAATACGTAGCTGGCTGAGTCATTCCCCCGCTCTCCAGTATTCTGGTTCTGGGGCGTGACAAGGTTTTAGTGGTGGCCCATGCAGGTCTGATTTCAGACTTGTGGGGTGTTTTGATTTATAGGATGTCTCAATCACACATGTTTCCCCTTGATCTCATGATTTGTTGATTCTCAACTCCAACTTGACATTCCAGTATCCCTTGACTTCATTGATCCTTTATGTCCGGTCATTTGATTGTTCTCTTCCCTTTTCTTAGGGGCACCTCGTCCGTATCTGTCAGAGCTGGACAGCAACAACATGGACAGCAACATGGACAATCTGACCAGGTTGGTCAGCAACAAGGGTCAGAACCACTTCATGAGGCTATTCAAGAAGAGGTGATAGTAGAACCAGCGGTTGGACCGCAGTATCCGGAGGTTCCAACACCACCAATAGTTCCACCTACCCCTGTGGAATTGGACACACCAGCCCTTCTGGAGATCATGAGAGGGATGATGGCTACTCAGCACCAGATGTTAGTCCAGCAGTGCATGCACGCTCAATTGCAAGAGCAGAATGTACTACTCAACCAAGGATTACAGACGGCATTGGAAAGAGGGGCGTGGCCAGATTCAGGAGCGTCAGTCCGGTTTTGCAAGTATAACCCCCGCCGTTTCGAGGGCACGGAGGATGCCATCTCAACAGATGCATGGCTTAAGGATATCGAGGCTATTCTGACAGCCGCTAAGGTGCCGGCAGAAGAACGTATGGATCTAGTGAAGTTGTTACTTCAGGATCTCGCACGTGATTGGTGGGAAGCAGAGGAAGTAGGCATCAGACGTCCTGTTGTATGGGACGATTTTACTGCAAGGTTCAAGACGAAGTACTATGGAGTTGTGGCGCAGTTTGAGCTACAACAGAAGTTTATTAACCTCAAGCAGGCCGGTAAGACTGTAGATGCGTACGCAGCGGAGTTCTGCAGATTGAGTAGGTTTGTCCCAGAGATGGTGGCGACGGAGCGCCAGAGGGCGATGAGGTTCCAGCAAGGGTTTCATCTTGAGCTCTTGTAATTGATAGAGGGGCACAATTACCAAACTTTTGATATTGACGGCAACCCGCAGGCATGAGATCACCAGTCGGAGGATCACGGCAAGGACTGGGGGTCAGAAGAGATCCCACAGTCAGATTGAAGGAGGAGGGGGAGCAGCGCCCCGAACAACAGCACCATCCCCTGGCATTCGTATCCACGATGTGGCGATACGGGGACCACCCACCCAGGCAGCAGCAACAACAACCAAGGAAGAACCAGCAACCCCGGCAGGCTGCACTTATTATGGGAAGATGGGGCACACTAGAGATGTGTGTCGGACATTAAACGGGCAGTGTTTGATATGTGGAAATCTAGATCATTGGGTTACCACATGTCCCATGAATTCGAGGTCAGGAGGACCAGTGCAGCAGTTTCCTGCTCTGCCAGCACCAGGGGCAGGACAGTATCGAGGACCAGCGGTAGCAGTGAGACCGTTGGCACAGCGCCGTTAATGTCGCAGGCTCAGATGTTTCGGCAGCAGGGACCGCCGATGCAGCAACACCAGCATAGACCACCCCAGTATCATCAAGGCAGGGGCCAGCAGCAGCCAGGCTAGGCCGCAGCATAGGAACCAACAAGGAGGTCGAGGACAGGCATTCACTCTGTCCTTGGAAGAGGCATTAGCATCGGGAGATGTTGTGGCAGGTAACATTCTCGTCGCCTCATATCCCGCAGTAGCATTGTTTGATTCGGAGCATCGAACTCATTTATCTGCACAATTTGCGACACGGGCTAGGAATGGAGTTCGAGGCATTGCCAGGGAGGTTGAATATACTCACCGGCAATGGGCTCGTAGGAGTTAGTAGAGTTATTCTAGCGTGTAGTGTTGTAGTTTGCGGGCATTCTTTACCCGCCCAGTTGATAGAATTTTCTGTTGGAAATTTTGACGTTATCTTAGGCATGGACTGGCTGAAAGACAGTCATGCGACAATAGATTATCGTAGTGGGAGTGTATCTTTTGATATTCCAGGCATGAAGAAATTCACCTTAGTCAGATCAGAGGCAACTCAGCAAGAGCAAGGAGTAATAACGGTAATGGAAGAAGTTCAGGTTCCGAAGGTAGTTGAAGAATTTCTAGACGTGTTTCCCGAAGAACTTCCAGGTCTACCACCGGTTAGAGATATTGAGTTCAGTATAGAATTGGCACCTGGGACTAAATCGATATCAGATCGGGTTTACAGAATGGCAGATTCGGAGCAGGCCAAGGTATATCAACATATAGAGAACTGAAGGAGAAGAAGTTCATCCAAGCTAGCGTATCACCATGGGCAGCACCAGTGGTACTTGTGGGGAAGAAGGATGGATCATCCAGATTATGCATCGATTACAGGAAGCTTAACACGGCAACAGTAAGAACAAGTACCCATTACCCAGGATCGACGACTTATTTGATCAGTTGAGCAAGGCTAGGGTTTCTCCAAGATAGATCTTCGTTCAGGGTATCACCAAGTGAGGGTTCGGAAGGAAGACATTCCCAAGACAGCATTCAGGTCGAAGTATGGGCATTATGAATTCTTAGTAATGTCGTTTGGTTTGACCAATACTCCAACAATATTCATGGATTTGATGAACCGCATCTTTATGCCGTATTTAGATCAGTTTATCGTAGTATTTCTTGACGACATTCTTGTGTACTCTGCTAGTAAGAGGAGCATGAAGACCACCTCAGAAAAGTATTGCAGGTTCTGAGAGAGAACCAGTTGTGTGCCAAGCTCAGCAAGTGTGAGTTCTGGATGGACCACATTTCATTTTTGGGTCATATCGTATCAGGAGCTGGAGTAGCAGTGAATCCCAAGAAGGTAGAAGCAGTAGAGAGTTGGCCAGTACCCAAGACCGTAGCTGATGTACGGAGTTTCTTGGGATTGGCAGGATATTACAGAGATTTGTGTCAGTTTTGCAAGACTTTCAGCACCCATGACCCGCTTGACACGGAAGGATGTGCCATTCGTTTGGTCGGCAGAATGTCAGACATCATTTGAGAATTTGAAGCAGAAGTTGATATCAGCACCCATTCTTACATTGCCAGTTGGACCCGGAGGTTTTACTGTATATTATGATCGCAGGTAAAGGACTTGGATGTGTCCTCATACAGCACGGGAAGGTGATAGCATATGCATCTAGGCAGCTTCGGGACCACGAGAAGAATTATCCAACTCATGATTTGGAGTTGGCGACAGTAGTATTTGCTTTGAAGCTATGGAGGCATTACTTATGGTGACCGAGTAGACATGTACACAGACCATAAAAGTCTGAAGTACATCTTACCCAGAAGGAACTGAACATGAGACAGAGAAGATGGTTGGAGTTGATCAAGAATTACGACGTGGAGCTTCAGTATCATCCAGGCAAGGCTAATGTGGTAGCAGACGCTCTCAGCAGAAGGGGTGGCGCATTTATGTTGACAACACGAGGCATATCTTAGAAGACCTTCAGGAGATGGGCATCGAGGTTATACTTCCTAACGATGTAGGAGTTCTGGCAAGTCTACAAGTCCAATCTGACTTGGTAGATAGGATCAAGGCAGCTCAGGCACAAGACCCAAGGATTCAGAAGCTTAGGGCAGAATATGAGTCAGGGCTCAGGAAGGAGATGCAAATCCACGAAGACGGTACACTTAGGTTTGGGTCACGTCTATGTGTGCCTAGTGGAGATATCAGACAGGAGGTTATGGCAGAAGCTCACAGTTCCCAGTATTCTATACATCCTGGAGGGACCAAGATGTACCAAGATATCAAGCAGCACTTCTGGTGGAACGGAATGAAGAGGGAGATAGCTAGATTTGTTTCCCGTTGCTTGGTATGTCAGCAAGTGAAGGCAGAACAGCAGAGGCCAGCTGGATTATTACAACCGCTTCCTATCCCAGAATGGAAGTGGGAACACATCACAATGGACTTTGTGACCGGTTTACCGAGATCACCAAGTGGTAAAGATGTAATTTGGGTGATAGTAGATCGGCTTACAAAGGTAGCACATTTTCTTCCTTTCAGAGTAGGGCAATCTACAGAAAAGTTGGCAGAGTTGTATATGCAACAGATAGTCAGACAGCATGGAGTCCCTGTCAGTATTGTGTCAGACCGAGATACCCTTTACATCACATTTCTGGAAGAGCTTACATCATAGTCTGGGTACCAAGTTAAGATTTAGCACGGCTTACCACCCAGACAGACGGGCAATCAGAAAGGACAATTCAGACCTTGGAAGATATGTTACGAGCTTGCACTCTGGATTTTGGAGGATCTTGGAAAAGCCACCTGTACTTAGTTGAGTTCTCATACAACAACAGTTATCATGCCAGTATCCAGATGGCGCCATTTGAGGCACTATATGGTAAAAGTGTAGATCGCCACTAGCATGGGATGATATCGGGGAAAGGAAGATGCTAGGCCCAGAAATGATTATCCAGACGGTTGAAGTGATTAACGGAATTAGAGAGCGACTTCGTGTTGCGCAGGATCGGCATCGTCATTGGGCGGACCAGCATCGTAGGTCGCTAGAGTTTTCTGTTGGGGACCATGTGTTCTTGCGGATCTCACCTACCCGTGGGGTCATTAGATTTGGCGTTCGCGGGAAGTTGAGTCCGCGATACGTAGGGCCATTCGTTATCCTTGATAGGATAGGCGATGTTACTTATCGTTTATCCTTTCCACCTTCGTTACGAGAGGTGCATGACGTGTTTCATGTATCTCAATTGCGAAGGTATGTATCAGACCCCAGCCATATCCTCGATTATTCAGAACTGGTTGTTGGTACCAACCTGTCTTACGAGGAACAACCTGTGTCTATCATAGACCGAAGGGAGAAGATACTCAAGAACCGAACAATTAACCTTGTCTGGGTTGCTTGGGGTCATCACTTTTTAGGAGAGTCAACGTGAAAACATGAGGATGATATCGATCACGGTATCCACACCTGTTTGACTCACAAGGTATATCTTTTTCTGTGTACCTGAATGTCTTGATTCCTCATGCTTATCACCTTATGGGTAGAATTGCTTGATATCGTAGATTGATGGATTTACATATATGTTACTTGTTATGGACATTGTAAAATGATTGCTTGATTAAATTGCTTGTACTTAGATTAGTTTAGCCCCGATGTTTCTATCCTACTTGGATTTGAAATTCCGAGGACGGAATTTTTCTAAGGTGGGTAGAGATGTCACTCTCCGTTCCCAGAATGCGTATTTTTATACATGTACAACTCATGTGTATTTATTTAATATTTATCATGTATTATCCTGTATTTAAATTCCTTTAATTTCATGTTAATCGATTAATCTGCTCTTTAAATTTTCATGTTAATTTATTTTCTGCAATTATATTTCTGTAATTTTATTTTTGCACTTTATTTCCTGCTTTTATTCCCTGCCTTAGTCTTGCTTATTTGGGTTCGGGTTGGCTTTGGTTGGATCCCCTACAACCCACCCATTGGACCCGGCCCAACTCCCACCTACCACTCCCTTCATTTAAAGCTTCCATCTCTTTCTCTCTCTTCATAAACTCCTTCACCATTACTCCTCTTCTTCTTCCTTTCATTACTCTCTCCACCTACCAACCATAGGCAAGTACAACTTGCTTTCCATGAGAATCCATGTTTTTATAGTTCATTTGCCTTCCTCTCGTGATCCTAAGAGAGTTTAGAACTTGGCATTTCTCATTTCGAAGTCTTAATTTTTGTAGATCTAGAAATTAGTATTTTCGGATTTTGGTGGTCTTGATCTATCAAACTTCTTTGTTTGTAAATTTTGATGGTTCCATGTTGTAGAGAGTTTTATTCTACCCAATTTTGACCTTTGGAAAGTTGGATTTGGACTTGTTTTGACCAAGTTATGGACTTTGAAGCTTTGGGGTGCAACCATGGAGTTCTTGATGTTTGGAGAAGACAGTGAGCAGTGTACGCTAGCTTTTTAGCTTGCGTCACCGAGCTGTGCGCGCTCTTTAGCGCAGCGCAGTATGGAGTCCATACGCTGCCTTTTTAGAAAGCGTGTATCTTGTATACGCTACCTTTTGGAAGCGTATGTCGTATGGAGTCCATACGCTGCCTTTTGGGAGCGTATGACTTGCATACGCTGACTTGGATGGTCAGGAGTCGTATGGAGTCCATACGCTGCCTTTTGGAGCGTATGACTTGCATACGCTGACTTGGATGGTCAGGGGTCGTATGGAGTCCATACGCTGCCTTTTGGGAGCGTATGACTTGCATACGCTGACTTGGATGGTCAGGAGTCGTATGGAGTCCATACGCTGCCTTTTGGGAGCGTATGACTTGCATACGCTGACTTGGATGGTCAGGAGTCGTATGGAGTACATACGCTGCCTTGAAGAGGAGTCGTATGGACTTGCATACGCTAGGCTGACTTAGCGTAGCTAGACTTGAGCGTAGCCTGACTTGAGCGCAGCCCTGTATATTGATATTTTATTAGATATTTAACGTCCATTTATATCCTTACGCCTTTTGGCATAAACTTGATATAATCATGATATGTTAATATTTCTGTTAAATGGATTGTTACGTGGGATGTACCATATGTCGTGAATTGAGTATAGATACCCCGATTGACTGGAATTAAACCCTGAGAGTTGTAGACTCGACCCCACTGAATATTAGTTGACTTTCATGCCCTGTCACCATTGATAATGATGGTTATCTTGACTAAATTAATCATGCGTTCCTAGTTGGAACTAAGAGGCTGGCTAGTCGTCTTATTAAATTAAATGAATGAGACACGTTCATGTTATGAACTATTGTAATCGACTGGCTGATCCCGAATATTGACATACATGCACATGCAGGCTTCAATCTATTTATTTTTACTTATTTATTTTCTACAAAAGAAGCATGTGTACTTTATGGTCAAGGCATGATTACCGTGGTTAGATTTGATGTTGTATTGCTATGTAAGACTTGCAACCTAACCGCACTGGTATCGTTGTAGAGTTGTGCATATCGTACCCCGTACGAAAGTACTCATTTGAATGACCATGATCCACGGCATGGGATTTCACTCAACGTAGGGACTATTAAGTTAAATAAAATAATGATTGCATGGAGAGAATGGATTCCCGAGTTCTTACATGGCAGCCCCCTTGGGACGAGTAGTATCCGACGGGCCGGCTGGTTCCCACAGATACTGTAAACCTGCCACACGGGTATGGAGCAGTATCTGGTTATATTATTTATTTTATATTATATATTGATGACGGGCGTCCTGCTGGGACTCGTCTAATTCATGCATGGCGCACATGATTTACTGGATAGACTAGCCTTGCTTGCACATAGTAAGAACTGAGGAATCCCTAATTGCATTATTTCAGGATAACTTGGAACACACAGTAGCAAGCCGTAGTAGTTGAATGGCCGTTTAAATTGACTCGTTTGTGTACTGTACTATTCTGTTACCTAACTGGGATGATCAGAATGTCAGGACATGACGGGCCAACTTCTGTCCTTGTTTGGTTGGGAGGTTGGTTCGAAGTGTCGTGATGTTATGAGAATCCTAGTGGCAAGCAGAGATCTATTTGTCATATTTTTCATTACTGGTTTTAGTTCTCATGTCGTGCTTCCTTGTGGTACTTGCTATTAGAGGCTAACCTCTCTGGTTTTGCATGGCCAGATTTAGAGCCGGTCCCCGAGGATCTAGCTTACTTCTACCTCCAGGATGGTCAACACTAGAGGAATGATCGCAGGAGGACTCGAGTGGGTTTTTTACTTCCCCGCTCGTTTTGTTATCTACTTTATACCTTGTCGTTTGGCACCGACATGTTAGTCGGATTGTCTTGTACTTAATTTTACATAATTGTAATTAAAGTCAGACTGCAGCTGATAACAATTGTGTATACTTTTGCTACATCAATCTGGCTACGTTTTGTAATGTCAGATATCAAGAACATTTTGACAGAGCGTTTGGGACGCCTTACTGCTTTATCTTACATGTTCTCTATTACTGTTTCTTGTTTGAATGATTGAGACAGTAGATGTGAAATGACCATAGTAAGACTTTCGTGTAGTATGCACCCCCTTGTCTATTAGACAGCATTGATCGTATTATACGGTATTCATCTACCCGTAATACGTAGCTGGCTGAGTCATTCCCCCGCTCTCCAGTATTCTGGTTCTGGGGCGTGACATTCACATGATCTACACTACTATGGAATTTGTCACATGATCTACAGTACTAATCCGTGATAATGTCGTGACTGCATAAAGTAAGGTAATCTAAAGCAGGAATATAATTCTAAGCAGGATATGAAATGATCAGAGAATGTACTCGCCTGGTATCTGAGTGTCCGGATGAAATGTACTGTCCGAGGAGAGGTGTCTGGCTCCTAATCAGAGCAACACAGGTCACAACAAGTCTAAAATGATAACGAGATGCAATTCAATGCATTCTAAATGAATCTAGGTCAATCTAAGCCAAAGTCAACTCTTGGTCAACTCTAGAAGTCAAACTAGGTCAGCTATGGTCAAACTAGGTCTAACAAGTCTAAATTAGGTAAAACTAGCCTATACTAGTCTACATTAGTCTATACTAGGTCACTAAACCTACACTAGCTAGTACACAACACTACAAGGCTATCCAAGCCAACTACACATGTTAGTTGGCATTCAAACATACCCTTAGGCAATGAGCCATAGCTATAGGCAATAGGCTACCTAATGTATGCATCACAAGGATATATATATATATATATATTATATATATATATATATATATATATATATATATATATATATAATATATATATATATATATATATATATATATATATATAGGTAATATAGATATACATACATATACATATACATTATAATATATATATACATACTATGTATTTAGAGAGAGGGCATGTGTGGGTGCGGTATGTGTGTTTAAACGGTGGTGTGAGAGTGAGTGCTTGTGTGTGTGTGTAAACTGTGAAACAATGAGGGTGAGTGAGGAATGTGTGTGTGTGTGTAGAGAGAGAGTGAGGGCAGCCCTACTGGACTGTACAGGAAATAGAAAGAAGGGAAATCAGTTCATATATTATAACATTCAGAAATTAGACTGAAATGAAAGGAAATCAATGCATTCAGTTAATGAAAACTGAACCAGTTTTCAGTCACCACAGTTCATCAATCCCATTTGAATTCAAAACCAAACCAACATGCCCAAAATTAACATACAGTTAGTTTATGTATAGGAGAATCATATTAGGGACTCTAAACAGTAGTTAACAGAATTAAATTAGCTTAATTAGATGACAAAGTTCATGATTTAAAATCTGGAAATACAAGGAATTCAGGATACAGGAACTAGTATCAGAACAGTTGGGTAAATGCAAATTTTGATTTGAAATCAAACTAAAATACAGAACCAAGGGTTGGTAATTAAAGAACAACAAGTGCTCGTGTCTCCTAGGTGGATTCGTGTCCAACACAATGCGACACAGCGCGTGTCCAAGCCACAGAGCATGAATCGAGCACCTACAGGGCACGTTTAACACGCCGTGCAGAGCACATGTTCATGCGTCTCGTGTACACGACACGACACGAGCTAGGACACGTGCTCGTGTCAGTGGGTACGCCTAGGGTTAGTCTAGGTCTGACACACCCTGAATCGCACCCAAGTGTCGCCGTGTCCGACTTACAAAGCCGTGTTCGAACCCCAAAACACAGACCGAACCATCAGTGCACAACCAGTGCGACGAGGATTACTCCCTCGACACGCCACGTGGGCCCCTGAAACTTGACACGTGGCGTGTCAGTCACTGCCCCATAGGGTGTGTCGAATCTCGTATCCAGTGGCCGCGTGTCGTGTCCGGTACAGCCCCCGAACAGCAGGGCAGGCAGTCCCGAGCGCGCACGGATGTGTCCCTGTGTCCAAACAGACACGACACCAAACCAAATCACCTCAGTCGATTACAAACGTGTAAGCGACATCAAAACAATAATTTCTATTTAAACACAATTCGAAAATCAATACGAAATGCCCATTGAGGCATTTTATCAACCCTTAAACCTAGGTCGGATACGTGTCCGATACGGACACGAAATGGGTCCAAAATGACACAAAAATTAGGGTTAGCTAGGGGACACCTAGATCTAGGTCTCCATGCAAAGAAATTCAGAATTTAATAAGTTTACATAGATTTACCTATAGGTGACCAAATGCAAGAAAAGCCTCAAATGGGGGTTCCCCTTGCTAGCAAACTTCTCCAAATTGGTAATAATCTGAGAAAAATAAATAACAACAGCAAGAACACCTCATTTAAAACCCATTGCAATTTGTTTGAGGGAAAATGGAGCTAAAATGGAATTTCTAGGGATTTGTGAAGATGGAACTCACCTCTTTCCAAAGCTTTGTTCTTCCTAAAGAGGCTAGCCCTAATTTCTAGGAGAATATTTATAAGGGGGGAATCCCTAGGTCTAGGTTTATGTGGCCGGCCAAGTATGGATTGGGTTAGGGCTAGGTTCACATGGCTAATGGATTGGCTAGTCATTAATCAATGTTCAATCACAAGTCATGACTTGTATCTAATGTCTTCTATTCTAACTCTATATTCCTAATTGATTCTATTAACTAGAGTATGGTTAACTTAACTTAACCTAGGGTCTCAATCTAACCAAGTCTAAACTCAACTAGGGTTAGGTCACAAAGTCAAAGCTAGTCAAAGTCAACCTAGTCAACCCTCATTTAAACAATTCCAAAATAAATTCTAAAAATTCCCATTAATTCAAATAAATTCTAATAAATTCAAATAACCCCAAAAGTGACAAAAATACCCTCAAACTAGAAATGTGGTAGTGACAAATCTACCCTTCTTAAAAGTATTTCGTCCTCGAAATTGAAATGCGAAATGCAACTGATGAGAAGGATAGAAAGTATACCTCACGGTCCAAAAAGATATGGGTAACGCTCGCGCATCTCATCCTCCCGCTCCCAGGTAGACTCTCCTGGAGAATGATGCCTCCATGCGACGCGTACCAAGGGTATCACCTGGTTCCTCGGAACCTTCTTCTGTCGATCCAGAATCTCCACTGGCTGCTCTGGATAGCTGAGAGAAGGCCCAACCTCAATCTCTGAATGATCGAGCACATGGCTAGGGTCAGCCACGTACCATCTCAACTGTGATACATGGAATATGTTGTGGACCCCCACTAGTACAGGCAGCAAGTCTAGCCTGTATGCCACGTCACCGACTCTCTCGCTGATAACGAAAGGGCCGATGAAGCGCGGGCTAAGCTTCCCGCCTCCACCAAAACGTATCGTACCACGAATCGGAGATATCCTCAAGAAAACCTGGTCTCCAACCTAATCACAAGTAAGGTCTCAATTAATTATATAAACAAACATGATCAAAAATCACAAACAAAAAACCTAAATCTAATCCTACTCTAATCTTTACCTCAAACTCCAAGGGCCTCCGGTGGCTATCGGCCCAGTGCCGTTGTCTGTCCTGCGCCACGCGAAGTCTGTCCCTGATGAGCTTCACCTTCTCGGCTACGTCAACAACCATCTCTGGCCCCAGTAAAGCTCGCTCACCAATATCATCCCAAGAAAAGGGTGTACGGCACCTACGCCCGTACAGAGCCTCGAAAGGTAACATCTCAATGCTGGCCTGGAAATTGTTGTTGTAAGTAAACTCTACCAAATGTAGATGATCCTCCCAGGAACCTCCAAAGTCCAGGATGCACGTTCGCAGCATATCCTCAAGTGTCTGAATAGTCCGCTCTGACTGTCCGTCCGTCTGGGGGTAGTATGCAGTACTAAACTTGAGCTGAGTGCCCAAGCTAATCTGCAGATTCCTCTAAAAATGGGAAGTAAAGCGACTATCCGATCTAAGATGATGCTGACCGGAACCCCGTGAATCCTACTATCTGCCGATATACATCTCCGCCAGCCTCTCTGTAGACGTACCCACCTTGAATGGCAAGAAGTGGGCCGATTTGGTCAACCTGTCAACGATGACCCAAATCGCGTCTTTCCTCCTGGTGTACGCGATAATCCTGATACGAAGTCCATAGTGATATGCTCCCATTTCCACTCGGGAATGGGCAACGGCTGCAACAATCCACCGGCCTCTGCCTCTCTGCCTTGACCTGCTGACAGACCAAGCACCTAGCCACGAAACGAGCCACCTCCCGCTTCATCCCGGACCACCAAACATGCTCCCTCAGATCTCGGTACATCTTATTGGCACCAGGGTGTACAAAGTACTGAGATCTGTGGGCCTCTGCAAAATCTGCTCCCTGAGCTCTCTGCTGGCACATATAATCTGGAATCGTGCCTCAAGGCACCATCCTCTGCAAGAGAAAACTCGTCCTCCAGCAATCCTGCTCGAACCTGTCTCGGAGACACCGCAGAGCAACGTCCTCAAACTATGCCGATTTGATCCTCTCCACCAAGTCTGACTGAATCTGTATGCCCCACATCTGCATCTGCACTCCGGGCACGATCACCTCAATCCCAAGGCTCTCTAAGTCTGCAAGCAAATGCCGATCCATGGTCAAACACATGGCTGTCGGATACCTACTCAAGGTATCGGCAACCACGTTGGCCTTTCCTGGGTGATACTGAAGTAGGATGTCAAAGTCCTTTATCAACTCTAGCCATCTGTGCTGCCTCATGTTCAACTCCTTCTGAGTGAACACATACTTTAAACTCTTGTGATCTGTAAAAATCTCTACCTCTATCCATACAGATAATGCTTCCACAACTTCAAAGCAAATATTACTGCTGCCAGCTCCAGGTCGTGGGTAGGGTAGTTCTTCTCATGGGGACGTAATTGCCTGGAAGCATAGGCAATCACCTTCCCATGCTGCTACAAGACTCAACCAGCCCCTTCCTGAAGCATCACTATAAATAGTAAATCCACCTGATCCTGAAGGCAATGTCAGAATCGGAGCTGTCGTAAGCCGCTTCTTCAACTCATCAAAAGCTGCCTGACACTCCTCTGACCAAACATACTCAGCATCCTTCCGGGTCAACCGAGTCAACGGTTCTGCAACCCGGGAGAAATCCTGCACAAATCTACGATAATATCCTGCCAGTCCCAGGAAACTCCTGATCTCTGCAACTGAAGTCGGCGCTGCCCATGCCTCAACTGCTACAATCTTCTTGGGGTCAACTGAGATACCATCCCCAGTCACCACATGCCCAAAAAGTCCACCCGGTACAAGAAAAACTCACACTTGGAGAGCTTTCCGTAAAGCTGCTCCTTCCTGAGAATCTCCAGCACTATCCTCAAATGCTCCTCGTGCTCCTCTCAGTCTTGGAATATATCAAGATGTCATCAATGACACCACCACAAACTGATCCAGATACCGGTGGAACACCTTGTTCATAAGGTTCATAAACACTGCTGGTGCATTGGTTAGCCCAAACGGCATAACCAAAAACTCAAACTGCCCGTACCGCGTCCTGAAAGCGGTCTTGGGAATATCCTCCTCTTCACCTTCACCTGGTGATATCCCGACCTCAGATCAATCTTGGAAAATACCCGAGCTCCGCTTAAATGGTCAAAAAGATCGTCGATCCGCGGCAGTGGGTATTTGTTCTGATCGTGAGGTTGTTGAGTGCCTATAGTCAATACACATCCGTACTGACCCATCCTTCTTCGCACAAACAACTGGTGCACCCCATGGCGATGAACTCGAGCGATGAAGCCCTTGTCCTGCAGCTCATCCACTTGCTTCTTCAGCTCCACCAACTCACTATTGTTCACTCGATAGACATGCTGAGAGATGGGTTCCGCTCCTGGAACCAAGTCTATCGAGAACTTATGTCTCTGTCTGGTGGCAATCCCGGCAACTCCTCTGGGAAAACATTCATATCCTCTGCTATCAAGGGGTGTGGAATTGCATGCTCCTCAACCGAGACTCCACAGAAAACTCTGCTGCTCTGCTCTGCCTGACGTCTAGAGTACTCAAACTCTGGCTCCCCGACGCTCTGAAGAGAACTCTACCCCTCTGCAATCAATGCTGGCGTGGTGCCTGCTCAACCAGTCCATGCCTAGTACTATATCGTAGTTCGGCAATGGCATTACGAGCAGGCTCACCTCCAACTCACGGCCTCCCAAAACTACACTTCGACCCTTACAAACATCACTCACGAGGATAGTGCCACCCCCGGTCATGATCTTGTAAGTCCTAGGCAACGATTCAGCTATGATACCGTGTCTAATCGCAGAAGATACTGATATGAAGCTATGCGAAGCACCGGAATCGAATAATGCAAAAGCTGGACTAGAGTCAAGAAGGATCGAACCTGCGATCAGCTCTCCGATGGCCTCCGCATCCTCTGCTGCCATGGCGAATCCTCGTCCTGCTGGCCTCCCCTGGCCTGCTGCTGATGCTGGAGAACCTCTGTGCTGTGTTGGCAGGGCTGGTCCCTCTGCTGGCCTGCTGCTGCCCTGGCTCCCTCCCTGAGCTGCTCGTCCCCCAGACCTAGCACAATCCCTCAGCTGGTGATCTGTCGCTCCACAAAGAAGGCACTTCCCGAGCCTATTCCTGTACTCTGCCATCCATGTCCTGGCTTCTTGCAGAATGTGCAACTGACTGTCTGCTGCCTGGGTGCCTGATGCTGAAAATGTGCTGGTGAACTGGCCTCTGCTGGATCGGCTGCGACTGGAACTTCCTCGGCTGCTGGTGCTGGAAGTGAGGCCTCTTGCCTGGCCTCCGCTGCTGCTGCCCCCAACTGGGTCTTGTCCCCTCTTGAGCCTAAGCTCAAGATCATCCTCAGCCAATAAGGCTCTCGTCAAGATCTCCTCAAATGTAGCATCCCTGTTGCCCTTGGTCAAGGACTTGACCTCCTTGACCAGACCCTTCCAGAACCTCTTGGCCTTCGCCGTCTCGCTCAAGCCCTCTACGAACCTGCGAGGCGGCCGAACTCCCAGCGTACTCCTCCACTGAAAGGCTCCCCTGGACTAGGCTCTCGAACTGCGACTCTAAGGCTCTGAGCGTTGAATCTGGAAAGAACTTCTTCTTGAAGAAGCCCTTGAACTTCTCCAAGTCTGCCCAGGTACCCCCACCCTGGGGTCTGACTGATACCGGGTGCGAGCAAGATCTCGCATCCGGCTAGCTGCGGCCTCAATCTGGAGATCTGCTGGTATCCAGGCCAGGCGAAAGATCTCCTCTATATGCTCGATCCACTCATCAGCATATAGAATCCCCTCTGTCCCCAGAAAGTCTCTGGGGCTCATCTTCTAGAACTGCTCTATCCCCAGTGTCCTCGGCTGCTGAACCACTGGTCGAGCTGCGACTGTCGTGAGGGCCAACTCCATGCCCCTGTCCTGTCGGGCCTGCTGCCGGTCCATGAACTGCTGGAAGTATGCGAACATCTGCGCCGCATCCACGTATCCTGGAGGCGACGACTGCTGGAAGGGCTCCTCTGCGATGACTGGGTCCTGCCTCCGAGCCGGTGGAGGCATACCCCCTGCTGCTGTTGCTGCTGGAGTCTCAATACGAACAGAGGTGGCAGGAGCTGCAGTCTCCTGTCTCTGCTGAACTGGCTGAGAGGTAGCAGATCCTCTATAGCATCCCCATGAATGGTACGCTGCGACCGAGTCTCTACCATCCTGAAGATAGACCAAACAAGAGTATCAATTTCTGAGAAAGAAGCGATATAACAAAGACGAAAATTAAAATTCAAAGGATCAGCTGACAATAAGGATTTAGATGGCAATAAAATTTTTCCTAATGTGATTGAGTACCTTAAAAATTAATGTCCTATATCCTACGGCAGGCTATAGTGATACTCTAATTCGAATACCACTACACTTCTAGTCTTGACCTGCATGGGCCACCACTAAAAAGTGTCACGACCCGCCCCTAGAGTAAGGGCACGAGACGTGGGTACGTCCAGCCTACGCCGCAGTGTCGGCGGTAGAAACGATGTCCTAGGTCACAACATCTAACAATATAACTCTAAACAGTTTATACTCCCGAATGGGGGTGACATAGCAGTAAATAAACTCAATCACAACTAAGGAAGATAGCACGATATGATATAGAACTCAAGAAATACAGATGATAAATAGTCTAAGATAATATCCCAGCAAATACCCAGAGTACAAATCTCAGCTACTAAATATGAAAGAATATATACAACTCAGAATCTCTGAACAGAAATAAAGTCTAGCTAAACAGTCTCAAGACAACATAAAATAAGATAAGGCCTAACTAAGCTAGTCTAGGCAATGGGGGGATGTCCTCAGCTAGAGCTGGGTCCTCCTGAGAGTCCAGCTCGCAAGTGTCGTCTAGGGCTGCCCGTAGAAGGTATCCACACAGGCCTCCTCCTCGTCCTCTGTAATTTTCAACAGGTCCAGTCAGGACAGGAGCGAGCATAATACATCTCAACAGTTCATAGCAGGTTAGAAAATATAAATATGCAGTAGAGTAAGATACAGGATCTGAAAGAAATACAGTATGTAAACAGAGAGAGAGAACTGTAATAGAAATATCTACTATAAATAGAGAACCAATAGTGGCTAGTGATGTAGAGTACAGGATAACACATGTGAACAAAACAGATTAGTACATGATCTACACTAAAGAGTTTCACATAATCTACACTACTATGGAATTTGTTCACATGACTACTAGTACTCCCCATTCCCCAATCAATACACAAGGATCTAAGCAGGTTATGTTATTATACAAGCTATCACATGGGGGCCCATGAAAGGGTGTACGTGATAGTATACATGAAGGCTCTGTGAACATGAGAGTACATGATTCACAGGAGTGTACATGTATGGTGAAAGTACAGGAGTATATGATGAAAGTGAAACGCACATGACACAATGTACCCGATGCTCCCGAGGGGGATAACATCGCATGAAGATCCATATAGTACTAATCCGAGATAATGTCGTGACAGCATCAAGTAAGGTAATCTAAAGCAGGAATATAATTCTAAGCAGGATATGAAATGATCAGAGAATGTACTCGCCTGGTATCTGAGTGTCCGGATGAAATGTACTGTCCGAGGAGAGGTGTCTGGCTCCTAATCAGAGTCAGCACAAGTCCAACAAGTCTAAAATGATAACGAGATGCAATTCAATGCATTCTAAATGAATCTAGGTCATCTAAGCCAAAGTCAACTCTTGGTCAACTCTAGAAGTCAAACTAGGTCAGCTATGGTCAAACTAGGTCTAACAAGTCTAAATTAGGTCAAACTAGCCTATACTAGTCTACATTAGTCT
>JANAVB010036143.1:0-33559 GCA_029216955.1 Iris pallida
GCTAAGGTTACTGAACTGCAGGCTGTCTCTAAGAAATTAGAGACTAAATTGGGAAAACAGGTTGCTCAACCTCAAACCCAATCACATGAGACACACACAAAGCATGACATTACTCATACTAGTCAACCACGTCATCCACCTGCAGCTCATAATCATGTACATATGCACACACTTTCATAAAGCACACAAACCACATGCACGTAGAAATAATTCTCATTTGTCAGAATCATCATGTTACACATAGATACAATCATCACTATGTTGCACAAAATCACCATCACTCTACATATAGACATCATCACCATATTCCATATAGACATCATCACCATGATATTCCATATAGACATCATCACCATACTACTCCATATAGACATTATCATCACATTGCTCCACATCACTCTACATATAGACATTATCACCATGCTAACTCTACATATCATCATGCTACTCTACATCACTCCACTCATAGACATCATCTACATGCTCCTAAGATAAATAGGAATGCTATATGTACCTATTGTGGATTACATGGACACATTTCACCATAATATAGAATTAGAGGATTAGTAGATAAAAAGATATATGCATGGTTTTCGAAACTAACTTTTCAGGACTCTCAAGAACTTGGGTACCAAAGGTCACATCTACTCTTTATGTAGGTGGACCTTCCCTTCTCAACTAAGAGTAAGTGGATTCTCGATAGTGGATGCTCGCGGCATATGACGAAAGACGCAAATCTTTTCACATCACTATCGATAAAGAGAGAAGGATATGTATCCTTCGGTAACAACCTAAAAGGGTATATTATAGGTAATGGTATTATTGGTTATCCTCCCTCTCCCGTAATAAAGGATGTCTGCCTAGTGACCGAGTTAAAGCATAACCTGCTCAGCATTAGTCATCTTGCTGACCATGGATATGACATTAACTTTGGACAAAATAAATGCTTTATTTATGATAGGTCAACAGGGGACATTGCTTTTGAAGGGGTAAGAGAGGATAATATTTATATTTTTTATTTGTCTAGAGATACTAACAATGCAGGTAGATGCCTATATGCTCATAAGGATGAAAGATTACTATGGCACCAGCATTTGGTCATGCCAACATGGATACTATATCCAGGCTATCGACTAAGAAGCTAGTTAGATGCTTGCCCGACATCACATTCAAAAGGACGCGGTATGTGTCGAATGTAAATTGAATAAGGCAACCAAGTCCTCTTTTCATTCCATAAACTCTGTAAGCACTACTAGACCCTTGCAATTACTTCATATGGATTTATTTGGCCCTAGTAGAGTTGCCAGTCTTGGTGAAAAACTCTACGCTTTTGTCATTGTTGATGATTTTTCTAGATTTACATGGGTTTTCTTTCTTACAAATAAAAGTGATGCTGTTTCGGTTTTTAAGATTTTTGCAAAGAAAGTTCAAAACGAAAAAGGCTAATGATTACTCGAATCCGAAGTGATCATGGAGACGAATTCGAAAATACAGATTTTGAAAAGTTTTGTGATTCTAATGGTTTTGATCATGAGTTTTCTTGTCCAAGAACTCCTCAACAAAATGGTGTTGTGGAGCGGAAGAATAGGACTCTTGGCGATATGGCTAGAGTCATGTTGAACAAGTTTTCACTTCCGAAATACTTTTGGGCTGAAGCTGTCAGTACAGCATGCCACATTTTAAATAGGATGCTTATTCGTCCTATTACAAAGAAAATACCCTATGAACTTTGGTTTGGGAGAATCCCAAATGTTTCTTATTTTAGAGTTTTTGGTTGTAGATGTTTTATCCTTAACACCAAAGACAACTTAGGCAAATTTGATGCCAAAGCTGACGATGGTATTATCCTTGGCTATACTGCCAAGAGCAAGGGATATAGAGTATTTAACAAACGCTCATTAATTGTGGAAGAGTTTACAAATGTGACTTTTGATGAAGATAACAGTGCAGCAGCTACTCTTGATGATGATGTTGAGACATCAACTTCTACTCCAAAGAATACCACAACCGAAACCAATTCTCTGGAGGGCTTGCCAAAGAAATTCTCTTTCAAGCCGTCACATCCAGAAAATTTGGTAATAGGTGAGGTCTCACGTGGAGTAACTACTAGATCATCATTAAGAGACTCTATTGCTAGTACTGCCTTTATTTCACAAATTGAGCCGAAAAATATTTTAGAAGCTTTTAATGATAAATTTTGGATTTCTGCTATGCAAGAGGAACTCAACCAATTCGAGAGGAGCCAAATATGGGAACTCGTTCCTAGACCGGCTAATCACTCGATCATTGGTACTAAATGAGTTTTTAGAAACAAAGTAAATGAAGATGGTTCAGTCACACGCAACAAAGCTCGTCTAGTAGCCCAAGGATATAACCAAGAGGAAGGTATCGACTACGATGAGACGTATGCTCCTGTTGCTAGATTGGAATTCATTCAGATGCTTTGTGCATTTGCAAATTTTCAAAATTTCAAGTTATTTCAAATGGATGTTAAAAGTGCTTTCTTGAATGGATTTATTAAGGAGGAAGTTTATGTGAAACAACCTTCTGGCTTTGAAAATCACAAATTTCCCGACCATGTTTTCAAGCTGAAGAAAGCGCTATATGGCCTCAAACAAGCCCCTAGAGCTTGGTATGAACGGCTAAGCAATTTCTTGCTTGAGAAAGGTTTTTCTAAAGAGAAAATTGACACCACACTTTTTATAAAATCTTTTAAAGACACTATTCTCTTAGTCCAAATATACGTAGATGATATTATATTTGGTTCTACTGATGAAATCCTCTGTCAAGATCTTGCCAAGCGTATGCAGACCGAGTTTGAGATGAGCATGATGGGGAAGCTCAACTACGTTCTTGGACTGCAAGTCAAACAAATATTAAATGGAACTTTCATCTGTCAGTCGAAGTATACAAAAGACATGCTGAAGAAATTCGAACTTGACAACGTCAAACCAATCAGCACTCCAATGGCTACTACAACTAAACTAGATCCAGATGAAAGCGGCAAACCCGTGGACCAACGTAAGTATCGAGGTATGATAGGCAGTCTACTCTATTTAACTGCTAGTCGCCCTGATATTATGTTTAGCGTTTGCCTATGTGCTAGATATCAAGTAAATCCTAAGGAATCACACATGACTGCTGTTAAGCGTATCTTTCGATACCTTAAGGGTACGGTTACAGTGGGCCTATGGTATCCTAAGTCAACATCATTTGACCTCATTGGTTACTCTGATGCTGATTTTGCCGGATGCAAGGTCGACCGTAAAAGTACGAGCGGTACGTGTCATTTATTAGGAAAGGCTTTAGTCTCTTGGTTTAGCAAGAAGCAGAATTCTGTCGTATTATCCACAACAGAAGCTGAATACATCGTAGCTGGGCATTGTTGTGCACAAATTCTGTGGATGAAGCAAACCCTTGAAGACTACAACTTATCTTTTATGCACATTCCAATCTTTTGTGACAACACTAGTGCTATAAATCTCACTAAGAACCCTATTTGTCACTCACGCATGAAGCACATTGAAATACGCCACCACTTTTTGCGTGATCATCAGCAAAATGGCACTATTAACTTAGAATTTATTGACACTGATCATCAGCTAGCAGATTTCTTCACAAAACTATTATCCGAAGAGCGCTTCAATTTTCTTTGTCGTGAACTTAGAATTTTGGATGAAGCTGTTATTAATTAAAATAAACCTGCATAAATATCGAGTATGTTTTGATTCTTTTATGATGAAATTTCTATGGGTGCAAACCGAAAGGATCCTTCTGACAACAAGGCGTAAAAGCCTAAGCGACACGGTACACTAGTCCTCAGGACTACCGCTAGCTGGGATCCGGCCCCTGCAGCTAACCCATGGCAGCTTCAAAATATTGAATTATGACATAATTCCTTGTTTATTACATGGTTCATTTTTAATTTATCACATGCTAAAATGCAAATTTTCCAAACTTTACTTTGCTTCAAAGTTAACTTTCTGTCATTCTCCACTTGAGTATTTCTTGTATATCTTCTCACTTTCCTTTTCCTTTGGTCTTTCACACTTAACTATTTTTTTCTTCTTTTCAGCCTGATTCCTATTCTGTCAACAGAATTCAGAATTCGGGCCGAACTCTGCCCTAACCAGAGTTCGGGCTGAATTCGGCCTGACTGTTCCAGAACCGGGAACAGTCTCAGCCGCTGATCATCAATAGATCCTATGGCCCATATTTGTTCCGACCAATTGGAATCCTTCACATATATTCAGGCTCTCCTCTCTCCTCTCTCCTCTCCTCCATTGCCACCTTTTCCACTTCTCCAAACACTTTTTCTCAAAACCCTAACCCTAGTTCTTCCTTTCTAGAGCTCATTTCTTCCCCAAACTCAAGGAGAAGGCCTTTTTCACCATTCTCCTTCATTGTTCATCATCACTTTGAGGTATATCTCAACACCTTTCTATATCTAAAATTTTCTATTATCTTTATTGTTTTATGGCTCCACGTTTGTTCAATCGCGGGAAGAGACTTCGAACCGAGGGAGCGTCCTCTTCGAATGCTCCTTCTCGTGTTGAACCGCCCGTTGCACCACCCGTTGAACAACAACCACCTATCCATCCGTTGTTCAATCCACCTCGTCCACTTGACCCAAACACATTTGACGACCGAATATTTGTATCACTCGACGCATCTAATGATTGGTTTAGTGATTTTCGGACACGTCTGGTGTTTGCGGTCACCCTATCAATTCTACTATTTTCTCTCAATATAATGCAGTTTTTCATGACCTTTGCCTTGACGAACTTGTCACCACCAACTCGGTCATTTATCGTAGTGCTATTCAAATGTTCTACTGCAACCTAACTCATGATGATACACATATTTATTCACGGGTTGCGGGCATTGACATCTCGTTTGATGATTTTGATTTGGCCGAATACCTTGAACTCCAAGAGCCAAACTCATGGAAAAAGCTTGTTGAAGCTCGATCGTTTCAATTTCCCGATAGGTCTTCACTTGAAAGCTTCAAGGACGACTTGTGTACCCCTAACACACGTCTTCGTAAGCTTTTGGCCAAGTATCTCAATCCCTATTTTTATGAACTTCATCGGATTATCTTTAACACCATTCTACCCAAAGCGGGATCTACCGATAAAGTCATCTACTTTGAAATCTCGGCCTTATTTCACCTCCACTTTCATGTACCATTTAATCTTCCACATACCATGATGGACTGGATGATTAATTCTAGGAAGAAACCAAGATCCTTGGTTTATGCTTTGTATCTTCCTATGGTATTTCGTGCTTTTTGCATACCTCTTGATGAGTGTCAGTTCTTACCTGCCCCTGCCTTTCTTTCAAAGGCACGGAGGCTTCAGGCAGCCGTTGGCTCACCAGTCGTGTCTGAGCATTCTGATGATGAGCCAGATGCCCCTCCTCTTGGACAGGATCCTCCTCCTCCTCCTGCCACTCTCGAGTCTCTTCAGACTATGCTCCGCGATCGTTTCACCTTATAGGATGATCGCTGGACTCAGCTGGATTACTGGACTATCCTGCAGATGAGTGCTATCAGCAACTCGATGCACGATATTCGGTACTCTATATCTCGCCATCCTTCCATGCCTATTTCTATGGAGCGAGACCCCGATCGTGAGGGATATCGTATCGATGACCCTTGGGTTCTTCGCTACTTGGATCCGGATGCGGCCTTCGTGGACCATCATCGTTCCTTCACTGATCCATCAGACGACGCTGGGCCTTCACGAGATCGATGATGGATATGGACTGCTACTTGCTGCTGCTACTGAGGATCTTAGCTTATGATTTATGCTTTTTAGATTTTAGTTGATATAGTTGCTTTTATACGCTTTGATTGTATTAGTCTTATTATGAGTTGTGACTCTTGAGACATTTAGTAGTTTTATCTGTTTCTATGCAGTTTCTTCTAGTATCTTTTGGTGTGCTTGCCAGTTCTTAATTGATTATGGTCAATTGCTAAATGCCAAAAGGGGGATATATTTTGGTATATTCTATATTCTTCTATATTCTTTTTGTCTCTGTATCTGTGCTTTTGGGAGAATGTTCTTATCAGGCCAACAGGATTTAAAGCAATGTTTACGGGGGAGCTATTTTTTAAGCTCGGCACTGATTACGGGGGAGCTACGCTTTTTGTCCTTAAATGTATCCAGGTATGAATATTGAATATACAATTATTATTTTGTCAATTATCAATATGGGAGAGATTGTTGACACAAAGTCACAGTCAACCAAATATTGATAGAATTGACTAAATAATACTTGTGATAATTTAATACGACACATGAAGACTACATCCAGCACAAGTCAGACGACAGTCCAGTTTTTACAATGCAAGTCATTTTTGAGTCTGTATTTTATAAACTTTATTGAGTCTAGACTTATGTAAGCTGAGTTGTGCTGAGCATCTGAGACTTAACCTATACCCTACCCAAAATCCAAAAGCTCCACACACATCCAAATAAGCTTATTGGACCAATGACTCATTCTGTGCTCTGGAGACAGAGTTCGGGCAGAACTCTGCCTCCACACAGAGTTCGGGCCGAACTCTGTCCCCTAAAAATTAGTACCCTAATTTTTAGGGTTGGCTGGTTGCAAGTTGTCCAACGGCCAAATTTTTGAATGATCCAACCAGAATTTTGGTCGAATTCTGCCTACCTGGTATCCTATAAATATGCCATAAATTCTCTCATTTCAAATCATCCAATCTTCTCTTCTCTTCTCTCTAAAGCTCAATACAAGCCATACCCTTCTTCATCTACTAGCCACAAGCTCCCTAAGCCTCAAGTGCTCAGCATTTTTCAGTTAGGAGTTTGTGCAAGAGTTCAAGAAGTTGCTTGGAAAATTCCAAGCATCGCCACTGCGATCTTTGTAAGAAGTTGACGTGCTCTTCTGAAGAAAAGGCACGGGGTGTAACTACTATTTCACAAATAGTGGATTTAATCCTGAGCTAGAGTTTTCAGGCCTGGACTATTCCTCCACGAGGAAAACCAGGTTAAAAATCGGCTGTGTTTGCGTATGCTTTCTTGCTTCTTATTTATTTCTGCATTTACTCTGATTACTTTCAGCTTGTGAAAGAGTTTAATTTTTAATTGGTTATTATCGTTATAAACTCTATTCACCCTCCTCTAGAGTTGCCATCTGTTCTTCACTAAGTGGGTGTTCCAAAATAAGTTAGATGAGAATTGCTCAGTCACACGCAACAAAGCACGTCTAGTAGCTTAAGGCTATAATCAAGAAGGAGACATTGACTATGATGAGACATATGCTCCAGTTGCTAGATTAGAGTCCATTCGTATGCTTTGTACTTTTGCAATTTTTTATGGTTTCAAACTTTTTCAAATTGATGTTAAAAGTGGATTTTTAAGTGGTTTTATAAAAGAAGAAGTTTTCGTAAAACAACCTCCAGGCTTTGAAGGTTTCAAAATTTTTTGATCACGTATTCAAGCTTCGAAAAGCTCTCTACGGTCTCAAACAAGCACCCCGTGCATGGTATAGGCGTCTTAGTTCTTTCCTACTTGAACACAATTTTTTAAAAAGGGAAGGTTGATTCAACTTTGTTTATAAAATCTTTGGACAAAAATGTTTTACTAGTGCATATATATGTAGATGATATAATCTTTGGAGCTACTAATGAGATGCTATGTAATGAGTTTGCTAAGTGTATGCAGAGTGAATTCGAAATGAGCATGATGGGAGAATTAACATTCTTCCTTGGACTGCAAATTAAGCAGAGTTTATAAGGGATTTTTATTAATCAAGCCAAATATACAAAAGACTTGCTAAAGAAATTTGATATGGAAAATGTCAAACCTATTGGCACTCCAATGGCAACGTCTACAAAGCTTGATATAGATGAAAGCAGTACACCAGCCGACATACGTAAGTACAGAGGTATGATTGGTAGTTTACTATACTTAATTGCTAGTCGTCCAGACATTATGTTTGCGGTATGCTTATATGCTAGATATCAGGCTTGTTCTAAAGTATCACATGTAAGTGCTGTTAAGCGTATCTTACGATACCTTAAAGAAACTTTGACAACCGGTCTTTGGTATCCCAAAACTGATTCGTTTGACCTGATAGGTTACTCGGATGCAGATTTTGCTAGATACAAGGTCGATCGTAAAAGTACCAGCGGTACATGTCATTTTCTAGGAAAGTCATTAGTCTCCTGGTTTTCTAAGAAACAAAATTCAGTTGCATTATCAACTACTAAAGCTGAGTATATAGCTACAGGACGTTATTGTGCACAAATTTTGTGGATGAAACAAACTCTGGAAGACTTTCAATTATCCTTTTATCATATTTTCATTTACTGTGATAACACTAGCTCTATTAATCTCACTAAGAATCCCATATGTCATTCACGCACTAAACACATAGAAATTAGATATCACTTTTTGAGAGACCATGTTTTACAAGGTGATATTGTTTTAGAATTTGTTAATACTGAACATCAACTAGCTGACATCTTCACAAAGCCTTTGGCTGAAGATCGTTTTAACTTTATACGAAGAGAATTAGGAATTCTGGATGTTGAGGTAATATAATATAATATTATTAATTAATGAACATGAATTTGCTAAATTTATTTTGGTTATAATCCGAAAGGGCCCTTCTATCACACAGGTGTAAATAACCTGAAGCGACACGGTGTACTAGTCTTCGGACTACCGCTAGCTGGGATCCGGCCCCTACAGCTAACCCGAAGTATTTATGGCAACTTATGGTTAATTAATTAATAAATATTAAATTATTTTCTTCAACACAATTAATTCTAATTTATTTTCGTATTTATGTTAAAAACTATCACACTGTTTCCAACAACTGCCTTGAAACCCTAGAGACCAAACTCAGTCAGAGTTCTGGCCGAACTCGGACCGAACTCGGTCTGGGTGATTTCAAACAGAAGCTGGACAGCCGAGCCCCCTTCTATTTAACCCTTTTTTACATCATCCTCTTCCTCACAACACCTCCAAAACCATACCGAAACCCTAACCCTAACCTCCAAGTTCTCCCTCATCCAAGCTCTTCAAGCCTTCAAACTTCGAATTCAGAGCTCTCTCGAGGTTCTTTTCTACTGTCTACCATCAATTTCGGTATATCTCTCTCCTTTCTCTCCTTGCTTATTTTCATATGGCTCCCAAGCAACCTATTTCTTCTCAAAAGAAGAGGAAGATTGATGAAGGTTCGTCCTCGACTCCTCATGAGGCGGCCTCCTTTTCACTTTACACTCCTTCGCGACCCGATGGAGATTTCTTTGATGAATTTATTTTTGTGTCCCAAGAAGCTTCGGACTCTTGGTTCACGGACTTTCATAGAAGAAAAATCTGTCCTGGCGCTCCTATCAACTTTATGTTATTTCCCAATCACTCTAGTGTATTTACATACCATCATTTGCTAGAGTTAGTTCAATCTACTTTTTCCATTTATACCAATGCCATTCGCATGTTCTATTGTAATTTCTCTGTCACAAAGGGTACGGTGAAATTAAAAGTTGGTGGAGTCGACATCGAGTTTGATGTCGATGATTTAGCAATCATTCTCCATGTACCCAATGACGGGGAGGCACTTGTCGAAATTACCTCTGTTGAGTTTTTCGAGGGGACAACTTTTGATTCCTTTCGTGATTCGCTCTGTGAACCAAATCCTCGACCCCATGGCACTCTTCGCCCTAGACATATGAACAACTACTTCTATGATCTCCATCGCATGGTGTTCTCCACTATCCTTCCTAAGAACACTGCCACGGATGAGATTTCCTACCTGGAACTCTCAACGATTTATCATCTTCATTTTCATGTTTCTTTTAGTCTACCTAAGACTATCATCTCTGCTATGGATTATTGTCGTAAGACTTCCTCGCGAGACCTTCTATACGCGATGTACCTCCCTATCATTTTTCAGTATTTTAGGGTTAGTCTTAAGGACTGTGCTGAGGATGCTGCTCCTGCCTATCTTCATGAGCATCGTTGCCCAGCTCAGCCTGCAAAGGTTCTACCTCCTGTAGTCACTTCCACTTCTACTGATTCTCATGCTACTCATCCTCCTGCCGGTGTTACTCTTGAGTCCCTTCAGACTCTCATGCTGGATCAGTTCCGTGCTATGGATTTTCGTACTACCCTTCAGCTCCAGGCCATCTCGAACCCGGTTCATGATTTGTCGTGTAGCCTTGCTCATAACCCTAGAGGCCGCATTCCTATGGTTCGTGATCCGACCCGGCTTGGCTCTCGCATTGATGATCGTGAGACGCATCGTTACTTTGACCCTACGACTGCTCGATATGACACCAACCGATCTGCTGAGACCGATCCTTTTGGTACTGCTGGTGCTGCAGCTGATGATGATGATGATGAGGATGATAGTTGAGGATTTGTTATTCCTCGTGATAGTTCAGTGACTTTATTATGTTTTGACTTTATTTTAGTTGGCATGTATTAGTGATAAATGCTTCTTTCAAGCATTATCAGTTATAACTTTTTCAGTTTCTTTTTCTGTATGATGTATGCAATTTTTTTCCAGTTTATGCTAGTATTTTCATTATTTCATGCATGTCTTCTATTATGCTTTGTGGTTTAATATTGCTATACCATTTTGCTATTATAACAGAACGGGGGAGTAAGATTGATTAAGATTGATAAAATGCATTTAAATTTGATTTAGATGAGATTCATTTAGATTTGATTCATCTTGGATACAACTTACGATTTCTTACGATTTCTGATGATTATTTACTGTATTACTAAATTGGTTTGAAAGAATTTTGGTTTAGACTCTACAGATACAGATTCAGCAAAATGTTTTATTACGGGGGAGTAATAAGGTTTGACCGTACACTACGAGGGAGCATTGAGCATTGTACTGTACCATTTTTTTGACGGACAAAAAGCTACTACCGTACCTTCCGTACTCATCAAGTCTACTTCCACTTCAAGCTGAACTTTTCCTTAAGTATCAATCGTAGTTTTGTCATATTATCAAAATGGAAGAGATTGTTGGCACATTTAGCTATAGTCAAACCGATTTTGATAAGTGTCTTAAAACTTCGACGATATAAAAAGAAATAAAGAATGCGAATTGCGTCGTCTTTGAGATTTTATTATTTATTCTGTATTTTTCTATTTTATTGAGTTTAGATTATTTGTGAATCAGGATCACTAATAATTAGAAGTCTATCCTAAACCAAACCCATCTTGATTCATTCCTAAACCAAACCAAACCAATTCCTGATTTGATCCTAAACCAAACCAGATCCAAAACCAAAACTGCCCTGGATTAGGCTAACCGAACTCGGCCAGAGTTCTGCCCGAATCAGACCAAACTTGGTCAGCAGAATTCACTCCTGGTCAGAAGTTTTACCTATTCTTGTGGATCTCCAACGTTTGAATTTTTGAACGTTAGGGTACCGAGTTCTGCCCGAACTCTGTCCTAGAAAAACCTATAAATAGATAAAAAAATTTCATGTCTAAACACAGATTCAATATTCATCTTCTCTATCTATTCCTAAGCTTTCTATTCCATTCCCAAAGCTTTAATTTTCAAATCTCCAAGTCAACTCTACTCTTCTAAGTGTCGGTGGTTTTCGAGTAGGAGTTTCAAGTTGTACTAGCTTGGCGTAGAAAATCATTCTTCAGAAAGGTGTTGAAGTTTGTTCTTGGGCTTCAGATAAAAATACGACGGTGGTGAAGTTGGCGTGTTCTTCGGAGCAAAATACGTGGTGTAATCTCTATTTCAAATAGTGGATTCAAACATCGGATTGAGTACTCGAGACTGGACTAGTCCACACAGAGGGAAACCAGTATAAACCTGATGTCTTTGCGTATTATTTTCTCGCCCTGATTTTACTGACTTACTTGCAATTATTTTATATATATTGCTTCACCTGCTTAGAGTTAAATTTTTAATTGCTAAATATTCTCCGTTGTATTCTATTCACCTCCCTTTAGAGGTGCCATTATTCCTAAACGATCATGTTTCAGACTCATGGTATTGGAGCGCTTGTGGGGTGTGTCCAATCCCAACTAACACATGAGTTATAGCAAGGGTGAAACCAGAAATTTGAGCTGGGTGGGCTGATCTATGGAGTGACTTACATGAAAAAGAAAATATATGAAAAATAGTTTTTTATGAGCTGGAGCCCACCCTAGTCCTTGAGTAGTACTACACCGTGCATCCCAGTCACATGAGCTGTAGCATGGGCTTGAGAATTTTTTATATTTAGAATGTGTCACTCCCGTTTTCCGTTATACGTATTTTTTGTTGTTGTATACGTGTACAAATTTTTGGCATTTGTCTGGTGATCCGTATTTTTGACTTGTCTTGCTTTGTCTTGGTTTAATCTTGACTTAGTTTAGTTTTGGTATGGTTCACCTTGGCTTGACTTGGCTTGGTTTGGTTTTGGGTTGGTTTGAGATGAAAGGGTTGGTATATAAACCAACTACTCTCTCTCTCTCTTCCATTATTATCATTTACTTTTTCATTTACTCCTCCACCAAACCCTAGGCCAGTACAACTTTCTCCATGAAGAACATGATGGATCTCCATTTTTATTTGTTCTATCTTCTTCTTTACATGATTCTAAGCATCTTTAGAACTTAAAATTTTTGTTTTTGATGGATAGATTTTTGTAGATCTAAAGTTTTAACTTTTCTTTATTTTCTTGGTTTTGATCTCTAAAAACTTGGTATTTTCGTAAACTAGTGGTTCCATGTTGTATACAATTTGATTTCATGCAGTTTTGGCTTTTATTTTGCTTGATTTCAAGTTCGGATGAGGAAGTTATGGCCATGGCAAGTTTTTGGAACTTCCATGGCTGAACTTGCTGTTTGGGTACGACGATCCCCATGCGCCCGGGAGGTCATGCGCCGTGAAGTCCTGACAACGCATCCTTTGACTCCGAGTGTGTCATGCGCATAGGTTTGCTATGCGCATGTACTGAAGATGCAACGTGGGTTTTCGACGTTCCGGATTGCGCAGAATTTTGCCACACCGGATTGTGCATAAATTTCGACGTGCCAGATTTTGACGCGCCGGATTGCGCAGAATTTTGACGCGTCGGATTGTGTAGTATTTCGACACGTCGGATTGTGCAGAATTTTGACGCGCCGAATTGTGCAGAAATTTTGACGCTCCAAATTTTCGACGTGCCGAATTTTTGACGTGCTGGATTTTTGATACGCCGGATTTGCCCAGAATTTCCCATACGCAGATTTGCACTGTTTTTTCCTGTTTAAGTTTGTAACTCCCTGAATCATTTTTGTGAAATTTGATATTTTTCTTATTTTCTTTGAAATTAATATTGTTTTCTTATAAATAATAATAATAATAATAATTTCGATTGAATAGTTGATTAATATAAATTTGACTGTTAATGAATTTTATTTATTTGGAAAATATTTTGATACTATTTTTGAAGAAGAAAATATTATGTTTTATTTAGACATAGTGGAAATGGTCTTGCCTAGTAATCTGGTTAGTCAATTGATTTCGTTCTCGGATTAATCTTATTTTCTAAAAGAACTCTGAATTTTTCTTTATCAAATTTATTATGTAGCCATTAATCTTAATTGTTCTTTAGTAATTTTCAAATATTTAAGTTATACATATATTTCTTAGTAATTAGGCATGATTCTATATTAGAATATTCGTAATTAATTTACCAATATTAAGATTTTTAACTTGATTATTCTGGAATTGTTAATTATGCTAAAAAAATTTAATTGTCTGTTAATTATTTAATGATTATTATAATATACTCATTTTTAGTTGGCAATTATTTAATTAAATTCATATTTTGTTTAATACTATTGTTGCCTACTAATATTTAAGGAATTCTAAATATGTAGGGACAACAATTTTTATTTGTATTAAACAGTTAATTAGTTGGTAATTAGCTAGTTGGTTTTAACTAAATGAATTAATTAATTAGGAGATTAACTAAATCTGTTTGGATATTTTGAATTTGAAAATCTGTTTGAATTTTTGAATTTGAAATCTGTTAGTTATTCTCTAACTAATTCAGTACAGGTTTACACTATTGCCCCCAGATCTACCACTATTTACAACACTGCCATCTAATATTTTATTATAAAATTCAGTACACTGACACACTCAACAGTGCACGAATTCTAATACTGTCCACATCACATACTCTCTCTCTCATATCACTCTTTCTCTCTCCTCTCTGGCGTCTCGGCCGAGCGCCACCGTCGAATCCCCGCCGTGTCCAGTCGATGTCTCGACTGTCGAGCTCACCTCGACTGCCGAATCACTACTTCGTAGACCGTGCTGACGCCTCGTGGAGAGAGCCGCTTCGATCATCATGCTGACCGTTCGGGAACCGAGGAGCCGCCTAGGCTGTCGTGCTGCCACTTCGAAGTCTGTGCGCGTCCTTGGCGATTATGTGCCTCTTCGATCCTCGAGGAGCCACCTTGGAGACTATGCCGCCACCGCCGCTTCGACAACAAGCCACGCCGGAGTTCCTTCGCTTCGTCGAACACCCCGGGCGCCACCATCCGAGTCGAGGAGCCAGACTTCGCTGAGCCACGCCGAGAGCCGAACCGAGCTACCGCCGTGTTGCTGAGGATGCCACCGTCAGATCGGAGCCTTTCGTCGACGAGTCACAGTCGAGGATCGACATCCCCGCCGGCTAAGTGAGCATCTCTCTCGATCTACTCGAACCCCTCTTTCTCCTTACTTCTGATGTTAGATTTTAGGGTTTGATATAGTTTTAGGGAAGACAAAGAGGATAGTGGGGGTTCCTGGCCACAGATCTGAAGTTAGGGTTAGGTTTTTCTAGCCGATTAGGGAAGAAGGGACTAGGGTTTTTCTTGGATTGAGATTTGGGGAAGAAAATAGCCTAGGATTAGGGTTTTCCTTGTCACCATTGAAGAAGCTGGAGGAAAGAGAAGGAGAAGGGGATTGTGGTGTCGGCTGTGAGTGAATAGAAAGAGAAGGTAAGAAGAAGCTTTCGGGTTAGGGTTCATGAGACTGTGGATGGGGGAAGAAGAGGTGTTCGGCTGAGGCCATGGAGTATAGTAGATGAGAGTTAAGGTTTGCTCGTTCGTATGGAGGGAGGAAGAGGAGCTCGGATTTGTTAGGGTTTCGCAGCTTGGGGATGAAGAGAAGAACGTTAGGGTTAGGGCTTCTCGAAGAAGCTGGAGGAAGAAGAGAGGAACTGTTGGCTGGTATTGAGAAGAATAGGAGAGGAGAGAGAAGGTTAGGCAGGGTTTTAATTAGAATCTGTGGGCCGGATTGAGATGGAAGGGACTTTGAGTTATTTAGTAATTACATTAGCAGCAATAGTATTAGAGTTGGATCTGGACTCTTGGGTTGTGTGGGCCTGTTCGTGGGGTTGGGTTTTTGGAAAGGAATTATTGCGGTTGAACTTAGTAGACTGGATTGGATTCTTTAATTGTAGTTGTGGGCTCTAGACTGTATAGTTAAGAAATCAGCAGTAGATATAGGCTGGAGATGGACAGGAAAATTAGTAATAGAGCTGTGGACTGTTTTAGTTGGGCCTGGAAGATTGGGTTGGTTATGGGCTTAGTGTTTGATTGTTATTATTAATCTAATATTTTATCTTTTGTAATTATTATTGTTATTGAATTTTATTAATTATTTTAGTTTATATTTATAATAAAACCTATTTTGTTGGTACTTGGTTAATAGATGCAAATTCTAGATATGGTTATCAAACTAATATATTGCTAGTATTATTTGGCATGAATGCTATTTGTTAATTTTGGATAAATATTTATGATCAATAAATAGATTAGCTTTCAAGTAATTTCTAAATATTATTGAATAAGTGATTTTGGTTAAATGTAGTTAGGTATTTTTCTCTAGTAATTATTAAGCTGTATTATATTTTCTAAAAGAATTGATTAGCTATGAATAGGTTTCCAAATTATTTTGTGACAAGTTTCTATTTAGAGAGATTATTTAAATATTATTACTTTCAAAATATTATGATTAGCTAGATGAATAGATAACCAGTTAGATATAATTAGATAATTGCCTTATTTTCAATCCTAACAAATTGTACAACTACCAGGTGATCCTTTACATCCATGCAGTACTACTTCCGTGCTTCCAAGGCGAGGCAAGTACACTGACTCAACTTTTACTTTATCTTTCTGTCTTACATTCATGTGCCATGTTCTTATATCGGACACGAGATACACACGATTGTCTTGTACCTTGTTCATTGCATTGTGAGTCATTGTTTATTGTGGGGATTGGAGAAAATATTAGCTTTTGTGTGACCACACCCAACATAGGTATTGTGGATAGCCTAATCGTACACTTCACGTACGATGAAGCCGGATCTTGTAGAATTGATTGTGCATTGATTGATTGTGTTCCTTAGCCGGTCACACATTAGTTTAATATTTCAAAATGTCACACTTGCATTGATTGTCGTGTTTATTGATAGCCGTGTTCATTGTCTTGCATATTGATTATCGCGTTCATTGCCTGCAGTTTTATATTTTATTTCTGGTACCATAGTTGCATTTTCAGTTCTTGTATTCTGGCTTCACCTTGTATTCTGTACTACAAATTACATTGTGTATTGCTCTTGTCGGGGTTGTACTTTGCTCTTTTCTTGACAGGATACGTTGCAGGTGAGCGTGAGGCCACATGAAGCATGATGATAACAATGGATATTGCGGGATTTATTTCATTTTTTTTCTGGATATTGTACTTTGTATTTTTTTGATTTCATCATTGTATATTTTATTTTACCGGATTTGTCTCCGGATGACTTTGTACTAAAATGACTTGATGGATATTGGTGATCATTCTGGGAACGTTATATATAAAAGCTGTGGATGTTTACATTACATTGTGACTTGGAGTTTTTTTTAGTATTGTACAGCTTACTTCGTCATGTCCATCGACGAAGGCTGGACGTGTCCGACTCGTGTCCGATTATTCGGGAGCGGATCGTGACAAAGTTGTTTTGTAGCTAGAATCTTGTAAAACTCAAAACATAAAAGTTGTAGATCTTCGTCTTGGCTTCGAGAATCTTCTTATCTCACTTTAACTAGAGTTTATATGCGATTGATAGTTTCAATCACCCATGGATGTTCTTGATCTTCTTTGCATGTTTTCTGTACTTGGCCTAAATTGCAACGACCCGACTTGACAACTTGATAATCTTGAGCTAATAACTTGAACTTGAATACGATAATATGATTTCGTCTTGATAATCTTGATAGTGGCCCGTCGAGGCATACTTCTGACAAGAACTCTTGATATGACAAGTAAACCTGACATGACATATGTAATTCTGATTGCTGTTGTGACAGCTATAACTGTCTTGCTAGTATAACTCTTGTCTTGACTCCGTGGTTAATTTTTTCTGTTTGTGACTGTACAAGCTACCTGTCTCGTCTTGTATCATGTCTAGGACATGAATTCCTGGTTACCACGCTCGAGGATTCATAATGAATCTGACTAGGTTAAATGACTAGATTGATCAAGTAGTTCATATAGAGAGATTTTCCAGTTACAGACGATCCCGTTATCCCGGCCACACCTGTGGACTTGTAGCCTGCTCTCGAGTAGGGCACATTTCCAGCATACTGTTATGTATTGCACTTCTTGAATCATAAGTACTCAAGTATATCAGTAATCCTGATAACTCTTGTAACTCTCGTAACTTTTGCCTGGATAGCCTGGATAGTCTGCAGGGCCTGTGACTGCGGGTAATATCTCAACTGCATCTTGTTAGTAACTAGGCATGTGATAACCCTAGTTAGCTAATGATAGCAAGCAGTAGGACTTGATTGGTCATGCCTAAATAATTGTCTCATGATTAACATGTGAATTATATTCCACCTCTTGTATTCCTAATGCAAGCTAGTATGTTCTTTAACTCTGTTTTTCATGTTATTATATTATGTTTTGCATCAATTCTTCTATTCATTATATGTTGGTTTTAGTTCATAAGTGGAGTCTCCCTTGTGGTACTTGCTCTTTCTGGGGTCTGACACAGCTTGTTTTGTATGGCCAAATTTCAGAGTGATAACCGAGGATCTAACTACTTTTCAGCCAGATGGTAAACACCAGGAGTAACCGTGGCAATGAGTGGATTTTTTATTTTGCTCTCCCACTATATTGTAAAATTTTCTTTTGAGGCGTTTAGCCGTCGAGCATGTGTTAGCTCATGTTAAAACTTTATTTTCTGTCTGCCTAAGGGCTATAACATGATTGGCAAATCCAAGGATTGATCATGTATGACTTAACTCTTGCTAGTCTTCACATTTTGTATGACTAACTTTATTATCATTTGAATATGTAATGTTTGGGACGCCTTACTTTGTATGCCTGATGATCTAAAATTTTATAATGTCTATTTGCTTACGTAAGATTGAGACACTAGGCTTGTTCTTGACCATAATAGAATGATGGCTTGTAGATAAACCCTCATGTATCTAGACAATTGTGACCGTATTACGAGGTGGGTTGCACTTTAATATACGTAGGTGGCTGTGTTTGTCCCCCACTCTCCAGTATTCTGGTTCTGGGGCGTGACACTGTAACTCCCCTTCCCGAAAATTTTAAATATTTTATTATTATTTATTTTATTTAAATGGTGATATTTTTTAGATTTTATAAAAATTAATTATTGGCTTAATGAATTTTGTTACTATTATTATTATTAATATTTATGGAGGTTTTATAATATTAATATTACTATTGTGGTGATTAAATATAAATTATTTATTATTACTAGTTATTAGTATTTTATTCTCTATCAAGATATATATATATAAATATATATATAATATGCATGTGTATGTATAAATGTATATATAATAAATATGGGTGAATACTTGTATATATAAATATGTATTGAAGGGGTGTATATAAGTTTATATATATAAATGTATGTGTATATATATATAAAAAATATATATGTATATATGAGTGCGTATATATATACATATAAATATAGGAAAGGATAGGTATTGTGTATATATATATATATATATATATATATATATATATATATATATATATATATATATATATATATATGTGTGTGTGTGTGTGTGTATATATGAATATACATATAGTAGATGTGTATATATGAATATACATATAGTAGATGTGTGAATATATATACAAATATAGGTGTATGAATCTATATATAAATATACATATATAAGTGAGAGTAAATAATATATTTATGTGTGTATACGTATATATGTATAAGTGTCCCTAGGTATTTTGTATATAGATATATATATAGAGTTATATATATAAAGAATAATAGAAATGAAAAAGAAATAATAAAAAAAGAATAAAACAAGAGCCCAAGGGCTCAGCCTTCCCCCTAAAACCCAGCAGCCTGCTCGGCCAAACCGAGCACAGCTAACCCGAAACTTTCCCCCACAAGAAACCGAACCAACCCGAACTAACATTCGACATATATATAATAACGAGAATAGATTTCGAGAGAAGAGATCGAAACTCGTGGAAACCTTAGACTAATAGCGCGCACCCTCCTCCTCCACCTGGGCGCACCCACGCGCGCTCGTGCGCCACCTGGGCGCGCCGCCGGCCGGCCGGAAATGCCAGGCCGCGCGCGAAACAGAGAGCAGCCGTTTGCAGCGAGTGCAAAGGATCGCAGCGACTTCGCGGCGGTATAGCTCGACGATCGTGCGATCGTTTCCCGTGCCGTAAATGCTGGTACGATCTCGATATAACCGACTTTGCTTCCCTTCAAATAGAAAGTTTTATTTCTCGGTGTACGCGACGAGAATCGAGGCCAAAGTGGCCGAAAAACCTGTTTAAAATAGGACATAAACCCGTTCCAAACACCCAACTTGGCGTCAAATTTCCTGCCAAACCATCACCAGTTCTGAGTTTGTGTTTGAAGAGATTTATAGCTAACCTATAGGAGATCAAGACCTTTCTTGTAGATTTATTTTTCGTTCACTATGTGCAAAGAAATCAACTTTCAAAGTTAGGAAAAAAATCTGTGTTCAAAAATATAGAAAATAGGAAAATTACTCCACACGACGTGCGTCCCGCCATTCCGGGCGATGTGGTCATGCACCGAAAGCATCGAAAGCTGCGTAACAGCTTCGTGGTCATGTGGGCTTTGACGGAATTCAAATTGGTCGCGTGTGCGCGACGAATTTGATACGTATCCGTCAAAATTCACCATATCGTGCACGTTGTAAATTTTTCAATTACTTTGTGCACGTTCGTCAGATCGAGACGAAACTTACGCCAACAAGACCGTATCATTTTTCTGGTCCTGCATGCCAAGTTTGGTCCGATTCTGAGACTGTTGATAAAATTACCGTTTTACGGGCCCCGCGGTTCCACTCAATGGGCGATTTTGTGCACGGTCCGCCGGAATCCAACTCTGGACATACGGTTGGATTCGTATCGAAAAACTGGATTCGTAGACATGTAGTTTGACGAATTTAGAGACCATTGACTCTGGCACACTTTTCGGTGCAAAACGGGTCCAACAGCGGACATCGTTTTTGTCCAAAATTACCGTTTTGCCCCTGTGTCCAGAATTGACCTTAAGGACAGGCAATCCTAGCTAATTTGACTATTCTGAGAACGTTGGTACTATTTATTTCAGTATTCGGAGACTTCTATATGTGTTGACTGATTGTGGCTCATTGAGTGGTATGGTATTATTGGTTTCTCCAGCTAAGGACCTCAGGCAAGTGCACTTTCTGATTGCTTTCCGATTCATAGTAGTCTTTTCATTTCATGTCTATACATATATCTTGCTGCTTGTTGACACGCTCGTCACACGGAGTAGTAGGGAGGGGAAATATCTTAGTAGACATGTGGACTACCCAGAAATATCCCCAAAATGTCTATTCTTGAACGATAGCAGCTGCACACGACACGTGCAGTGAGCCAAATTTTACCCCCTAGCCGTTCACATGTTGAAACAATATTTCACACCACCTAGATAGATGTCTTTATTAGTTTTTCCTTGTTTACTTCTCTCTCGTGCTTTGTCATCAGTTTCTTACCAGCTTTCATATTCCATATGCTATTTTCATGTCTTGTTAATTCTGTTATGTTTTGCATTACCATCGGTTTGTGTACTTATTCCATTCCTGACTGGAAACCAACATTTTTCAGGTTTAGCCACGATCACTGTTAGCATTGGGAAGACTTGGGTATGCTGAGGACAACCTAGAATAGAAAGCATTTGTATCAATTTCTTTAATTGTAAAACTTTATTTTTCCTTTAAATATAAACGTTGTAACTGTTGTAATAAACTTAGAAATGTGAATGAGCAGCAAATATTATTTCTTGAGCATTTATTTTTCTTGCGGGCTAACAGCGTTCTACCGCCGACTCTGCGGCGTAGGCTGGCTTGGACACGTCTCGTATCCGAAAAGCGGGGTGCGGGTCGTGACAAGTTTTTGTGGGGGCCCATGCAGGTCAGTTTTCGCAAAAGACTGCGAACTCGTGGTAGTACCATGTTAGTCGTACTACTGCGAGCCTGCGCCCAGGAAATGCTCATTCACAACTAGGATTAAAATGATTTAAGATAATGACTAGGACTAGGAGTCCCTTGTTCAAATTGACCGATTGGGTAGTTAAGGTTGTTAGATAGGCCATGCTATTTAAGAATTATTGAATTCAGATGACTTGCCAAACCTCGACAAAAACACTATCACCCTTGATATGACGACATGATCCAACATGGGTATACTACTCACTTGGCTAGTTAGGCTTTCCCTAGAATTAAGGCTATAATCTTGATAACCTGTTCAGTTTCTTTTGCTCTTTGTAGATATAATTTTTTTATCATCAATTAGAATTGCCTGTTTTAAATTTTATTTTGCTGTAAGTAACTGGTTTATAATTTTTGATTCTGTTTTTCATATACAAATCTCGATGTAGGATTGGTTCAAAGTTTTCCCCTCAACCATTTGAAATATTTATGAAACCAAGATTAGGATGTTCTTATTTTATTTGTCTTCAGATATTTCTTTTCGACCAGCCTTTCACCTTAAGGAATGAGACTTATAGGCAGATGTTATACTATCTATTATAGTCAATTAGATTGGACCTTTAGATACCCTTGAAGTCTTAGGAAAATAGTTGGAATAAATTTTTACGACTGCAATGGCCCGCCAGCAGCGCACTGGCGAGGCACCGTCCATAGAAGTGAAATTATTTCTAGGAATCGTAGGTTATGGAGCATTGCTAAAACTATGTCCTCGTTAACCTCTTTAGATCTTAGATACCCTTGTGTCAATATAGAGTAGAGTACCTAATAGCTTATCACATCTGAATCACGGAACCAAGGATTTACCTAGAATATAAAATTTAGAGTTCCATAACTCATTAGTCGACCAAGGCCTTATTGATAGGAAGACTGTATGAACAATAACACCACGTAAGGTTTTGATTCTCTCAGGACTCGAACTACTTGTGCCTCCTTTTCAAAAATCTCGCGTATTTATAAATTGACTCTCTTGGACCAATGCTGCTATTACAGCCTAGTTTTTGCAAGCTTACTCTTTTATCGAGTTTGATTCAAGACATATGTTTATTGGGGACGCCCGCTAACATATTGTCTAATCAGAATCATTGTATTACGGTCTGATCAACCATGATGCAATTGGTTCTCTTTTCACTTAATTATCCTACGTGGATTGAGATATAGATGTCTCTAGGGTCTCATCCGCGATTGCTTGACAATTCCTCTTGAATTAAACATTCGCCCTTGAATCATGTAATTATGTTCAGTGACATCTCTCTTGAAACTCTTTATTATTTCGTCTTCACTGATTGGAAAGACGAAAGCTCGTAATTGATAGATAGATATAGAGTATCCATGGCTATGATAGTGGCATACGCAAGTGAGCTACCATCGGCCAACCTGTGACAGGAACCTTGCCACCATATTAGCCTCTAAGGTGGGTAGACGGTAAGCCTTCTAAAATTTAGTATTACGAGGATTACCGATTGATTAGAATAATTTTCCACTAGGATGATAATTAGAGCCCACGGGACTCCCACTTTTTATTTAGATCATTTTGTGTCTCCGACCGTGTTGTATTATTCGGAGCACGAGGCCAGTTGTTACTTCCAACAAATTTTCCATGCAAGATCTAGACGAGTCCACCTTCATCTAGGTATATCATGTCCCACTCAAATCCGTCCCCTTGTACTATATTTTGTGATATGACTTTCAGGTTAAAAGGACTACCTTCAACCCTTACCATAGAACCGGTATACTTACGACTTCCTTTAGAGCCTCAACCTTGGCTCAGTACATTCGACCCAATATATGGTTGTGACCTACTTGAAGCCCACTATGCACCTGCCACTAGTGTACCGTCCAATTGAGGCATCATGTACTACTTAAACAAAAAGGTCACTAAAGGCGCATTTTGGGTTTGTGGATATAGCTAACCAACCTGACTAACAACTAGCTCAACCACTTGGAAAAAATTCTATTCTAGGTTACTAACCTGGTAGACATAGTTTTATCTTGAGATCTGTTCAGTCCCTATAGATTGATACCAAGGTTCATCCAACCAACGACTGATGCCCAAATAGAGAAACCCATTAAGACACAATTTTGATTTCTCAAATTCGTTCTGTTATGGAATCTTGTTTGAATTAGAATTTTGACAACGAGACTTCTGTATTGCACGGATTGCGGACCACTCTAAGTAACAAAGGGTTTTCGACGAAGCAAGTGACTGAACCATAGTAGCCCAATCTAGCAAAACAAGTCAATGGTTCGTAAACGCCCTTTTTAGCTGTACGTCGAAAACACTCTACGCTCTTGAGACTTCATAATTGCCCTTGATTATTCCTTTTTACCCTCTGTCCTTCATTCGAAGCGATGAAGGTCATGCTTATTAGAATTTACCAATATTCTTAGCTACTTGGTAATTGCTGTTAAATTTTTGGATTGTTGATAGATACGAGAGGATTTTAGAAATCAGATGCCTAGATATTTGTTGGTAGGATTGTTAGCAACTAGTTAGAAGATTATGAGATTTTAATTTGAGGAGTAGTATGACCAAAGGTGGATAGAAGTCCTCGAGGATCGTAGTTACGAAAGGGCTAGGAGGAGGTATAAATAATACTGAGAAATTAAATTCAAAATATGTGGTAAACGAATCATTCTTTTATTTATAGGCATGTTTATGAGTTAGAATTCGAGGACGAAATTATTTTTAAGGTGGTAGATTTGTAACTCCCCTTCCCGAAAATTTTAAATATTTTTATTATTTATTTTATTTAAATGGTGATATTGTTTAGATTTTAAAAATTAATTATTGGCTTAATGAATTTCGTTACTATTATTATTATTAATATTTATGGAGGTTTTATAATATTAATATTACTAGTGGTGATTAAATATAAATTATTTATTATTAATAGTTATTAGTATTTTCTCTACATCAATATATATATCAAATATATATATAATATGTGTGTGTATGTATAAAGATATATATAATATGGGTGAATACTTGTATATAATATGTATTGAAGGGGTGTATATAAGTCTATATATAATGTATGTGTAATATATAAATATATAGTGTATATATGAGTGCGTATATATATACATATAAATATAGGAAAGGTAGGTATGGTATATATATATATATGTATATATATATTTATATAATATATATATATATATATATAGTATTATATATATTATATATATATATATATATTACAATAGTAGATGTGTGAATATATATACAAATAGGTGTATGAATATATATATAATATAACATATAAGTGAGAGTAAATAATATATTTATGTGTGTATACGTATATGTATAAGTGTCCTAGGTATTTTATATATCGATATATATATAGAGTTATATATAAAGAATAAGAAATGAAAAAGAAATAATAAAAAAAAGAATAAAACAAGAGCCCCAGGCTCAGCCTTTCCCCTAAAACCAGCAGCCTGCTCGGCCAAACCGAGCACAGCTAACCCGAACTTTCCCTACACGAAACCGAACCAACCCGAACTAACATTCGACATATATATAACGAGAATAGATTTCGAGAGAAGAGATCGAAACTCGTGGAAACCTAGACAATAGCGCGTACCCTCCTCATCCACCTGGGCGCACCCGCGCGGGCGCGCGCCACCTGGGGCGCGCGGCCGGCCTGGGGGAGGAAACGCCAGGCCGCGCGCGAAACAGAGAGCAGCCGTTGCAGCGAGTGCAAAGGATCGCAGCGACTTCACGACGGTATAACTCGACGATCGTGCGATCGTTTCCTGTGCCGTAAATTCTGGTACGATCTCGATATAACTGACTTTGCTTCCCTTCAAATAGAAAGTTTTTTTCTCGGTGTACGCGACGAGAATCGAGGCCAAAGTGGCCGAAAAACCTGTTTAAAACAGGACATAAACCCGTTCCAAACACCCAACTTGGCGTCGAATTTCCTGCCAAACCATCACCAGTTCTGAGTTTGTGTTTGAAGAGATATATAGCTAACCTATAGGATCAAGACCTTTCTTGTAGATTTATTTTTCGTTCACTATGTGCAAAGAAATCAACTTTCAAAGTTAGAAAAAAAATCTGTTTTCAAAAATATAAAATAGGAAAATCACTCCACACGACGTTCGTCCCGCCATTCCGGGTGACGTGGTCGTGCCGAAAGCATCGAAAGCTGTGTAACAGCTTCGGTCATGTGGGCTTTGGCAGAATTCAAATTGGTCGCATGTGCGCGACGAATTTGATGCGTATCCGTCAAAATTTACCGTATCGTGCACGTTGTAAATTTCTTAATTACTTTGTGCACGTTCGTCAGATCGAGACAAAACTTGCGCCAACAGGACCGTATCATTTTTCTGGTCCTGTATGCCAAGTTTGGTCCGATTCTGAGACTGTTGATAAAATTACCGTTTTGCGGGCCCCGCGGTTCCACTCAACGGGCGATTTTGTGCACGGCCCGCCGGAATCTAACTCTGGACATACGGTTGGATTCGTATCAGAAAACTGGATCCGTAGATATGTAGTTTGACGACTTTAGAGACCATGACTCTGGCATACTTTTCGATGCAAACGGGTCCAAACAGGGGACATCGTTTTGCCCGAAATTACCGTTTTGCCCCTGTGTCCAGAATTGAACTTAAGAACAAGCAATCCTAGCTAATTTGACTATTTTGAGAACGTTGGTACTATTTATTTCAGCATCGGAGACTTCTACATGTTTGACTGATTGTGGCTCATTGAGTGGTATGGTATTATTGGTTTCTCCAGCTAAGGACCTCAGACAAGTGCACTTTCTGATTGCTTTCCGATTCATAGTAGTCTTTTTATTTCATGTCTATACATATATCTTGCTGTTTGTTGACACGCTCGTCACACAGGTAGTCGGGAGGGGAAATATCTTAGTAGACATGTGGACTACCCAAAAATATTCCCAAAATGTCTATTCTTGAACGATAGCAGCTGCACACGACACGTACAGTAAGCCGAATTTTACCTCCTAGCCGTTCACATGTCGAAACAGATATTTCACACCACCTAGATAGATGTCTTTTATTAGTTTTCCTTGTTTACTTCTCTCTCGTGCTTTGTCATCAGTTTCTTACCAGCTTTCATATTCCATATGCTATTTTCATGTCTTATTAATTCTGTTGTGTTTTGCATTACCGTCGGTTTGTGTACTTGTTCCCTTCCTGACTGGAAACCAACATTTTTCAGGTTTAGCCGCGATCACTGTTAGCATTGGGAAGACTTGGATATGCTGAGGACAAGAATAGAAAGCATTTGTATCAATTTCTTTAATTGTAAAACTTTATTTTTCTTTTAAATATAAATGTTGTAACTGTTGTAATAAACTTAGAAATGTGAATGAGCAGTAAATATTATTTTTGAGCATTTATTTTTCTTGCGGGCTTAACAGCGTTCTACCGCCGACTCTGCGGCGTAGGCTGGCTTGGACACGTCTCGTATCCGAAAAGCGGTGCTGGTCGTGACAACACGGTTTAAGTGGTGGCCCATGCAGGTCTTGTCAATCAAGATGTGTGAGGGTTTTACTGAATAGATGTCTCAATCAATATTCGCCCTTGATCTCTATTCGTGCCTTCTAATCTTCCAATTCTTGACCTGATAACATGCTTATATCCTTGATCTATCTTGGTCCTTCCTTATTGTTCCCCTGTCATTTATTCAGTAGCATTATTCCTGGTCCTATCGATCTACCGGAAGGAGCACCTCCAGTAAACAAACAGCAACCTGGGGACCAAATCCAGCACTATAGGACAGCATCCCGACTCATGCCTTCCGGGGATCAAGAGCCACTAGTTCAGCCAGCTCAGCCAGACAAAGAACCCTGATGGAACTGATCGGGACTTGCTTGCGTCATAAGATCGTCGAGGTGATGCTCTGCAGCAGACAGTACGATCAGCTATTGGCATAGTTGGTTATCAGGGGAACAATACAACCAACAACTTCAAGCGCCTGAACCCTCTTTCTTTGACGGCGGTGAAGATGCTATCGATGCTGATGTTTGGCTTCAAGACATAGAGGTTATTCTGGAGGCGTAGAATTCCAGCTGAAGAGAAGGTGGCCGTTGTGCGGCAATAATTATTGGACTTGGCCCGCAGCTGGTGGGCGATGCAAGCATATAGTTTGCTGACGCCTATCATGTGGACGGTATTCAGCGATAGATTTTAGATGAAGTACTTTGATGCAGTAGCTTGCTATAATCTACAGACAAGATTCAGCAATCTCAAGCAGATGGGAAGGACGGTCGATGGTTATGCGATCGAGTTTTTAAGACTTAGTCGGTTTGCTCCCACCTTGGTAGCGACCGAATTGGACCGAGCGCATCGGTTCCAGCAGGGACTCCACCTAGAGATTATTCTAGCAGTGGAGCAGTTTGAGCACTAGATATTTGATGTATTTTACGAGCAGCTAGGAGGCCCGAATATACTTCACAAAGGATAGTAGATCGAGCTGGACGTTGGAAGAGGCCTCATGGACAATTATCTCAGTCGTCAGCACCAGCCCTGGCATTTAGGGCTTTGACTATTGGAGCCCCTAGGAGGGCGACCACAGTTTCGTCGGTTGAACACTCGACTCCGACGTACCCTCAGCAACAGAAGCAAAAGTCGAAGCAATCTTCCGCAATGGACTGCTCTTATTGCAAGAAGCCTGGACACATGACTTCAGAGTATCACAGAGTACAGGGATTGTGCTTGGTTTTTGGGGCACCGGACCACATGATAGGGTCCTGCCCTCATAGAGCCAGTTCATCTATCAAACCCTAACCAGTCCATCGGTTAGGGCACCAACACCAGTGCAACACCAACTAGTATAGCAGCAGCAATTGTGTACCAGCCTTTGAGGCCATTGCCATCTCAGGCTCAAGCATTCCAGCAGCAGAGGCCACAACAGTATGCTCAGGCCCAAGCCCAAGTTCAGAACAGACAGAGAGGTCACCAGCAGAGGGGACCAACACCTAGAGAACAGGGTCTAGCTATGGCTCTAACAGTAGCACAAGAATTGGCATCAAGTAAGGTGGTACGTGTACCATTCTCGTTAACTCTTTTCCAGCATCAATATTATTTGATTCGGGTGCATCGCAGTCATTTATGTTTGCTCGATTCGCAATACGAATAGGCTTAGAGCCCGAGTCATTATCAGTAATACTCAATATACTTATTGGTAACGGTCTTGTGGGAGTAGATATAGTCTTTTTTTCGTGTCGAATCGTAGTTAGCGGTAGAGAGTTTTTCGCTAGACTGATAGAATTTTGATGGCCGACTATGATGTGGTCCTAGGAATGGATTGGTTGAAGGATCAATACGCAAGAATAGATGCCATGTGGGCATGATTATTTTGGTATTTTGGCGAAGAAGAGTTTTATTTTCTAGAGGCGAAGTAGAACCTTCTCTACCGTCTTGCGGATGGCAGTAGCAGAAGCAGTTCAGTTTTCCAGAGAGTAGAAGAATTTCCTGATGTATTTCTCGAAGAGCTTTCAACATGCCGCCAGAAGAGAGAGAGAGAGAGGTCTAGTTCACCATTGATTTGCTTACAGGGATGGCACAGGTGTTAGAGAGAGTCTACAGAATGGCACCATCAGAATTGGAGATCCTGTACAAGATGATTGAAGAACTCACCAAGGATTCATTCGTGCTAGTGGATCACCTTGGGGAGCCCTGATGCTTGTAAAGAAGAAGGATGGTACGTCAAGATTATGTGTTGATTATCGTACCTTGAATTTTGTAACAATCAAGAACAGATATCCCATACTAAGGATGGATGACTTATTCGATCAACTCAGTGGAGCGGCAGTATTCTCAAAGATTGACTTGCGATCGGGGTACCATTAGATCAGAGTCAAAGAGCAAGACATCCCAAAGATGATCTAGATATGGACATTGGGATTTTCTCGTTATGCATTTGGAGCGACCAATGCGCTAGCAGTATTTATGGATCTCATGAATCGCATATTCATGCCCTATTTGGATCAGTTTGTGATAGTGTTTATAAACGACATCTGAATCTACAACAAGAGTGAAGTAGAGCATGAGGAGCATCTCCGAGTAGTCCTTCAGATTCTCAGAGAGCGCAGTTGTACGCGAAGTTCAGCAAGTGAATTTTAGCTTGATCGTATTTCGTACTTGGGTCACATCATCACCAGAGGTGGAGTGGAAGTAGACCCTAGAAGATAGTAGCTTTAGAGATATGCCAGTACCCAGCACCATCGCAAAAGTTTGTAGTTTTCTAGGATTGGCGGGCTATTACTACCGATTTGTATCAGACTTTGCTCGGATTTTAGCACCAATGACGCAGTTGACCCGCAAGGTTGTGCAGTTTGCTTGGACAACAGAGTGTCAGAGTTCATTTAAGGATTTGAAGTAAGGATTGATGACCGTACCCATTTTCACGCTTCCAGATAGGACTAGAGGATTTTTATTTATTGTGACGCTTTAGGCAGAGGATTAGGATGCATCTTAATGCAGCATGGCAAGGTAGTAGCTTATGCGTCACGTCAGCTTCGTGATCATGAGAGAATTACCCAACCCATGACTTGGAGTTAGTAGCAGTGGTTTTTGTACTTAAGCTTTGGAGGCATTACTTGTATGGAGATTAGGTAGAGATTTTCACTGACCACAAGAGTATAAGTGTGTTTACCCAGAAGGATCTTAACATGCGTCAGAGAAGGCTAGAGTTATTAGTGGATTATGACATCAACCTGCAGTATCATCCTGGAAAGGCCAACGTAGTTGAAGATGCATTGAGCAGGAGAGAAAACTTATTTCCTAACACCACAACCCGAGTTATTAGCAAATCTTCAGAAGATGCAGATAGAGATAGTCTCCCTGACAGCGTGGCATTGATGGCCAGTATGCAAATTCAGTCCAGCATAGTTGAGAGGATCAAAGATAACTTAATCAATAGATTCTAAGCTTCAGCGGCTTAGGACAGAATATGAAGTAGAACAAAGAGCAGAGTTATGTATTCACAAAGATGGCACTCTCCGACATGGAAGGCGTCTTTGTACGCAGTGGTAACATCAGGCAAAAGATTATGACAAAGGCTCACAGTTTACAGTATTCAATTCATCATGGTGGCACTAAGATGTATCGCATATTCTCAGCATTTCTGGTGGAATGACATGAAGAAGGGAGATAGCTCGGTTTGTCTCTCCTTGTTTAGTTTGCCAAGAGGTTAAAGCTGAACATCAGAGACCAGCTGGACTTCTTCCACCTTTACCGATCCCAGAATGGAAATAGGAGCATATTACCATGGATTTTATAATTGGGTTATCTAAATCTCCCAGCTGGAAGATGCTATATGGGTTATAGTTGACCGACTCACCAAGGTAGCTTATTTTCTTCCTTTCAGATTTGGTTAATCGATGGATCAGCTAGCAGAGATGTACCTCAGGCAGATAGTCAGATTACATGGGGTGCCAGTCGGTATCGTATCAGACGAGATTTGAGATTTATATCACACTTTTGGTTGAGTCTTCAAGAGAGTTTGGGAACTCGTCTCAAGTTTAGTTCAGTTTATTATCCGCAGACAGATGGTCAGAGCGCACGATTCAAACTCTTGAGGATATTTACGGTCTTGTACAATTAACTTCGGTAGTTCGTGGAAAGATCACCTGACCTAGTGGAGTTCTCCTATAATAACAATTTCCAGGCCAGTATCCAGATGGCACCATTCGAGACATTGTATGGCAGGAAGCGTAGGTCACTTTAGCCTGGAATGATATAGGCGAAGTAGATGCTTGGTCCAAAATGGTTACTCAGACTATCGAGGTGGTTAGACAAGTTAGAGATCATCTTCGAGTTGCACAAGATCGTCAGCGTCATTGGATCGATTCTCATCGGTGTCCACATGAGTTTTCTATCGGCGATCACGTATTCCTTAGGATCTTGCCTACCTGTGACGGCATTCGATTTGGTGTGTGGGGAAAGCTTAGTCCTAGGTATATGGGCCGTTTGATATTCTCGAGCGAGTATGTGATGTGTCCTATTCTCTCGTTCTTCTGCCGTCGTTACATAATGTACATGACGTATTCCATATATTCCAATTGTAATGGTATATCCCGGATCCGAGCCATATCTTGATCATTCGAAATTGGTGGTTGGTGCCAACCTTTCGTATGAGGAAAGGCTCGTATCCATATTAGACCGAGAGAGAAGGTACTCAAGAACAAAATTATTAATTTAGTCCATGTTGCTTGGGGTCATCACTCTTTGGGTGAGTCAATTGGGAACGTGAAGATGATATCGATCGCGATATCCACACCTATTTGAATCATAAGGTATAATGTCTTCTTATGCTTATGCTTTGAATTTCTTGTTTGCATGAATGATTGCTTGATTGATTGCTAGACATAAATTGCTTGTAGTTAGTATAGCTTGTCCCGACACCTCTAGCCTTTTGATTAAATTCTGAGGACAAAATTCTTTTAAGGTGGGTAGAGTTTTCACTCTCGTTTTCTGTTATACGTGTTTTTTGTTGTATACGTATACGAATTTTTGGCATTTGTCAGGTGATGTAACGCCCCAGTCCCAAAATATGTATAACTAGGAACGTAGACATGCCAGCCGTATAATAAAATACGTAAGCTGTAAAATGCAGAGAACCATAACTAATTTCATCCACACAAAATAAAGAAAATAAAGAATTCATATAATCATCTATGGAAATGTATTTGTACAATATATTGGGCGGAAACAAATCCACTACCAACAAGCAAGGGACGAAATATGGAAAATAAAATAAGTTTGGCGAGCGAAGCGAAGACGATCCAAGCGCAATCATCCTCGAAGAAATAGCGATGATCACGGCTAGAGCTAGAACACTGCGAAAGATAAGAGCACACACCTGGTGAGATAACCAGGTCCTCAGAGGGACGTAACAAGACACATAATATCATGCCATAAACTGAATAGTAAAGCTCAATAGAAATATACATGAGTAAAGGTTCCTAACTATTCTATATGGAATGCACTTTAGAAGACAATGTTCTACGCAGGAGCTTAAGTGTTCAGCATAGATGGAGAGAGAGTGGTAGTAGGTAGCGCTCATAAAAGACACTATCGACCATGGGCAGAGAGTAGATCTCATACGAGAACTATCGGCCCCGGGGCAGTAAGTAGCGCTCATACGAGACACTATCGGCCCAAATCTATGTGTGTACTGAACATGTAGCCCCTACGCTAATAACTGTCTCCTCCCTCCCCATGATACTATACATGTGTCGACTCCACGACATTGTTTAATCCTTAATAACTGCCAAGTCTTCTACACAATCTATTAGCAGTTATATCCTAACGTACGGCCTGTACGCACCGATGTACGGTCGATACGTAAGTCGGAAGCTATATGCGATTCACAACTCACACACAACCCGTGGCACATCGTGACAGTTTATGAGATGCTCTAAACATATGGTAGTCCCTTAACTCTAAGCCAATTGCATAAAGGAAACTAAAGTATAATAATTTGCATCTATATATAGTTTTGAAAGAACAACATTTTATTTGCTAAAATAAAAAAAGCATGCATGATATTGAGCAAGAAATTTAAACAGTAAAGGCAGGTGTCTTGCCTGGTGGCGATGCCTGGAGTGGTGCAATGATTCAACAAGTCATGTTCTGTCCAATTGCCAAGGCCAGTATGTAGGGGGTTCGAAGTCACGAGTAAGTAGGACACACGATGTCGTGAGCAATGGGAATAATTCGAAGAGAATTTCTAAAGATAAGTACTTTTACTAATTTTAGAAAATATTATAATACTTGAAAACTAGCTTTTTTTATTTATAACATTTCTTGGAAAAAATATCAAAATCAATTTAAGCTAAGATACTCTAGTTTATAAAAATAAATTTTTAGATAGAGGCTTATGCGTATTAGTCAAAATATGCTTTTAGGAAAATACATCAAAAATTTGTTTTAGGCTAACTATAAGTTTTGTCAAAATACTTTTATAGGAAAAAAAAAAACTATGCTTTATTACTTACAATATTTTTAGGTAATATTGAAAATACTACCCTTGAAAAATA
>JANAVB010036144.1:0-100000 GCA_029216955.1 Iris pallida
GAGAAAGTCGTCCCCAGCAGAGTCGCCATTTTGTTTGCAAAAAGAAATTTGTTTTATTCCAAACTTGTAAAAGAGTACAAAGTACAATGAATTCTGGAAAAGTGCAACTTTAGAAATCTGATCAGAAGATGATCACTTTACCCTTGGACTATGTGAAATTGAAGACTGTACCCTCTAGAGAACATAGTAGCATGTTGTAAGAGTTCTTGATCTTTGTCTGTGTCTCCCTGTGATAATGATTGGAAACTCTATTTATAGAGTTCTTGAAATAACTGTTTTAGCAGTTATTCTGATGGTGCACGAAGTTGGATTGCGCCACATTGAGTTGCGCCAACCTTCTGTTGTGCCAACTTTCATTCAGTTGTCAGTCGTATACTAACTGTATTTAGATGCGTGGCATCATATGATTGAGATGCGCGTGATCGTGTACAAGATAATAGACACGTCTTGAGAGATTAGTGGCATGTGCGCTACGTCATCCTGCTTTAGAATGTAAGTTGTCTCAACTTTATCAGGTTGTGCGAGCTTCAGTCAACAAGTCAATCTGCGCTTGATTTGAGCTGCGCCTACGCACGTGGCAGCTTTTGAGCAAAAGTCGTTCAGGTTGCGCCCAGGCGTAACTAAGGATTTTGTTTAGATTGCGCTTGGGCGCAACTCACGAAGTGTATAGGACAACTGTCCACCAACTTCTCTTGAGCGGCACAATTTACGGGATTCGAAGAGATTTTCCTCATTCACTGTTGTGTCAGTCGTCAGTATTGTCAGGTAATGATGACCACTAAGTGTCAGATGCCACATAGGTTTTGGCGCAAAAAGACTGGGCACAGCCTGATAACAGGTGCAACCTAATCAGTGGCGCAGTCTATTCTCTGAGCTTCATATTAGTGGCGCAACTTGATTTTTGGGACACAACTTGATCACTGTTCAGTATATTGAAAGTGCAACTTGATTTTTAGGCTCTACAGTTACAAATCAAAGTCAACAATCGAACACCAAGAGTCAATTTCAATGATGAACAAGGAAGGTTGGACGAGAACAAGTGGAATCAAATTTTGAGATAGATTTTATAATAAGATTCTCAGAGGTTGTCCCATGAATCTATCAAGGAATCCTAAGTTTGATTGAGTATCCTCTCATCCTATAACCTATTTTCTATCTTGAATTGTAGGGCCGCAGCAGTACAACTAAACCGTTGCACTACCACGACATTTGTAATGCCCCAAAACCAGAATACTAGAGAGCGGGGGAATACATAGCAAGCTACGTATATTGAAATAGAATCCATCTCGCTATACGGTCATGGCTGTCTAGATACATAAGGGTTTAACTACAAGCCATCAGTCTCTTATGGTCGTGAACAAGCCTATTGTCTCAATCTCAAGCAAGTATTAACAGTTACAAGATGTCAGAGCACCAAATATACAATAGTAAGGTGTCCCATACATTACATATTTGGATGATCATGAAGCTAGTCATACAAAATATGAAGACTAGTAAGAGTTTCAGTCATACATGATCAACCTTAGGATTTGTTAATCATGCTACAGCCCGTAGGAAGACAGTAAGTAAAGTGCAATCGAGCTAACACGTGCTCGTCGGCTAAACGCCTCAAAAGAATATTTTTATAATAGAGTGGGAAAGCAAAAATAAAACCCACTCGTTGCCAGGGTTACGCCTGGTGGTCACCATCTGGCTGGAAGGTAGGGAGTTCCCCTGGAGCTGCTCCGGTATCTGGCCACGCAAAATTAGCTGGGTCAGATCCCAGAAAGAGCAAGTGCCACAAAGGAGGCTTCACTTAAGAACTAAAACCAGCATATCAGAACATAAAATAAGAAGATAATTAAGACATGAAATCTAAATAGGGCAATAAATATCAAGAGATGAGAAGTTATTTCGATCAGTTATTGATAAGGTAAACATAAGAAATCATGTTACTGAATTAACCAGGTACTGGAACAAAACAAGGCTTAGACTCCATCCAACATTTACGGCCAAGCAATAAGTACGGCTTGATACTTTAACTAACTAGGGTTATCACAAGCCTAGTTACTAGCAAGATGTAATGAGATTATTCCAACAGCCACAAGCCCTGCAGACCATCCAGGTCGAATATCCGTTCATAAAGGGTGCAACACAAGACAGTGTGCTGGAAAGGTACCCTACTCGTCGGCAGGCTACAAGTCCACTTGTACGCCCAGATAACGGGATTGCCTGTAGCTGGGAAATCTCTTCATGACTACTGGATTACTCTAGTTATTAGCCTTAGTCAATTTCAGTAGGTACCCCTGACCGTGGTACTAAGGGATCCCCGTCCTAGACATGATGCAAGATAATACTGGTTCATTTATACAAACAAAATCACCCGCGGTGTCCAGGCCATTCATTCTTGTCATGTCATGCTAGCTGTCGTAACAGCATATCGAGGTATATCATGTCAGCTTTACTTATCAAGAGTGCGCCACGACGGGCCATTATCATGTCATGTTACTTGTCAAGAGTGCACCACGACGGGCCACTATCGTGTTCATGGAACATGGACAGAATTTACATGGCACAAGCATTCTATCAAGGGACCCAAGTTACACAGAGGGTCATAAGATAAAAGCATAAATGTAACAACTCAATAGGGTAAAATGAGTGCACGGCTATGGAAGAAGCCATGCGGCTAAGCGGGACGGGCTCATGCGGCTCGGGGGGAAGACAGAGTAGGCTCATGCGGCCGGGGCAAAAGGGTGAATGAAAGGAGCTAGGGTTAAGTGCTCCTGTGGCTAGGGGGAAAGGGCACATGCGGCTGAAGGGGAAAAGGTTCGTGCGGCTCGGGGAGAACGGGCTCATGTGGCTGAAGGGGACGGGCTTATGTGGTTGGAGGAAAAAGGGCGCATGCAGTTAAAGATGACGGGCTCATGCGGCTGGGGCCATGCGGCTGGGGGACTTGGGTCTATGCGGCAATGAAGGAAACGGGCGTATGCGGCTCGGTCATGCGGCTAAGGGACTCGGTTCATGCAGCTAAAGAAGAACAGGGCCATGCGGCTAAGGGAGACAGGGTCTCATGCGGCTCGGTGAATGATGGTCATACGGTTAAGGGAACTGGGTTCATGCGGCAATAGACTCATGTGACTTAGGAAACATGGGCTCATGCGGCCAGGGGGTTAATGGCTCATGCGGCTAAGCCATGCGGCAAAGGCCTTGCGGCTCCAGGACAGCAGGTGCATGCGGCTGGAGAATATCTTTTCGTATGAAAAAACCATGCGGTCAAGCACTGTTCTTCTTCTCTACTTTTTTCGAGAAGAGGAACCATGAAAGCCTCCTCTTCCAGGCTCCATTAGTCCATCATCTAAGGTCAGAATTCGGACTTCCATAGGTCAAAATGGGGTAGAACGAAATTCTCTACAACCTGGAATGCTCAAATCATGAAAATAACAAATTTTAATAAATCAAAACCCAAGAAGTCCGAAAATGCAACAAGTTTAGATCTATACGAAATGAGCCATGGGATTTAAAAGTGCTAAGTACTAAAGTGTCTTAGAATCTCTTGAGGAAGAAAATGGAACAACAAAACTTGAGTTCCTCCATGAAGTAAGATGTACTTGCTGGTGGGAGAGGGGGGCTAGGTGGAGCTCTACGCCAGGGAGGAAGAAGAAGAAGGAGGAGTAAATGCTGAGTTATGAGGAGAGAGAAAAATAGGTGGGATATAAATGGGGTTAGTGGTGGAGGTAGGTAGGGTTGGTTCACATGCAAAACCGAACCAAGCAAACCGAACTGAACCAAGCAAATAAAATGCCAAAATAGACCATACAAATAGACCATGCAATGAGACATGCAATATGAGTCAAAATACGTACACATATACCAAAATACGTGCGTAATACTAACTACGGGCGTTACAACATCGCACTATTGCGAATCTTGACCTGCATGGGCCACCACTAAAAATGTGTCACAATTCGCACCAGATATAAGGGTATGACACATGACAGCGCCTAGCCTACATCGCAGCATCGACGGTAGAACGCTGTCTAGATTACTAACGACCTAGCTCACACAATAATATAATATACCTGTCATAGATCTCAACTCCAAAATAGAGGACAAAGTATAATGATAATGGTAAATAAGCATGATAAGATATCAAAGAAGTCTGATAAACACAAAGTTTAAAACATCAACAACCTCCAAATACAATATCTATATCCAAATCTCAATAAGATAACAAAATCTCTATTATATATACATTCCAAGAGTTCTAACAGTGAATCTAACACAAAGCTAAAACTAGTAACTAAGTCTCTCAGTAATCACTCCTGAGTATCAGGACTCATGGTTGCTATCCTCTCCTTAAATCCGTAGAATATGGGACACAAGTCCCATGAGCAATCATCTAAAAAAATTCAGCCAGGATGGAACGAGCACATCTCTTCTAGCAATTTCAATTAAATGACAAAGACTATAAAACAGTTATAGTAAGTAATACTTGATGAACATTGAAAGTGTGAGTCAGGAAATAAAATAGAACAACAGCTAACTAAGTAGAAGAAAAGTAAATATGGTGAATCATAAGAATATGGCAATAAAGACTGTAAATTGAGATAATAGAACTATAACAGATATGTTGTCAGTCCAACCAATATAATATGAATCCAGTAAAAAGCACTAAACCAGTGTGTTTTAAAATACCACTTTCGACATATAAATGGCTAGGGGTAAATACGATACATTGCACACTTGGCAAGCTTGCGACGACTATCTTTCCAGATTAGACCAATAGTAAATACAGCACATCGCACGTTTAGCCTAGCAGCAACGACTATCTTTCCAGATTAGACCAGTAGGGATGATTCAAGCATGATTGGAAATGTTAACATGTCTACTCGAGTATGTCCCTTTTCGACTAGAACAAGTTAATCCATATCCCAACACATAATCAAGTACAAGTCCAGCCAGAATGTAAGTAATGCCCGTAGGTGATTCCAGTAGGTGGTTCTAGTGAGTGATTCCAGAAATAGAGGCCAAGCAAGTATAATTAATGTGTCGTAAGTGAATGTATCTAGAAATATCAATCTATGCCATGTCAGAGAATCAGATAATACTATACTAGAAGCCGAATAATAATAATCATCAGATAATGAAAACTATCAGAGAATTTACTTGCCTGTCGTCCTTAGCAATAACGAGTATCGATGTCCAAAATGAAGTCATAATGAACTATATATGAGATATACAGAGTTATTTAGTGTTCTAGAGTAAACAGTATATTTAAATGCATTTATTACATGCTTCTAGGCCCTTTCTAGGTCATGGAAGTGAAACTAAGTCAATCCTAGTCAAACTAGGTCAGTACTAGTCAAAATAGGTCAATTTGACTTATAGGTTGACTTTTTCGGTCAAACCAATCATCTGGGGTCAAACTAGGTCAAACCTAGGTTCCTAGGTTATTACCTTGTCATACCATGGTAAGCCTACCTATACTAGGCTATCCTAGTTTTTAATTGGCCACCCACCTGGTCATAGGTAATCCTATTACCCATATATTTATATGTATCCTATATTGTGAGATTATCTAATACCTATATCTTCTATTACACTTAACTAGGTATTGCCTTACCCTTACATCAATTCCTACTACAACTCCTTACCTTGTTATACCATATCTATAATCCTAAATGTCTACATATCCCAGGTATCAATATATATGTACTCTTGACCAATTTTCTAGATTACCACATGAAAACCCCTATATGTATACCCATAATCTATTACCCTACACTTAGGTATCTAACAGGTGGTTAAAGCCAAAATCTTTACTTTTAACCTATTACCTATACATATCCATACCTATATATGCCCACTCTTACTCTAATCTCCCTAAGGACTGATCCCTCATCCCTTATACATGTGCATACTAGTTATCCTGTGCACACTCTCCTCTACTTGGCCATACAAATAGAATTATCTATATTTTTGGGCCTACACATGTTCATGCATACCATTCTATTACTGCCATCACTTCTTACCTATATGACAACACAACACACTTAACCCTCTATCTAAAACCCACTTCCCCTTATTCATATTGCCACTGTGATTACTAACCTCTACTGCCCCCCAAATATTAGTGCAACGACTTTCTGCATATCCCTCCTTGATGTCCCTATAGACAACATATATTGTTGTTGCGTATCCCTACTGCAGTACAGGTGCACACTACTGCTATATGCAGGTCTCTTGGTTTTTCCACATGCCTGCACTTTCTTGTTTTCAACCAAATCATTAGCAGCTCATGCCGCCATCATCCTGTGCACAAGTGTGCACAGGTCAGTCACTTGGGACTCTTCCTAACATCTGTTCCCTGTACTGTTATGTGCTTCATATTCACTCATTCATTCCAAATCATCACAATATTGATCCAAATAGTCTCCCTAAGGGTGTGTTTGGTAGGAGGGAAAAGTGGAAGGAAGGAAAATAGAGGAGGGAAAAGTGAAGAGAAAGATTCATTTTCTCTTGTTTGGTATGGAAGGAAAATAGGAAGGAAGGAAAAGTGGAGGGATTACTTTTCCCTCATAACCTAAGAAATCCAATCCCCCCAAAGGTGGGAGGAAAAGTGGAGGCTTGTATTAATTAACAATTATACCCCCATATGAATGTATTATTTAAAAATTATTTATGAAGTCAAATGGTATATAAGTGTTTTTAGTTGAGGATAAAATTGGTAAACCCTATATTTTTTACTTTCTTTCCTTCTACTTTTTCTTTCATACCAAACAAAGGAAAATGCATCTCTTATCTTTTCCATCCATGCTACCAAACACAAAGGAAGGAAATGATCTTTTCTTTCCATATGGAAGGAAAATATATCCTTATCTTTTTCCTTCCTTCCACTTTTCCATCCTTCCTACCAAACACAGCCTAAGAGCGCTCCCATTCCTACACTAATTTTAACCTCTTCACCCTTATATAACACTCATGTGAGTGTTGATACACACTCACTCATCTCTGTCAATTTGTCAGTTCCCCTATTGTCATTCTTATTACACTCCCATACAACATCATGTATTTCTATACTGCCCAAAGGAAAGTATACAATTCTTTGAGCTATCTCTAAACCTATAGACACTTATCTATTTCTTAATTGGACACACATACACTATAAGTTATGCACCTCCTCCTATCCCCCATCTCTAGATCTTGAACGCCGAAAAATTACTGCCTAGGAGGGGGTAAATCCCCTGCTGCTCCTTGTCTTGGACAGGTAGCCATCCTCCTTAACTGATACTTCTAGGTAATGCATTCCCCTAACCTTCCTAATGTCATGCATTCCCTTCCTATCCATTTAACTGCTACTACATCACTTCAATCCTGAGCCCCCTTCATCATTTTACTGATATACTGGTGCATACTATTACATCCATAGGACTGATGCTAAAGGAAAATTAGGACTTGAACAAATGATTAATACTAAGGGACTAAAACAAAGAAAGGGAACTGAATCAAAATAGAAATGAGACTGAGTTTAGGACTAAACCAAGAGTAAAGGTAATACCCCATCTCAAATCAGTTAAACTGATACCAGATTCTAATAGGATACTGAAATGTAAAAGATAGAAATGTAACAGGGATTGATACATTAGTGTAAGCAAGGACTGGACTTCAAATGAAATATCTGAACATAAGAAGAAATAACTGAACAACTAAATTGATAACTGATATCAAGTATAGGAGGTCTGAAATATAGTAGATGTATATTGGGACTGAGCTCAAATGTCAAGGTCTGAACATAAAATGAAATGATGCATGCAAACCGTAGGGGACTGAACAACATATTACATTAGAGCCCCTATACTAATACCAAGTTGTAATAAAGGAGAGTTGTACGCACCCTCGATTTTATGGCTCTATTAAAAATTAAAATAATTTTTTTCAATAAATAATTTTATTATAATTAGATTTGGTCATGAAATGTATCTTTTCGTGACTTTGATTTTTGGAGCGCAAGGGATGTCAATCTCTCGGAACTACCTTCGTCAGTTTTGTAGTAGACGAGATTATCTTCAATTTGATATATCATATCCCATTCAGACTTGCCCCATTGTATTCTATTTATATCGTACAACTTTATGGTCAACTTAGGCCATTTGACCATCTACCGAAAAAGTTGACCTAACTTCCAATTTAATTTTGGAGCTCGACATCAATTCAACCTAATCGACCCAATATATAATTTTGACATATTTTGAGTCAACTACGCACATGCCACTTGTGTGCCATCCAATTGAGTACGCGCATGCTATTATTTCATCCATGATTATAATTGATCTAAATTTGTAGCCATGATCGCACCAAGCCTAAACCTAACCCAATCTAAACCAAACCACCAAACCCAATTGCATGTAACCCCCTCATGACGCACCCAGATGCCACCAACACCCGCAAACCCAAACCATTATGTTAAAGCACCCTCTTGCTATATATATGCACAGTTCACTCTATAAACCCATGAACATGTCCAAATCATTGTTCCTAACACATTTTTCCACTTAGCCTAGAACCTTCACTAAAATTTTCTAACTAGCAAATTCCTAATTGAATGCCTAGCCGAACCTATTTTTAAGAAATAACTCAAAGCCAACCCACTATGTTTTTCCCTTCACTACTTCCGGACCTTCTCCTTGATATAGCACATAGAATTTCCTTCTTGTAAATCTCTTCACAACTAAAGCAAGCCCAACCCAGCAGCCCAAACCTCTCTTCACTTCTTTATATATGCCAACATGGTGTTGTAGCAAAATAACAAAAAAACCTAGCTGTAAACTAGTACTACTCCCTCACTAATCTTTTTGTATTCTTCTTCTTCTCCTTATACTACTCAGCACCCCTCCACCTACACCCGACCCCGTCAACCCTTTGGTGGACCCTCGCCTCCGACGACCTCACTGTTGGCCAACCGGTCGCAGCAAGAAGCTGCTGTCATCGCTACAACAGCGGCATCAAAGTGCAGCAGTGCAGCAGCTGCTACCATCTCCTCGGAGAATTAAGGTGCCACCCGCCGCCGAACAAAACCCTTATGCACACTATGGCCATCGCGTACCCCCGTATGCAACCACCACGATGCTGGCCGCAGCCCTGCACGCCACCATCGGACTGGAAGTACAAGCCGCATTTGCCAGCACAAGTGCGGCCGCCGATGCCGTGCACAGCACGAACCCGATGACCTGTCTCCGGTCGTCGCTCCACCAGCGACCACCTGTGCCCCGCCTTGGTACATGCTCGTCCACCCTGGCAATCGCCACAGGCATTTTCAACTTTTTTTTTGTAATCCCGACCGGACGCGCAGAATTTGAAGACCGAAATTGTATTTCGTGACATTGACTTCATTCACATTTTTTATGAAATTCAACCGTTGGATCGTCGAACTCTCTTCTTCGTTTTAATCTCGGTATATAGCTCTATCACCACCAAAAAATTTAGTCGTTAATTTGATCATTTACTATGTCAAAACTGGCCACAAAGTTGGGCAAATAATTGTGTTTATTTTTGATAGTTTTATGGAGCCAACTTCGTGGATTTGTTTCTCCATCATCGTAGCTCTGTTTGACATGCCACCAACTCCTCTGTACAGCAAGTACAAGCAACTTCATTCTATAAAATTTTTAGCTTCATAGGATGTCGTTTGGTTGGTTGAAATCGATGCCAAAGTTGGTCTCTCGAAACCATAATTTCCAACTTGTAAAATTCCAATTTTAGACCCGGGACTCCGGATTCCAATTATGACACCACCAGTGGACTCGTGGCATCGTTTTGGCAACAATTGATATATGATTTGCTGAGTTTGGAGCAACGTGGCCCCAACACGTATTTCCGTGCAAAATCAGAGTCTTTTTATCCGAATCAACGGATCATTTTGAGATCGGCTCATTGGAATCCAATTCTAGATATACCTTTGGGTTTGTATCGTTATTCTGGACTTATTGACATATATTTTTATAGATTTAGAGGACTTTGGCTTCGGTACGCATTTCAGTGTAAATCGGGTTCTAACGTTCGGGTCAACGGGTCATTATGAGATCGGCTCATCGAAATCCAATTTTGGATATACCGTTGGGTTTGTATCGTCATTTTGGACTCATTGTAACGCTCCAGTCCCAAATACGTAGGACTAGGAACGTAGACATGCCAGCTGTATATATACGAAGTACACTCCAATATATGGAAACCTCGTATGAATTCATAAGCTGTAAAATGCAGTAGAACCATAACTAATCTCATCCACACAAAAATAAATGAATAAAAAACATCATATAAAGATAATGAATTGTCTTGATACAATATATTGGGCGGAGACAAATCCACTACAAACAAGTAAAGGAAAAATACATCAGAAAAGAAATAAATTTGGCGAGCGAAGCGAAGACGATCCAAGCCCAATCATCCTCGAAGAAATTGAGAGGATCACGGCTAGAGCTAGAATACCTGCGAAAGACAAGAGAACACACCTGGAGAGATAACCAGGTCCTCAGAGGGACGTAACAAGACACATAATATCATGCCATATAAACTGAATAAATATTGCTCAAATAAATAAGTCAATTGAATTATAACATGGTCCAATACGCACCTATTGAACTGGCTTACCATCTCCCCAACCAAACAAGGACAGGAGATGGTAAACTAATTCACGGTAACGTATCTTCCCATACTATGAATCCAATATGGTATCCGGACCCCAACAAGGTTCAATACCTTCGCATCGAAGTAGTAAGTCACACCTACAACCAAACAAGGACAAGATGTGACGAACTAATCCGCACAAGTTATTGTTCCAAGCCACGGTCAGATACAAGTACCCAAACCAAAAGTACTCGTACCTAACGGATAATGGTGCCTAACCGTTCTAAGTGAAATGTAGTTAAAAACAATCCTTTCTACGGATGGGCCCTGGCTAAATTGGATCGGCGTAGTCCCCCCTTGGGGTACCAGAGGCCCAATCAATAAGAGCATAGGATTCCGCAGAACGCCTGTGGCCGTCAGTAATCATGGGTCACCAACCCCGTATCTCCAGCGGAGCTTTCGGGTCACAAGGGAAAGTGCATCGAAGCCCATACGCTAAGGAATTGTCCTTCCCGCCCAATGCCTACTATGTTGTATCCACAACAGAAAACCTCTATAATCGCTAAGTCAAACTAAGCATACAACCTCTATTAGCGGTTATTCCTATCGCACAGCTTGTACGTACTGGTGGCCAGCCAATCACGCACGTCCGTGTTCTACATGCGACACATAACTTCGTGGTACAACGTGTCAAGGCCATGAATGCAACACACAAAGGTGGTCCCTTAAATTTAGGTTTAATGTGTAAGAAAAATAATACATAGCAGGAAATATAAATGAACAGTAAGTTCTAACAGGTTATGCCATGTATCACAGTTTATTTTGCATAAAAAATAATGAATAATACATGAAATATGAGCTAAAATAAATAAACACCAAATGGCATGGTGTCTTGCCTGGTAGGACGCCTGGTGTGCTGCGATGATCAAGGTGGCACGAACTACAATTTTGGTACAACAACTATGCAAGGTGACCTCGGGTGGTGGCACAGAGTTCCATTGGGTCCAGAAGGGTCAATTTAGTTAGGGTGGACATAAGGTAGTCTTGATTTGGCGAGGGAATAGGAATGATGGGCTTGGACACGGATAATGTTCGTTAATAGAAGGAAGTTGCGTAAAACAAATACTTATACTATTTCAGAAATATTATTTTATAATATTTGATGACAACTTATAGATAATTACTGGAAAATATATAGGGGGAAAACATTTTAAGGCAAAACTCTAAATTTGTTAAAATAGGATTTTAGTATGGAACCTAAATTTTTATAAATCGAAAAATAATTTAAATGAAACAAAGTAATTTTAGAAACTTATTTAAGTCTAAAAACCATATTTTGTAAAACTATAATTTGTCAAATAATTTTACTTTAAATAGATAAAAAATGTACAGAAATAATCATAGCCCGTAATATTTGGTTACAAAATTAGTTTTTAAAGAAATTATCTATTTCAGTTAATAAAGCAATTTGAATAAATATTGGTACTAATAATACAACAACAATAATATAATAATAATAATATAATAATATTATTATTTTAAAGTATTTATCAAATCTCCCTTACATACTGTATAACAAAGATCTTGATAATATAAATAAAAAAAACCAATTAAGAAAAAATAACAGCAATAATAATAATAATAATAATAATAATAATAATAATAATAATAGTAATAATAATAATAATAAAATCATAATAATAATAACAGTAATAATAACTAATAATAATAATAAAAAAATAATAATAAGAATAGTAAAATCCCTAATTACTATGGGTTCCTTTCCCGATTCTTTCAGAGTGAGTAAGAGAGGGATGAGATGAAGAGAAGGGGGACGGAGAGTGAGGGATTGAAGGGAAGATAGAAGGGCCAGTGAGACGGTGAGCGGCGGCCGGAGATGGAGGAAGGGCACGGCAGATTGGGGGTTTCCGGCGAGTAGGGATGGCGAGAGGGGCACGCGCTGCTGGACGCGCTGGAAGGCGGCGCTCGCGGTCCGGCCGGCGACAGAGGGGGTCGAAGAGGGTTTCGATCGACGCTCCTCGGTGGGGTGGCGGACGCAGGGTTCTAGTAGGCGCGGTTGGCGGTGATCGGCCGGGATGGTCGAGTGAGGTGGAGAGGAGCGGTCATGCGGGGGTTTCGGTGGGGCGTACGGTGGTGGTGTTAGGCCGACGGGGCTCGGCTATGGAGATCGTACAAGGGTGTAGGAGCGTAAAAAGTGCTTCAAAGAAAGAGTCAAAGTGATAGATCATTCCACTCAAATTGATCTACTTTACGCCGTAGAGAGGCTAAATACTTTACGCCCAAGACAAGGCTAATCACTTTACGCCTAAAGTAGGCAGATCATTTTACGCTCGGGTCTACACCCATGGTTTTATGCCAGGGACAGATCAGCCACTTTTACGCTGGACAAAGCTGTCAAATCTCGCATTTTATACAAACTCTGACATGAAGATATTAATGATGGCATATATCACAGAATCCAAAGGGATTTGTTTTTACACAGAGACCAATGTTGTCATTTAGTATGTGGATTGAGCTACTTTACGCTCACACTATGGCTTCTTTTACGCATGAAGACTATACGAGCTTTTACGCTCAACAGTTGACGTGTGCGTAAAGTCTATTTGAGCTACTTTTACGCTCAAGGTTATTTAACAACCACTTTACGCTGGAAGTCTATGTCGGGGCTATTTTATGCCTAGTCTACTGCTTTACGCTCAGAGTACGTTGGGGTTATTTTTACGCCCTATTCTTTCTGACCAGCTTGGAACGTGGTTTGCCTACATGGCTTTCATGCCACACATCCCGAAGAACGTGTGTACATGTATCCTATTCTTAATGAAATGATGGGACACGTGTCAACGTATACAGAGGATGACTTTGGTCGTGGGTGGCGGTTGTTGGCGTAAAGACGAAACTTTCGCTGAGTTTTTACGCACAAGAGCCCAAGTCTATAAATAGACTTATTTTCTCACACAGACAGAGACAGAAGAGAATACAGAGATCAGAACTTAGAGATTTTGATTTTCGAGAGCATTCTTCTTCAACCTTTCTTCCAGAACAGAGTGAAGCAAAGCAGGAAAGCATTCGACCCTCGCCATCAGTGCCCAAGTGCGTCGATACCTTTCTGGTGACTTAGTTCTTCCGGTTGTTCAACTTCAAGCAGCGATCTTCATCATCATCATATGGTCCAAGGAACAAAGTGATCATTTACAGATCAGACTTCCATAGCAATACTTTTCCAGAATCAAATTTGTACTTCTTGTACTTTTTCTCGTTTTATTTTCAAAAGCCAATTTTTCCTGGCATTTTGTTAAGTGAAACAAAATGGCGACTCTGCTGGGGACGACCTTCTCCTTTGACGAGAAGGCAATTGCTCAATATGATGATATTTCGGTCGGTTCGACCAAGAAGACTCTGGTTGTGCACTTCGACCAGACTGCGTATGAAGAAATGCTCCGAACTGGGGGTGGTTCTCGTTACTCCAATGTTCAAAAATCTCTCAAAGCACGAAAAGTTTGGATTCCTAAATCCAAAATAGCTTCTGATCTCTCTGTTGCTGCTAGTGGCAAGGGAATTCTTTCCACTCCTGTCGTAGGGGCTCCCGTTCGTAACGAGGCAGTCCTTACTTCAGAGTTGCACTCAAAGTGTGACGATTTATCTCCCGTTTGTAACGGTGAAGATAATCAGGTTTCACGCCCACTGCGTAAGAACCAGGTTTTACGCTCAGTGGGTAAAAACCAACTTTTACGCTCAGTACATAAAGATGAGTCTCCCATTTGTAATGGGGCAGACTCTAACGATTGTGCTTCTGGGTGTAAGAATCAGTCTCCCGTCTGTGACGTGGTAGACACACATAAGTTACGCTCTTCGCGTAAAGGAAAATCTTCCGTCTGTGACGTGGTTGATAATCAATTTTTATGCTCTACGCGTGAAGGTAAGTCTCCTGTCTGTGACAGTGTAGATAAAATTCGCAAAGGTGTTTACACATCTAATATGAATGTACCTAAACGTGTGCAGCATAAAAATCATGTTGGTAAAACTTCAGTTCTACACCAACAGCCATCTTATACTGCTCTACGCAAAGTACCAAATCTACAAATTATACGCAATAAAAATGGAGTCCTTCGTGCTAAAAAATCTCAAGATTTACGCACACAACTCCAAACGCGTAGAAATGTACAATTTGGTTCTGCGAATGCTGCCAGTAATCTTCTTTATACATTGGATACTAAACGTTTTTCTACCCCTAATGTAATAAAGAAGACTACTCCCTCCACTCCTTCTGACTTACGTGAATTGCTAATGCAAAAGCGTAAGAATAGACAATCTCCGGTGACATTTCCCCAAGGAAAACATCATTATGATTATCACCAGGTTGTAATCAATTGTTGTTGTTCGGCTTCAAAACGGTCAGTTTTTGATCGATTAAGTTTTAATTCGCCTCAACATCAAGCTGAAGACCAAGAACATGAGCTGTCATATGCATCAGTCAACATGGCATCTCATACTAACAGAAGACGACGTCCAAGATAGAATACGTCCCAAACCCCAGGTCAGCAACAGTTCAACAGACTTCTTGATTCCTTTGAAGGAGTATATCAGAATACTCGATCAAGAAGACAAAAATAATTGCAGACTTCTGATTCAGAAGCTGGGGGTACTCAATCTTTTGAGTCTGATACTGATAGTGTGGATTCATACTTCTATACTAATCCCTCTATATCTTCAAGAGAGGTTGAATCCTACGCTGTTGGAGATGAACCAGAGACGTCATCTGCTAATACGGAACAACGTCTCACTGCCGTAGAGCAATCACTGAAAGACATGCTTAACATGGTGCAAAGCATGCATCAGATAATTTTGAATCAGCAAATTGCTCAGCCGGCAGTAATAACACCGGTACCAGTAGCAGCACCAACTCAAGATAGTCAAGGGGCTGAAATACCTTTGAATATTCAGGAGCCTGCTGTTAATCAAAATTCTGCATCTCCAGATTCTATTATTCCAGAAGATGTACCATCTCCGGTGGGGATTACAGTACATCCAACAACTATTCAATCAAATGTGCTTCCGCAAACTAGTGAGGCCATTCAAGCAGTGCGTGAACTCAAAGCACAGTTTGAAGTCTTGAGGCACAAGGACCAACTCCAGAGGTTAGGGATTAAGCAACCTTATCCTCCTCATTGGAATGATGTACCCTTTCTACCGAAATTCAAGCCACAATCTATGGTTTTGTTCGATGGAAAAGCATCTCCCAGTCAATATATCAATTACTTTGATATTATGACTGTGCACTTGCAGAAAAATGATGCTCTTCTCACTCGAGTGTTCATCGGGTGCCTGACGGGTTCAGCTTACGACTGGTATCGTAGCTTACCCGATAATTCTATTTCGTCTTTTGATGAATTCAAGGCAATGTTTCTCTTTCGCTTCTATGAAGGAGGTATGGACATGAACATGTCCTCCTTGATAGAAATCAAGCAAAGGGAGAAAGAAGATACTCGAACGTTCATTGAACGTTTTCGACAGGCGACTTTAAAGATGCCCCCGGGTATGCCAGATCCAGCACTCATTGATACATGCAAGATGAATCTGCGACCATCTATTACTGTTTTTACTGGTTCTCAATTCACAGATTGTGCTTCGTTCATCATAACAGCAGTTTCTGTCGAGACCAATGGTAGGTTGGCTCGTGAACATGGGATGATTTTTGCCTCAGATGATAGAGGAGAGAAAAGTAATCCTGGTAATAACCCTGGTAATCGTAATGTGAAAGGAAAAGATACCTTCATGGTTAATCTTTCTAAGAATAAAATGATGTCGAATAGTCAGGAATCTTCCAGGCCAAAGGAAGAATACTCTTTTGATGAGTGTGATATCCCAGGGATATTTCAGTGTCTGGTAAAGAGTGGCAAACTTCAGATTCCAGAGCCAAAGAGGCCTAATGAGGTGAATCTAACTGACAATCCCAAATATTGTATCTATCATAGATACATTAATCATCCTACCAGTGCTTGCTATGTCCTGATGAAGAAAATCCAGGAGCTGATAAATGGCGGTGCTATCGCCTTAACCAATGATGACCATACGGTTACGACCAATATGGTTTCTCTTCAGTTCGGAGATTTTCCTCCACAGCAAGTCCCAGATGGAATTATTCCAATTCCGAAGGCGACAATGAAGATCGTGAATATCCTGCCTGCCAGAGAAGAAAATACAGGATTGCTGCCACTCACACTAAAGAATGGTGAAATCATGTGGGTACATCCTGGCTTAGTGCCTGAGTTGGAAAATGAAGGTAAAACTTTAAAATCCAAGAAGGGTAAGAAAGTCAAAACCTGCAACATGATTTCTCATGATATTCCAGATCCTGATGACTTGGATCGACTATGGGATGGCTTTCCTTTAGAAGATAGATTGAGAGGACTGAACATCTGTCCTCCAAGTCTAGCTCCTCCTACCAAGCTCAAGCTTACTCATCAGCAGTGGTTAGCTATGAATAGTGTCCCTTTATACCGGGCACAACAAGTCTTTGCTGCTCACGAAAAAGCTCCTACAGGGATTTTTTCTCGTATCCCGAATCCTTCTCCTCCTGTGGCTACAGAGACATATATTCCTCATTCTCCTGTGGATACAGAGATCCCTTCTTCTTCCTCTGTGGAACCATTTGCTAAAATTCTACTACCCACTCATTTGTACAGTCAGCAATCTGTCCTTTTTATGAAAAAATGGGTTATAACTTTCAGAAGGCAGAAGGTTTGAATTATGATAAAGGAATACGACTTCCTTTACAAATTTAAAATCAAAAATCCACCGTTGGACTGGGTTCTGAAATTCCTCACAACAAGCCTTACAAGAAAAAGGCTAAAGGGAGGAAGACTAAATCCTGTAATATGGTACTTCCTTCTCCTGAGTCTGAGGAAGAAACTTTTGCTGGTACAAGATCTGGGAAAGAGTACCACAAAGATTATGAAAGATCTTCCAAGGAAGCAGAAGATGTAGTGGAAACACTACCAGCTCAACCTTCTCCTGTTCCGACTAAACCTTCTGTGGTTGAAAAGGGGAAACAGAAAGTAGTACGCTTCGACGTCCCATTGAAGTCTGTTTCCAGTCAGGGGGTGGTGATGAAGCCTTACAAGTTTGATATTCTAGCTCAGTTGGCTAATACTCCGGCTAGACTATCTATATTTGAACTGCTTCGCCTTTCTAGAGAAAGCAGGGAGACTTTGAGTGAAGCCTTACTGCAAGCAATTCATGCTTGGCTCAACTCAAGAGTCCTGATAATACTCCAGTTTCATGTCCGCAATGTCATAGTGTGATGGAAGCAATTCCCAACATCACCTTTACACAAGAAGATATGCTGTTGAAGCATAACAAACATGACAGGCCTCTGTGCTATACTGGGTATATTGGATCTACTGAAATTGACAGGATCTATATTGATCCTGGGTCTTCAATTAGCATAATTCTTCAGAGTATGCTAAGACCCCTGAGGATTCCTACTAGTGATTTGACTTACACTAGTACTACAATAGTCGGTTTTAACTCTGGCAAGAGTAAACCACTGGGGAAGATTCGTCTGCAGATTCAGATTGGCGATCTCCGAACTATGGTAACCTTCTATGTTATCAACTTAGACGTATCCTACAATATCCTTCTTGGAAGACCATGGTTACATGAGCATAATATCGTGCCTTCAACTCTCCACCAATGCTTCAAGTATGTGGATTCACAAAGAGTTGTAAAGACTGAGTTTGCTGATATCAATACTTTCAAGGGTGTCGAAGCCTATTTTTCTGAGTCAAGGCTTTATAAACAAGAGCATATGAAAGAGATATCAGACATAGCTGAGGATCAATCATCTACTGAGGATCAGTCTCTTGATGAAGATCCGCCAGAAGAGCAACCTTTGAAGATCTTAGTCAAGAGACGAATCCAATCCCAACCTGTCAATGATCAACCTTTGATAATCAAGGTTAAAGGAAGAACTCAAACTTCATCTGAGGAATCAATAAATATTCCTGCTAAGAACTAAGTTCAACCTTTTATGATCAAGGTCAAAGGGCGTACTTCTTGTACGAATGATCCACAACCACCATTGATTGTCAATCTTAGAAAATCTACGTAGAAGATGGATAATGGTCCACTGTTGATTAATTCGAAGCATAGTAATCAGATTGTAAATGATGTAAATATTGATCATTCTGTACTTTTTGATATCAATGAAGATTTCCTTTTCGAGTATATGGCTGTCAAGTTTATTAAAAGAATGACTTTATCTTCGGATAAGCAAAGTCATCAATATAAAGGCGACATAGAGCCAAAAGAAACTTTATACATTAATCATAAGGAAAATTCTTTTCCTCCTCATGTAGATGTTGGACCTTATGCTCAAAGGTTCCTGACATCTTCTTCCTATCTTCTACCTGTAGCCGCTTCATCACAAGCCTGTGTAACTTTTAGACGTCACGAAGAATCTTATTTCGTGGTTTCGTCTAATAAGAAAAACAAGCGCCAAATCGTGTTTGGTCTGGCTAGAAATATCCCTGTTGCTCAGGTAGATGAACTGAAAGATAAAGACAAAGGAAGAATCCGAATTGACAAGTATAGTCAACAATCTATCAATATTATCCAGAACATGGGATATGATTTGAAGACTATACAAGGTCTCAATCAAGGCAAGGGTAGACGACTACCATTATGTGGTGATCCGTTTTACCAGAAGACTCGTCATAGATTGGGATATGACCCGTCCCATGTGTTTGCTGACGATATACAAGAAGAATTCTCTTCTAATTCCTTACAATCATCTGATTCAGAAGAAACCAATTCATCGAATCGGATATATCTCGTTCCTCATATGATGAATTCGAACGTGTATCTTCAACTTTCCATTAGGATTTATTCTTGAGTTGACCTCCTTTCCTTTCCCATAAAATAGGTTAGGTCATCCACTTTTTTTTATCGATATCTGACATATATGCTCATGATGCATGTCTTCTTAATCCCCAGCTACCAAAGTTTGGTTAAGCAGATTACTCATCTCTTTTGAGAGAAATTTTTATCTTCCATCTTATCAGTTGATATAGAAAGATGAATTTATTATTTATCACGTTCTTATAACCTCTGAATAAATATTAAATTTGCTGGAGTTTCCTATCTATTATGTCCATTTGACCTCTGCATGGATATTAATCTACTTTTTTTTTGAGTTCTTACATACTATCATGTTCATATTACCTCTGATAGTACTATGCTCTAAAACAGAAAACGCGATTTCATTATCTATCATGTCCATATTACCTCTGGATAGATATAATAAATTGAGTTTAAAAGACTTGTCACGTCCATATTACCTCTGATAAGTGTTTTCTATCTCATACCTATTGTTTAAATTCCAAATAAACGATAGGATCACAAAACAAATCTTTCATTCATTTCTGGTGGAAACACTATAAAATGAATAAGACAAAAGATGACAAAGCACTCTCTTAAGGTGGAGTGAAAATATCTTGAAGCAACTTCTTTAATTCTTCTAGCCGCTTGCCACGAGAACTCATAACCTTCTTGGTAGCCTCTGCACGTCGAGCTTCGAGGGTGCAAATACAGAAAAGTTCAGCGAAAGTGATTATCAAATTGTCCTTGGCTTTATCAAGGGTTCTGATAGTCGATTCAGCCCCAAAAGCTTGTTCTTCTAAAATTGAGCTTTGGGTGAGGTACAGATTTCGAGTATCGATCATCTTCTCCCTTTCAGCCTTCAAGCAAGCTCGCTCTGCCTCGACTTCGCGGATTTTGTCATTCTTGCTCTGAATATCTATGTTCAAAGCATCATAAGCCACTCTGTGACCATGCAGTGCAGGTTTTATGCCAGCCAAAAAGGCTTTCTCTTTGGCGACCTTCAGACTGTGTTCATGGAGAGCTGTATTATATGTAGTCTTTCGAGCAAGATAATCAGCTGTTAAGACATCATACTCCTCCTGAATGAGGCCTTCAACAGGCTCATTTGATAGCCTGAGATATTCTCCAATCGGCTGCTCAAGATCCTCCATAATTTTCTCCAATGTGGCAGCTCTCTCAACATCATTGAACATAACATTCTTGATAGTCAGAGCCATTGTCGTCTTCAAAATCTCATAGCTAAGATCCTTATTCAGGACCATCTTTATCAAAGTTGCCAGAGTTTTATAAAAAGTTTCAGTATGAATCTCAACGAGATTCATTTCTACGCTGGAGCTTGGCGTGGCGGCAATGTCTAATAAATCTCTTCTTTGGAGGTCGGGAGCAGATGTGGTTGGCACGACAGCAGGATGAGACGAAGTTGTCGTTGTTACTGTTGCCATGGCCAAGTTATCCCTAAGAGCTTCAGGGATTGTATCTCCAACGCCTATAGCTACTATTGGTGTAACAACAGACGGAGGTGGAGCTGTTGTTGTCACTGCTGTTATTTGGTTCTCAAGAACTTCAAGAGCAATGTCTTCAATATCTGTTACTTCAGCCGTTTCTGGAGTTCTGGCGGCGGTGATATTGGTGGATGTGGTGACAATTGCAGAAGCTGGTTCAGGTTCCAGTATTGGCTTATCAAAAACTGATATTGAATCAGCAGCTACAGTAGAAGATGCTATCACTTCCATGGGTTCAGCACCTTCTTCAACTGTCGGCTCCGCAGGATTTTCCACTGCTTCAGTTACAGTAAAATCTTCTACAGCTGATTCTTTATTTAAGACCGGTTCTCCTCTAGCAGGTTCATCATCACCTGCAGTGAGGCATATTGCAGCCTCTTTCTGGTACTGATCTTCAACATGAGAGGATAGTTCAGGATGTGCTTCTTGATGCTCCACCGCGGGTTGTTGTCCTCCCTTTTCATCAGCACCCTCTTCGCTAGAAGAAAAAAATCTCATCATCAGATTCCTCATTTTCCTCATAAATATCCTCTTCTTGAGGAGGAGGAGCCATAGGCTTTGGTGCAATTATGACATCTGCAAAAATGAACAAAATAAGTTAATATACAAAATCATGGTATATAATTCCGTATAGGTTTTGTGTAATACTTGGAATATGTGCATTTTTTTTAAGATATGTATCATAATCACCATCCGAGTCATCATCCTCGAAGTCAAGAGCCGGTTCGTCTGATGGGATGTGGTCTTGATCAGCAGTGGATACAGTAGTAGCACCCTCTGTAACCTGTGCCTTGGTTGGCAAAGATAAATGGAGTGAGGTGCTAAGACGCCCAGAAGACAAAAGTGTTACAGTTTATGATCCAACTATTGATGGAGGGGCTGAAGATCCTTCTCCTGGATGGACTGAGGAAGAACTGACAAGATGATCCTCTTCAATCAAAGTGTCATCTTCTGGAGTGTGGGTCTTTGGTTTGGAAGGCCCTTTGGTGGTAGATTTTTTCTTCTTCTCTGGAGACTTCACCGGAGAAACGGTAGCTGTGTTCTGCTTTCGTTTGCGGGTCTTTCCAATAATTATTGGTCCCGCAGCTACCTCCCCAGCTTCCCTAGGAATTACTGCCAGAAACTCATCTATAGTGGCAGTATTGTCTGGTATATCTGGGGTTATCCTGATAGGTTCTTCGACATTTCCCTCTTGAGCCCACCGAAGACTTCCTTGCATACTATAACCGTCTTCAAAAGAGCGGATAGATGTATAGAAATGAGCATACGAATAAAGTATGCGTAGCTCAGTTGTACTAGTGGCTGTAGATATGGTAAATCTTGCGCCAGTACATGCAGCTCCGAAATATCTCCATGCTCGTGCACCGTCGATCAGCTTCCCATAATGATAGAAGCTAGTAGAAGGATTGCTAACATGAAGTTGGTCATATCCAAACTGACGAGCAAACCTACTTGGCAGATAAGGCTCGAATGCACAGTTATCTTTATTCCTGTACATCAGAAGAGAGGGTCTGATGTACACTAACCATCGGTAAACAGATCTCGGCAATAAGGCCGATTTATCTGCTCTATCTTCAAATTGCACACCGAGGCAGTCAGCCAGAACTGGTGGTCTGGTGCAAAAGAAATTCCAGCCATACGAATAATTTAATGCTGCTCGGGTATCTGCCAACGTTGTAATTCTCCACGTAGATTTGCTAAATTTTTAGAGAAAAATCCTATCTTCATCCTCAGGGCCTGGTGGCAACAAATTACAATTATGGTGTAGTAACCAACCTATCAGATAGGTGAATGGTAACTCTACCCTTGGAAAATTGTGAGGAGCATTATTGATCAGTTCTTCACCAGAAATCCGTAGACCTGCATTTATTCGGCATACCATTGCCGACAACAGGTTAATTCTGTTCTTGAATACCAGACGGACCGCTGGCCACAATACATTGCGGTGAATCCGATCCATAGTGCTGATCCCTGGCACGACCCATCTGCACAGCCATAAGGATAAGAAGCCCGCCAACAAGGCCTTCTTCGACATCTTTTGACTACCCTGCCTCAGGTAGCTTAAAGCTTCAGTCCCCGCAGGGATGTCTCCAGTTTTAGTAGACAGATATCGGTCGCGAGCTTTCTGCGACACCATCAATTCCTGAATTAAATCTACAGGAATTATAGAGCAAGGCTTGATGACCTGAGTCTTGTCTTCTCGGAACCTGCTCTTCTCTGTCCTAGACACTCTATTTTCATGATAAAATAGATAAGTTGTCCATTTTGTAATGTACGCCAAATGTGATCCGGTTTCATACATGCTGGTACAAATCAGATAATGACACATGAGTTCTTCGTAGACTTGTACCAGTTCGGGATTCTTCTTCCGAATTTCTGCCAATTCCTGATTGGAGGGAATATATTCTTCATAGGAGAACTCGCCCATTGGTAGCTTCGAGATAAACTGCATCTCATATAGGGCCAGACCCATCTCACCATACGGAGTTGCGAAAGTTCCCGTCGAACTCATATATAATTCCAATAAAGCTAAAAATAGATTGCCATTCGGCGGAATGCCATAACTAGTAGATGCTACTACTTCATACAAACCGATGTCATCCAATTTTGTTTTAAAGTATTTTATGACCCAGTTGTTGATCTGGATCCAGTTACCACTATAAGGGGTCAGCCACCCTGTCAGCCTAGGGTTAATCTGAGGATATAAGACTCCTTCCCTTATGAATCTATTTATGAACATGGGAACCTGGACCGGCTGGATGAGAGATGAATCCTCGCTCGGTGTAAACCCAGGCATTAGTCCAGAAAATGGAATAACACCACCACAAGGAGTACTAACATGATAACCCATGTCATTCACTTTCTCCCTTCTAAAAATGATTCTGCCCGGTCTACCATAGCTACTGGGAGTCAAATTCCACAGCATTTGACGGTAATGGCTAGCATGGACGAAAGCTGATATAGGGTAATCCCTGTCCATGTCCAGGAGATACATTACCCTTTCTCCAGATCTAAATACCCAAGCCTCTTTTTTGGGATGAGTCTGTGATTTGTAATCTATCGCATCTCCAAATAAGAAAGCTGGCTTCTGGAATTGTTGATTATCTAGTGACATCAGTACTTCCCCATCTATCATGGATAACAACATCCTATCTCCTTGAGCTGCTATCAGTTGTGCCCTCTCTACTTGGTATTCAGGGTTCGATTGAGGAAATTGGACATAAGATAAATCTTCCAGATAGTTCGAACCCACCATGCCAACTGACGAGCCGAAAACTTCTGCGAGAGGGTGAACTTGCAAATCTACTGACAAAAGGACAAAAGAGATCAAATTAGTTTGGAAGTTTTATGACTTTTACGCTCACTAAAAGTTGATAAAAGTTTATGAAGTCTTTATTTTACGAAGTCTCTCAGTGATTGATGAATTTTACGCTACTACATGTTAATGTGAGCATAATATAACTTTTTATTTGGCATGTATAAACATGAGCGTAGTTAAGTTTTACGCTAGCACATTAATTGTGGGCGTAATCCAAATTGTACGCTGACACGTATAACGTGGGTGTGCTCTTTTTATTTTTACGCTAACACGTACAACGTGGGCGTATATTGTCATTTCAGTTTTTACGCTAACACGTATGACGTGGGCGTAAAAAAACTGAAGGTTTGGGTTATCTTTTCCTTCCTCGACGGGTTTTCCCAGCCAAAGAATAGGGTTTACCCATCATATGCGGAGCTACGGCAGGGTTGGGTTGTCGATGTGGTGTTGACGACTGAATGGGAGCCGACGATGAATCAACGGCAGGTTTCTTCCCCTTGTTGCTGGCGACGGATGATTTCTTGGGAGCCATCGGACCAAAGTGAGGGTTTCGAAGAAAGAAAGGGCAAAGGAATTCGAGATTGCAAAAAGATGAGTAAAAGTGTTTCCTCTCTCCGAAGAACCCTATTTATAGGGAAGTTTTCAAATCGGTTCAAATTCCAGAAATTACGTCGACTGTTGGATGTCCCCGCTTTTTACGCGAATGACTGTTGCGTATCCCGAATTTTATGCTGACTGGTCAAAACTCAATTTTTACGCTTCTGTTCAAAGTGTTCCAAATTTTGGAGATATTTGAAAACTTTGAAGGGGGTCTTGTAGGAGCGTAAAAAGTGCTTCAAAGAAAGAGTCAAAGTGATAGATCATTCCGCTCAAATTGATCTACTTTACGTCGCAGAGAGGCTAAATACTTTACGCCCAAGACAAGGCTATTACGCCTAAAGTAGGCAGATCATTTTACGCTCGGGTCTACACCCATGGTTTTACGCCAGGAACAGATCAGCCACTTTTACGCTGGACAAAGCCGTCAAATCTCGCATTTAATGCAAACTCTGACATGGAGATATTAATGATGGCATATATCACAGAATCCAAAGGGATTTATTTTTACACAGAGACCAATGTTGTCGTTTAGTGTGTGGATTGAGCTACTTTACGCTCACACTATGGCTTCTTTTACGCATGAAGATTATACGAGCTTTTACGCTCAACAGTTGACGTGTGCGTAAAGTCTATTTGAGCTACTTTTATGCTCAAGGTTATTTAACAACCACTTTACGCGGGAAGTCTATGTCGGGGCTATTTTACGCCTAGTCTACTGCTTTACGCTCAGAGTACATTGGGGTTATTTTTATGCCCTATTCTTTCTGACCAGCTTGGAACGTGGTTTGCCTACATGGCTTTCATGCTACACATCCCGAAGAACGTGTGTACGTGCATCCTATTCTTAATGAAATGATGGGACACGTGTCAACGTATACAGAGGATGACTTTGGTCGTGGGTGGCGGTTGTTGGCGTAAAGACGGAACTTTCGTTGAGTTTTTACGCACAAGAGCCCAAGTCTATAAATAGACTTATTTTCTCACACAGACAGAGACAGAAGAGAATACAGAGATCAGAACTTAGAGATTTTGATTTTCGAGAGCATTCTTCTTGAACCTTTCTTCCAGAACAGAGTGAAGCAAAGCAGGAAAGCATTCGGCCTCGCCATCAGTGCCCAAGTGCGTCGATACCTTTCTGGTGACTTAGTTCTTCCGGTTGTTCAACTTCAAGCAGCGATCTTCATCATCATCAAATGGTCCAAGGAACAAAGTGATCATTTACAGATCAGACTTCCATAGCAATACTTTCCCAGAATCAAATTTGTACTTCTTGTACTTTTTCTCGTTTTATTTTCAAAAGCCAATTTTTCCTGGCATTTTGTTAAATGAAACAAGGGGTTCGAGGCGGCCAGCGGTGCTGGTGCGCTGTCGTTGCTGAGGGGCGCCGGTGCAAGGATGCAGCGATCCTGGGAGGTCGGCGGCGGAGCGACGGAGGACGGGTCTGCTCCGGCACGGCGGAGGTAAGGTTAGCATTTTTCTTTTCCTTGTTCTTTTCTCTAGATGTGGTTTCGATGAGGGTTTTGGGGCGGCATCATCGGTGGTGGCGGCAAATTTTGGGGATGATGGTGGTGTTGGGTTATGGCTGTTTAGGCGGTGGTGGTGGTTTCAATGGTGATGGTGGTTCGGGTCCGGTTGTCACAGTGGTGATGGCAATGGCCGTCGGCCGATGGGGCCAGCGTGGGTGGTATGGTAAGGGTGGAACGGGGCCAGGTGGCAGTGGTTTTGGGGGGTCACCGACAACGGGCGCCGGTGGTGGTGATGGTGTACTGTGGTTGGCTGGTGTGGTGATGACCTTGTGGTAGTGGCGATTGGTCGTGGAGGAGCGGGGGAGCAATGGCGGTGATGAGGACGATGGGAGTGGTCGACGGAGATAGTGGGCTAGGAAAGGCAGAAGGAGATGTGTCCGGTGTGTCGGACATGATTTGGCCGATGTATTTGTAAAGAATTAATTAACGGAAAGACACCTGCCGACACGGGCTGACACGAAAAAAGGTTGGACACCGACACGATGCACATGTTTTATGGATGAAATTTGTGGAAGAATAATTGTGGAGAAATAATGGAGGAGTACCTGCCTACTTATAGGATGTGGAAATTCCCAATTGGATAAGGAATAGGAATATTTAAAACCCAATTAGATAATTCATGTATTAATTTAAAATAATGAAATCAAATCTAAATTCAATTTCAATTTAAATCAATAAATTCTACCTTTATACTATTAAATTAAATCAATAAAATTAAATCGAGATTTAAAATGACCGTAATAATTTCCAAATATATTTTCCAGTAATACCATTAATAATAATTTAAAAAATAATAAATATTTTGGAATAATAAAATATTAATATTAATAAATTTTGAAAATTACAATTTTATTTAAAAATAAACTAATGAAATATTTATGAAATATATGTATGCACTAAAAATATTATTTATTATTAATAACTGTATAAACGAAAGGCTTTGTATAAATAAAATAAATAAAATAATAAACTTGGAAATTTTGGTACGATAGCTAAAATAATTATTACATATATTATTTTGAAACTATAAAAATAGAAAAAATTATTTTTCTAAAAATATGTACGCTCGCACATATTCGCACTCGTCGAGCAATCACGAAAAACGAAAATTCGCACGTGACGTACATTGCAACTACGCGACGTATAAAAATAAAAATCAATACCAAATTTATATAAATAAAATAGTAAAAATTTAGGGGTTTTACATCCTACCCAACTTAAAATAATTTTGTACTCGAAATTTAGGATTAGTTAGGGGTGAGAAAACACATAGGGTTCAAATTTATATAAAAAATAGTAGAAATTTTGGAGTTTTACATCCTACCCAACTTAAAAGAATTTTGTCCTCAAAATTTAGGATTAGTAGGGGGTGAGAAAACACAAGGGGTATCGATGGGGAACAATCGATAACAAAATCATGCCGTAAGAAATCGCGATCTAGATCATAGAAAAATAATACGGTATGGTCATGGGTAATGAACGAGGGTCACGATTTAAGAGAGCGAATTAGGCTTATTCCTGAAATAAGCGATTAGAGGCCATGGTAGAAAATATAGGGCCGAGAATGAGGACGAGGAGTTTAGGATGAAGATATAGCAACATCGAGTGAGAATGGTCATAGTCGATAGGAAGGCCAGAAGAAGTTCTAGTATAATGCCTTCGTCCTTCTAAAATAGGTGAAGGCAAAAGCAATATAGAATTCGAAAGAGGCGTTATCGAATACGAATACGTGATTCAAAGATGATCGAATAATTTCAAAGGAATTGTCAAGGTAATCGTGGATGGGATTCTATAGGGCAAGTTTAGCTATGTCCCCATCCACGTAGAACGATAGATAAAAGCGAACCAAAGTGCACTAGGTTGATCAGACCATCATGCACCGGTTCTGAGTAGACAATACGTTAGAGGATGCATCCAATAACATACGTCATGAACAAGCTTGATAAGAAATTTAGCTTGCAAAAACTAGGCTACATTAGCATCATTAGTCTAGATAGTAAAAATTTAGGCACGTTGGTAAATGAAATAAGAACAGATATGAATATTCTAAGAGTCATAAGAATCTAAGTCTTGTTTATTCCTATACAATCATTCTACGGTTTTATTGACCAAGGCTTGGTTGACCAAATGGGTTAAATTCCTCTAGTCTCTATGGTCTAGATAATACTATTTGTATTCCCTTAATGGTCAATGGTGTGTCATGTCGTACGGTATTCTACCCAACTTAAAGAATTAATCTAAGGGTGTTTAGGACATCTAACTAGTATGGTCAATCTCTAGCAAGCACGAAGGGAAGATAAGAATAATGATAGGAGGAATCAAGCAAGATGCAATCGGTGAGTCGAACGGTAATTCGAATATGAAATCGAGGAAGAGGTCAAGTATGTGGATGAGATCCTAGACTTCTAATCCTATTCGCAGGCTTGCTTGGTACGGTAAAGTAACCAAACAATTTATCTTGACATGCATAGACCACCACAAAAATATGTAACGCCCCAGTCCCAAAATACATAGGACTAGGAACGTAGACATGCCAGCTGTATACATACGAAGTACACTCCAACATATGGAAATCTCGTATGAATACATAAGCTGTAAAATGCAGTCGAACCATAACTAATCTCATCTACACAAAAATAAATGAATAAAAGACATCATATAAAGATAATGAATTATCTTGATACAATATGTTGCACGGAGACAAATCCACTACCAACAAGTAAAGGAAAAATGCATGAGAAAAGAAATAAATTCGGCAAGCGAAGCGAAGACGATCCAAGCGCAATCATCCTCGAAGAAAATAGAAAGGATCACGGCTACAGCTAGAATACCTGCGAGAGACAAGAGCACACTCCTGGAGAGATAACCAGGTCCTTAGAGGGACGTAACAAGACACATAATAACATGCCATATAAACTGAATAAATATTGCTCAAATAAATAAGTATATTGAATTATAACATGGCCCAATACGCACCTATTGATCCCCCAATCAAACAAGGACAGAAGATGGTAAACTAATTTACGGTAACGTATCTTCCCATACTATGAATCCAATATGGTATCTGAACCCCAACAAGGTTCAATACCTTCTCATCGAAGTAGTAAGTCACACCTGCAACCAAACAAGGACAAGATGTGACGAACTAATCTGCGACAAGTTATTGTTCCAAGCCATGGTCAGATACAAGTACCCAAACCAAAAGTACTTGTACCTAGCGGATAATGGTGCCTAACCGTTCTAAGTGAAATGTAGTTAAGAACAATCCTTTCTACGCATGGGCCCTGGCAAAATAGGATCGGTGTAGTCCCCCCTTGGGGCACCAGAGGCCCAATCAATAAGAGCATAGCGTTCCGCAGAACGCCAGTGGCCGTCAGTAATCATGGGTCATCAACCCCGTATCTCCAGCGGAGCTTCCGGGTCACAAGAGAAAGTGCATCGAAGCCCATACGCTAAGGAATTGTCCTCCCCGCCCAATGCCTACTATGTTGTATCCACAACAGAAAACTTCTATAACCGCTAAGTCAAACTAAGTATGCAACCTCTATTAGCGGTTATTCCCATCGCAAGGCTTGTACGTACTGGTGGCCAGCCAATCACGCACGTCCGTGTTCTACATGCGACACACAACTTCGTGGTACAACGTGTCAAGGCCATGAATGCAACATACAAAGGTGGTCCCTTAAATCTAGGTTTAATGTGTAAGAAAAATAATACATAGCAGGAAATATAAATAAGCAGTAAGTTCTAACAGGTTATGCCATGTATCATAGTTTATTTTGCATAAAGAAAATAATGAAGCATGAAATATGAGCTAAAATAAATAAACAGCAAGGTGTCTTGCCTGGTAGGACGCCTGGTGTGCTGCGATGATCAAGGTAGCACGAACTATGATTTTGGTGCAACAACTATACAAGGTAACCTCGGGTGGTGGCACGGACAGTTCCATTGGGTCCAGAAGGGTTAATTTAGTTAGGGTGGACATAAGGTAGTCTTGATTTGGCGAGGGAATAGGAATGATGGGCTTGGACACGGACAATGTTCGATAATAGAAGGAAGTTGCGTAAAACAAATACTTATACTATTTCAGAAATATTATTTTATAATATTTGATAAAAACGTATAGATAATTACTGGAAAATATGTAGGGGAAAAATATTTTAAGGCAAAACTCTAAATTTGTTAAAATAGGATTTTAGTATGGAACCTATATGATTTTATTATTATTATTATTATTATTATTATTATTATTATTATTATTATTATTGCTATTTTTGTTTTCTTAATTGGGTTTTTTATTTATATTATCAAGATCTTTGTTATACAGTATGTAAGGAAAATCCCTATTTACTATGGGTTCCTTTCCCGATTCTTACAGAGTGAGTGAGAGAGGGATGAGATGAAGAGAAGGGGGGCGGAGAGTGAGGGAATGAAGGGAAGAGAGAGAAGGGCGGGTGAGACTGTGAGCGACGGCCGGAGATGGAGGAAGGGCGCGACGGATTAGGGGGTTTCCGGCGAGTAGGGATGGCGAGAGGGGCACGCGCGGCTGGACGAGCTGGGAGGCGGCGCTCGCGGTCCGGCCGACGGCAGAGGGGGTCGGAGAGGGTTTCGACCGGCGCTCCTCGGTGGGGCGGCGGACGTGGGGTCTAGTAGGCGCGGTCGGCGGTGATCGGCTGGGATGGGCGAGCGAGACGAAGAGGAGCTGTCAGGCGGGGGTTTCGGTGGGGTGTGCGGTGGTGGTGTTTGGCCGGCGGGGGCTCGGTTAGGGAGATCGGACAGGGGTTCGAGGCGGCCAGCGGTGCTGGTGCGCTGTCGTTGTGGAGGGGCGCCGGTGCAAGGATAGAGCGATCCTGGAAGGTCGACGATGGAGCGACGGAGGATGGGTCTGCTCCGGCACGACGGAGGTAAGGTTAGCATTTTTCTTTTCCTTATTTTTTTCTCTAGATGTGGTTTTGATGATGGGTTTTGGGGCAGCATCATCGTTGGTGGCGGCAAATTTCGGGGACGATGGTTGTGTTGGGTTATGGCTGTGTAGACGGTGGTGGTGGTTTCAATGGTGATGGTGGTTCGGGTCCGGTTGTCACGGTGGTGATGGCAATGGCCGTCGACCGATGGGGCCAGCGTGAGTGGTGTAGTGAGGGTGGAATGGGGCCAGGTGGTTGTGGTCTTGGGGGGTCACCGACAATGGGCGCCGGTGGTGGTGATGGTGTACTGTGGTTGGCCGGTGTAGTGATGACATGGTGGTGGTGGCGGTTGGTCGTGGAGGAGCGGGGGAGCAATGGCGGTGATAAGGACGATGGGAGTGGTCGATGGAGATGGTGGGCTATAAAAGGTTGAAGGGATGTGTTCGGTGTGTCGGACACGATTTGACCCTTTCGCCATCCCTACTCGCAGGAAACCCCCGATCCGTCGTACCCTTCCTCCATCTCCGTCTGTCGCTCACAGTCTCACCCGCCCTTCTCTCTCTTTCCTTCATTCCCTCACTCTCCGTCCCCCTTCTCTTCATCTCATCCCTCTCTCACTCACTTTGTAAGAATCAAGAAAGGAACCCATAGTAATTAGGGATTTTACTAATGTGCACTGCCGTTACAGAGGGGCGTTGGCGCAAGGATGTAGCGATCCTAGGAGGTCGGTGGCGGAGCGACGGTGGACGGGTCTGCTCCGGCACGGCGGAGGTAAGGTTAGCATTTTTCTTTTCCTTGTTCTTTTCTCTAGATCTGGTTTTAATGATGGGTTTTGGGGCGGCATCGTCGGTAGTGGCGGCGAATTTCGGGGATGATGGTGGTGTTGGGTTATGGCTGTGTAGGCGGTGGTGGTGGTTTCAATGGTGATGGTGGTTCGGGTCTGGTTGTCACGGTGGTGATGGCAATGGCCGTCGGCCGATAGGGCCAGCGTGGGTGGTGTGGTGAGGGTAGAACGGGGCCAGGTGGCTGTGGTTTTGGAGGGTCACCGACAATGGGCACCGGTGGTGGTGATGGTGTACTGTGGTTGGCCTGTGTGATGATGACATGGTGGTGGTGGCGGTTGGTCATGGAGGAGCGGGGGAGCAATGGCGGTGATGAGGACGATGGGAGTGGTCGACGGAGATGGTGGGCTAGGAAATATTGAAGGGGATGTGTCCGGTATGTCGGACACGATTTGGCCGATGTATTTGTAAAGAATTAATTAATGGAAAGACACCTGTCGACACGGGCTGACACGAAAAATGGTTGGACACCGACACGACGCACAGGTTTTGTGGATGAAATTTGTGGAAGAATAATTGTGGAGAAATAATGGAGGAGTACCTGCCTATTTATAGGATGTGGGAATTCCCAATTGGATAAGGACTAGGAATATTTAAAACCCAATTAGATAATTCATATATTAATTTAAAATAATAAAATCAAATCTAAATTCAAATTCAATTTCAATTTAAATCTATAAATTCTACCTTATACTATTAAATTAAATCAATAAAATTAAATCGAGATTTAAAATGGCCACAATAATTTCCAAATATATTTTCCAGAAATACCATTAATAATAATTTCAAAAATAATAAATTTTTTTGAATAATAAAATATTAATATTAATAAATTTCGAAACTTAAATTTTTATTTAAAAATAAACTAATAAAATATTTATGAAATATATGTACGCACTAAAAATATTATTTATTATTAATAACTGTATAAATGAAAGGCTTTGTATAAATAAAATAAATAAAATAATAAACTTGGAAATTTTGGTACGATAGCTAAAATAATTATTACATATATTATTTTGAAACTATAAAAATAGAAAAAAATATTTTTCTAAAAATATGTATGCTCGCACATATTCGCACTCGTCAAGCAATCACGAAAAACGAAAATTCGCACGTGACATACAATGCAACTACGCGACGTATAAAAATAAAAATCAATACCAAAGTTATAAAAAAATAGTAGAAATTTAGGAGTTTTACACTCATGGACCAATAGTTTGCTAGATTTAGATGAATTTTATCTTGGCACATTTTTCGGTATAAAACGGGTCCAACGGCGGACATCATTTTGATCCAAAATTATCGTTTTGCTCCTGTATCCAAATTAGCCTTATGGATAGGCTACCCTAGCTAATTTGACCATTCCAGACATGTTGGTGATGTTCGTTTCATCATCTGATAACTTATGTAGATTTTTTTTTATGTATTACCATTAATTATAAATAATTTCTATTCATGTTATTTTTCGGAATCAGTACGTCGAAACTGAGATCAGTCGATTCTAGTGTCTCATATCGCTGAAATTAAGTAGGTGACCATGTGGATTGCCAAGATAAGATTGTTGACCTTACAGTTGATCATCTTGTCTCGATTTGCATGTCTTTGGTTTTACTATACGAATAACGAGGTACAAACTTGATATTTTAATAACCTATAACTTGCCACTCATATTATTGGCAATAATGATAATAGAGACTAATGCGACCTAATTATAGGCGATATAATTACAAGTGTCTTAGTTAACCTAATGTAATATGTGACTAGAAACGACCCAAGCTCCCTAGGTAGGAGTTATTAGTCATACGTGTACTTTAGTGTTTGATATATATTTGTTTGTGATTTAGGTTGATAGATATTTGCATGAAGTATGGTTCTCATGGATAGTGGGATAGACCTTGGTACTATAGTCTCAACACAGTTTGGACAACTCCAGGCAAGTATACCGTGACAACTTAATTTAGAGTATCTACATGCTCATAGTTTCTTATCCGTCCATTTACACTGGATATACTGTACACGATTTACCTATTCATTATCAGTACACTTTCAAGATTTTACCTGATGACACATAGACCTGATTACACGAATTTGTACTGCATGGCATATAGGTGACACTTATGACCTCTGGATGTTACTGATGTTGGATCTCCTGCTTACATGTTTTGACTGGACTTCTGGACTTACCTTTCATTAGAGTCAGACAGGATGTGTCGTGGATACGACACGGATAGTAGCATTGGGTGGGGAGGACAATTTCTAGGCGATATGACTACTATGCTTATATCACTATATACTTATTATTATATATCCTTATTCGAGAGATTTTGTAACCGGAGTTACGTGCCTCTCTTATTGTCACTACCACTTTCTAGAATAAAGGTATTTTGATAAATTATGAAATTTTGATTATTTTAATATTATTTAAATAATGTATTGTGTTAGTATCATTATTTGGTAAAACCTTAAAACCACTTTGACTAAATGTTAACTAAGACCATAGAAACTTGATTAGTGAGATTGGACATATTAGTTAGAGTCTAATTTATCTAGAATATCACATAGAGTTAATTATTTGACTTAAACGTTAAGCTACATTGGGCCTTTTCCTTAAAGGGCTTTTAAAATGACATTAGGAGAGGCCCTCAACCAAATGCACCCAACCCAAACCCTAACTAGCACATCATGGCCGATCACCTAAGGGTTTCCTTTGCTATTAGTAGCAACACATCCCCTCTTCTTCCCCCTTTCATTAGAAAACCTAACCCTAATTTCTGTTCTTCCCCAAATTGCCTCCATCTTTCAAATTGAGTCCAAATTTCTACAAACAAATTGCAATCTCTTCCCCTTTATTTCAGGAAGCCACTATTGACTAATTGGGAGCCTATTGGAGCAATTTGACCATTGAATGTTGAAGGAGATCTAGATCTAGAAGTTGTTCCTTGAGAATCCATCTCTCAAGTGGTAAAGCCCTCTAAACATTCTAATTTCCAATTCCTTGTTATAGATGCATTCATTTAGGGTCCCCATGGCATTAGGAAGAATTTGGGCCAAGTTCAGATTCATTTAAGGTGCGTATCACGAGAGTATCAGATACACACATCAAGTGTTTGGTAAAATAACTCTTAGGGCTTTTGTTGTTCTAATTTTAGTATTGTTTTGGATTTTACATTGATGATATGATGTTTTAGGAGTAGTGAGTGCTAATTAGTGATTTTAGAATTATTTGGTGGACTATTTTGATTATGGGGGGCTCGAGTCTTGATGGGGTTCTCTGTGTGTTTCTGTTCTATCCCTAAGTTATGTTCTTTCCAGTCTTATTAGGACATGAATAACATATCTTCACTTTTATATCACTGCTTATGGATAGTGTCCTGCATTCTTGTATTTGGTCATGATAGATATCCTGCATATAGCGAGTCCAGGTCTGAGTATTCAGTTCAGGTAATTTCCCTTGAGTTCTGACTTGAACTCTCATACCATTGTTTTGCATATTCATTCATTGCATTGATTACTGCACCTCAGTGCTTTACGGCTTAGCTTGTAATCACTGCATTTACCTGTATTTGTCCTAACATTAGGAAGGTATCAGTTAACCCTTGCATTCCAGTTTAACATGCCTGCATATTAGTTCTCTGTAGCATATTCACTGCATACATTGCATTGTCCTACACCTTAGCATGCATTGTCCTAACATTAGGAAGTCCTTGCTATGTGGAATGTCCTGCGTTTAGTATTAGTTGAAGCACCATGTTTAGGCAATTGTCATGCACCCCCTCCGTAAGCCTACTTTATTGATACAAACATGTATTAGAGATGCATATAGCCTATCATTTACCCATCCGTCCACCTATACTGTGAACAGACCCAACTTGGTTCTGTACACTCTGATACCACATGTATCAAGAGCAGGTAAGTGATTCATTGCCTTCATTTATTCACTCTTTTGTTCACATCATGCACTCTAACATCACTTAAGATAATATCCTTGATGGTTCGAATAAGATCCATCTATGCAGACCCTATGTAATTGAGTACAGGTTTTGAATCCCTATAGTATTTTTTTTGTCCCATCATATCTGTTCCTCGTGCATTCACCTACTGCATGTACCTTTATTTGTTCACTACAGTCACTTGGGTTTTGTCCAACCTTGAAATTCATATTCTGCATTCTATTTAACCTGTCTTGCACTCACACATACCGCATATTAGATCATATACTTCATATTATTTCATATCCTGCACATATTTAACTGTCCTGTATATAGGACCGTAATTGAGGTATTAGAGACTTAAACCAGACATGTACTGAAGTTTAAGTTCAGATACTTGGTTTCATTAATTGACCAATTAGCTATTGCATTCCTTTTATTCCCATGTATTGATTTAAGTCTCAAAGTCCATTTGGTTTCACTGTATACACTTGGATCACTGCATATACATATGCCCTGAATATCTGTGTAACCCACTGCATTGTATTGCATTGCCAGGTATCACATTGTTCTGCTCCATGAGATACTTGTCTAAGTGCAAGCATCCATTTGAGTTCAGTAATGAACCAGTGGTTCATTTCATTGATGTTCACCCTTACCTTTTGAGCAGACCCTATTGTTCTGTTTCTTCTTCCTGTAGCTTGGGGTTCAGTTGTATTCGTCCTACACCCTAATTGAACCTTAGCATGACTAAACCTATATTGTATATGTATTATATATGTATTAGTGCTAGGTTGTTTGGGTTGGACTTGTGTGGATTTCAGTCTACAGTATAAGGGAATTTCTCCATTATATTAGTTCCCATCTGTCCAAGTTCAGTCTATACTAAACTTTAATTTCTTTTCCCTCATCAAGTCCAGTTTCTTTCCTTTTCTTGATATCTTAGGTATATTCATAGTATTTGTAGGCAATGCCAATAAGTAGTAGAGGGTTTGATATATACTCTATAGTGTTATTATAGCTATGTACATATATAGATAGGTAAGACACCCTTTGTGATATATATATATAAATTTTTTTTTGTGATATATATATATATATATATATATATATATATAATGTATAAAAAAAAAGTATATATATAATGTATATGTGATAATGTGGGTTATGGTAGATATACTATAGGTTATGCACCCTATGGTTTAGTATAGGGTTGTATACACATATGTATATTAGAGTCTTGGTTGATACCACCCTGGCCAACACTTATAAAGTCCATCTACGCCAAAACTCTAAATAGTTGACCAAGGTTTGACCAAATAGTTTATGTTTGACTAGAGTTGACAAATGGTTGACTTTTGACCTAGAAAGGCCTAGTAGCAAGTAGACTTTATTGTTTAATCAATTTTTTAATCTAGACCACATTATAACCTGTAATCACATCATAGGTCTTTGTGACTCCCGTTCGGACACCGATATACATCAGTTGCTCAGGATATCAAGCAAATACATTCTCTGTTAGTTTTCATTCATGATAGTATCTATTTTGCCTTCTCTAGACTACTTTACTTGATGCTGACACATTGTTATCACGGACCAGTACTCTATGGATCTTGTCATGAGATATTATTCCCGTATCGGGTGAATCGGGTATTTCATGTTCATGTACATAGAGTACTCCTTGTATTCGTATTATTTATGTACACATCATATGCTCTCACATACTCTCATGTTATCACATGTACATGTATAACAAACAATCATGTACGTAACATAACTTGATCGGATCCTTGTGTATTGATTGTGGCGGGGGAGTAGAATTGGGTATGTGATTAAATTCTATTAGTGTAATCATGTACATGTTGATTATGCCTTCACGTATAATCGAGTTACCGTAGAATAATCATGTACAACCTAAACCGATCACATAACTATCTTGTGATCTGAAACACTTATATTATTTATAGTTCATCGATTGTATATCTTATCCATGTACTCAGATTCCTTGTCTATATTTCCTGTATTCCTGTACTTCCATTTACATCACTTCATGTATTCTATGCTATTGCTAGTTCTATATTTTCTACCATGTTTTGGAACTACTTTCAGAGTTATGTATTCGTTCCAATCCTGACTGGATATGTTGATAAATTTTATAGAGAACTTGGAGGACTTTTGCACTACCTACTATGGCGCGGATAAAGAGGACACTTGCGACCTGGATCAGCAGGAGGATCCAGTTAGCTTAGAGGAGACTACTATAGTTCCTAGGCTAGATTGCTAAGACTATTTTGGCTATGTTTTAGCTACTCTAATATGTACTTATTTCATACTCTGTGTGGTGTTGATAACACTTAACTCATTTTAGATTCTGAATTGTATCTTTCCTTGAGTATTTCCTATCTATCTTATTCGTGTTGATTATCCATCTTTAGATATTGTGATTGACTTGTATCTTCTAGGTTGTCCTCCGATTGGAGAATATATTCGGTATATGTACATTTATTTTGTGTTATATGTTGTTGAGACCTAGGACATTGTTCTATCGTCGATACTGCGGCGTAGGCTGGACGTACCCACGATCTCATGCCCTTTCACTGGGTATGGGTCGTGACACATTTTTAGTGGTAGCTCATGCAGGTCAGGTTCTGAGTTTTGTCTCAGTTCGGTAGTGGTACTCGAACTAGAATATCGCTACAACCTACAATAGGATATAGAATATAAGTTTTAGTTTACTCAATCACAGTAGGAAAAACTCCGATCTAATTCCTGCCATCTATAATTCTTTTTGGTAATTGCCTTCTATGTGATTAAGCTATCCTTCTTTGATAATATTGTTTTCTGCTCAGTATTGATTTTTTGTTTGATCTGTCTTCAGGATGGTGGAGACTAGGTCATATCGCTCCGTCCTAGTAGATACTGAGAGGTCTGCCACCTCTCGTCCGATTCAGCAGGGCACTGGGACTGCAGCACCTCTCGCTTCTACTCATGTAGGAGCATCTCCAGCTTTTGGGGGTGCTCCTACACCTGTTCGGAGGCCTGCCCCGATTATCCTGGATGTTCTCTTGCTACAACCTCCGGTACCAGTAGATACAACGCAGTTATTCGTCCTATTTCGGAAGATGATGAATCGTAACACTGCCAGTTAGCAAATATGAGGTAGGAAATTGATTATGCCCATCAGGTGGGCTATGGCAGCAGTTGAGAGGGTGGCGGCAGCTCATCCACAAGGAGGTCATATCCAGCAGAAGAGGTCAGGGAACATCCTTGGCTTTCAGAAGATGAGGCCGAAGGACTTTAAGGGTACAGAGGGTATTCTGTATGTCAACGTTTGGATCGAGCACATCGAGGGGACCTTTCGACTGGCACAGATCATGACTGGTTTACAAATAGAGGCAGTATATAGTCAGATGTTTGATCTTGCTCTGACTTGGTACCGTACTGATCCCAGGGTTGGGGTCAAGGGACAGACTTGAGAGGCTTTTAAGAAGCTTTTTAAGGAGAAGTTCTTTCCGGATGTAGTTCTCAGTGTCCTAGAGACTGAGTTTGAGAGTCTAGTTCAGGAAAACCAGACGGTTGAGGAGTACGCTGGGGAGTTCTGCTATCTGGGCAGACTTATGGAGGGACTAAGCGACGTGGCAAAGGCTAGGAAGTTCTGGAATGGCTTGATCAAGGAGGTCAAATCACTGACCAAGTGTGATTGTGATGCTACCTTTGAGCAGATCTTGGCAGGAGCGATGGCAGTAGAGAATGATTTGGAGCTGAAGACTAAGAGAGGTCGAGACACCTTTAGAGCTGGTAGCAGTACAGGCTCGGCCAAAAGGCCCCATTTCCAGCAATAGCAGCAGTAGAGGTCCTTTCAGCCCTAGTAGCATCAGGGTCGTACGCCTTTTCAGCAGACATATCAGCAGATGAATCAGGGCCATCAGCAGGCACCAAGGCAGCAGTAGGCCTCTATTTGCCCCTTCTGTAAGAAGCCAGGGTATGGGTGGAACGAATGCAGGATGAGGTTAAGAAAGTGTCTGTTATGTACGTCATCAGGAAATCAGCTGAAGGATTGCCACATGATTTCCACTCATGTGGCACATGGTGGAAGAGCAGGTCAGGAAAGAGGAGCTAGAGCTCCGGCGGGCCAGCAAAAAGGACCGCCATTACAGACTCAGCAGCAGAGGTTTACACAGCATCACCAGCAGGCTAGATGAGGCCAGCAGGAGCGAGCTTTTGCCTTGACAGCTGCGGAGTCCAAGCCAGTGGGTGATTTGATAGCAGGTTTCGTTCTTGTCTATTCTATTCTCGTATTTGTTTTGTTTGATTCTGGTGCTTCCCATAGTTTTGTGTCTGTATATTAGCTATTAGACACCATTTTGCTTCTGAACCTTTTCCTAGGACTTGCAAGATTACGACTGGGAATGGTATCATCCTAGTCAGTAATGTTTGTAAGGATCAGAGAGTTATTTTTGGAGGCCGAGAACTGGATGTGTGTTTGCTCGTAATGCCATTACCGAGTTACGATATTGTACTCAGGATAGACTGGTTGAGTCGACACCATGCCAGTATAGATTATCGTGGAGACAGAGTTTTTTCAGATCGCCGGGAGAGCCAGAGTTCGAGTTTGCCAGAGGAAAGGCTGAGTAGAGCATCGGAGTTTTCTGTGGAGCTTTAATAGAGGAGCAGAGTGTGCCACATCTATTGATAGCTGAGTTCATGGATGCATTTTCGGAGGAGTTGCTAGGGTTACCTCCAGACAATGATATTAAGTTCTCTATAGATTTGGTGCCAGGCACAGAGCCGATATCTCAGCACATCTATAGAGTTAACAACAACGAGCTAGTGGAATTGAAGAAGCAAGTGGATGAGTTGCAAGTCAAGGGCTTCATCAGATTGAGTTCTTCACAATGGAGTGCACCGGTGCTCTTTGTGCCAAAGAAGGATGGTCAGTACGAATGTGTGTCGACTACAGGGCTCTAAACAACCTTACCATCAAGAACAGATACCTGCTGTCGAGGATCAATGATCTATTCGATTAGTTGAGCAGAGCGAGAGTATTTTTCAAGATAGATCTGAGGTCAGGCTATCACCAAGTGAAGGTAAAGAAGGAGGATGTTCTGAAGACAACATTTTGGATACGGTACGGCCAGTTTAAGTTTATGGTGATGCCGTTTGGGTTAACTAACGCCCCGACAGTATTCATGAATCTGATAAACAAGGTGTTCCATCAGTATTTAGACAAGTTTGTGGATTTATTGATGATATTTTGGTGTAATTGAAGACCCAGAGGAGCATGAGGAGCATCTGAGAGTAGGTCTGGAGACTCTCAGGAAGGAGGAGCATTATGGCGAGCTTTCAAAGTGTGAGTTCTTTCTTGATCGGATTGAGTTCCTAGGTCATTTTGTGACCGAAGAGGGGATCTCAGTCGACCCGAAGAAGATCACGACAGTTGAGGTGTGGACTGCTCCAAGTTCAGTTGTGGAGATCAGGAGCTTCCTGGGATTGGCAAGCTCCTACATAAGGTTTGTTCAGGATTTTTCTTGGGTTGCAGAGCTGTTGACTAGGCTGACCCAGAAGGACATAGAGTTTGTCTGGTCAGAGGAGTGTCAGGTCGCGTTTGATGAGTTGAAAAGGAGGTTGACGAGAGCTCCAGTTTTGGTGTTGCCATCAGGGGCATTGGATTCACTATCTATAGTGAAGCCTCAGAGAAGAGTCTAGGTTGTGTCTTGCAACAGTGCGGGAAGGTGATTGCCTATGCTTCTAGGCAGTTACGTCCGTATGAGAAGAACTACCCTACCCATAACTTGGAGTTGGCAACGGTTATCTTTGCCCTTAAGTTGTAGAAACACTATCTATACGGAGAGCGCAAGGAGATCTTTACGGACCATCCAGGGAAGGCCAATGTGGTTGCCGACGCCTTAAGCGGGTATCCAGTAGCCATGTGTTTGATGGCAAATCGTCATTTGCTAGCAGATCTTGAGAGCTTGGAGATTGAGGTAATATTGCTAGGAGTTGAGATGTAGTTGTGGGGACTGCAGATTCAGTCGAACTTGATGGATAGAATCAAGTTGACTCAATTCGATGATGTAGCTCTGCAAAGTATCCGAGAGCAGGTTCGAACAGGACTTCTGAACGAGTTTGTGATTGCAGAGGATGGAGCGTTGAGGCACAATTCCGTACTATGTGTGCCTATTGGAGAGCTTCGAGAGCAGGTTATACAGGAGGCTCATTGCTCTCAGTATTCTATGCATCCAGATGCCAATAAGATGTATAGAGACCTGAAGGAACATGTTTGGTGCATGTTATGAAGCGAGAAATAGCACGCTTTGTAACCAGATGCTTGGTTTGCCAACAGGTAAAGGCAGAGAGACAAAGGCCAGAAGGATTATTACAGCCGTTGTCCATTCTAGAATAGAAGTGGGAGCACATCACGATGGATTTTGTTTCAAGATTACTGCATACACAAGGAGGAAAAGACGTAATTTGGGTCATCCTAGACATGTTGATCAAATTAGCCCACTTCTTGCCATTCAAGGTGGGTTTGTCTACAGAGGGACTAGCAGATTTATACGTGAGACAGATAGTCAGACTGCATGGAGTTCCCATGAGCATCATCACGGATCGGAATAGTCGCTTTACTTCCCACTTCTTGCGGAGTCTGCAGGCTAGCTTGGGCACTCAGCTCAAGTTCAGTACCGCTTACGACCCTCAGACAGACGGGCAGTCGGAGAGGACTATCCAGACTCTCGAAGACATGCTACGCACTTGTGTTATAGATTTTAGAGGTTCCTGGGAGGATCATTTGTACTTGGTTTAGTTTTCCTACAGCAACAGCTTCTAGGCCAGCATTGAGATGTCACCATTCGAGGCATTGTACTAGCGTAAATGTCGTACTCCTTATCTTGGGATGAAGTTGAAGAGAGAGATTTACTGGGACCTGAGATGGTTGTGGATGCAGCCAAGAAGGTGAAGCTCATCAGAGATCGACTTTGCGTGAAGCAGGACAGACGACGGTATTGGGCCGATAGCCACCAGGAGACCTTTGGAGTTTGAGGTACAGCTTAGATTTTAGAATTAGGTTAGATTGATTTTGTAAATCTTGTTTATCATGATTGATTGTTATAGTTAAGTATGAGATATTATTTGTGCTAGGTTGGAGATCTGGTGTTCCTGAGGATAGCTCCGACACGAGGCGCTATTTGCTTTGGTGAAGATGGGAAGCTTAGTCCGCGTTTCATCGGACCTTTCGTTATTCGCTAGAGAGTTGGGGCCGTGGCTTACTGGCTAGACTTGCCACCTGCACTAGATGGAGTTCATAACGTGTTTCACACGTCGTAGTTGAGAAGGTACATGGTGAATCCCAATCACGTACTAGATCACTACGAGATCGAGGTGGGCCCTACTCTCAGCAATCTAGAATAGCCTGTAGAGATTCTGGATCGCCAGGAGAAGGTATTAAGGAGCCAGACTATTCCTTTGGTTTGCGTTGCATGGAGGCATCGCTCTCTAGGTGAGTCAACCTACGAAAGGGAGGATGAGATGCACGAGCGATACCCTTATCTTTTTGAGCCTTGAGGTATGATTTTCTATCCTTCTCAATTCTGTCTAGTTTTGTCTTTAATTTTGTGGACAAAATTATTTTTTAGGAGGGTAGATTTGTCATTACCACTTTCTAGAATAATGGTATTTTGGTAAATTTTAAATTTTTGATTATTTTAATATTATTTTAATAATGTATTGTGTTAGTATCATTAGGTTGTGAAACCTTAGAACCACTTCGACTAAATGATAACTAAGACCATAGAAACTTGATTAGTGAGATTGGACATGTTAGTTAGAGTCTAATTTATCTAGAATATCACATAGAGACTATTATTTGACTTAAACATTAAGCTATTTTGGGCCTTTTCCATAAAGGGCATTTAAAATGACATTAGGAGAGGCCCTTAGCCAAATGCACCCAACCCAAATCCTGGCTAGCACGTCATGGCCGGCACCTAAGGTTTCCTTTGCTATTAATAGCAACACAACCCCTCTTCTTCCTCCTTTCATTAGAAAACCTAACACTAATTTGTGTTATTTCCTAAATTACCTCAATCTCCCAAATTGAGTCCAAATTCATTCAAGCTAATTGCAATCTCTTCCTCTTGAAGAGAGGAAGCCTTTATTGACTAGTTGGGAGCCTATTGGAGCAATTTGACCATTGGAAGTTGAAGGAGTTCTAGATCTAGAACTTGTTCTGTGAGAATCCATCTCTCAAGTGGTAAGAGCCCTCTAAATATTCTAATTTCCCATTCCTTGTTATAGATGCATTCATTTAGGGTCCCCATGGCATTAGAAAGAATTTAGGACAAGTTCAGATTCATTTGAGGTACGTATTAGGAGAGCATCGGATACGCACATCAAGTGTTTGGTGAAATGACTCTTAGGGTTTTGTTGCTCTGATTTCAGTTTTGTTTTGGTTTTTACATTGATGATATGATGTGTTAGGAGTAGTAAGTGCTAATTAGTGATTTTAGATTTATTTGGTGGAGTATTTTGATTTTGGGGGGCTCGGGTCTTGATGGGGTTCTCTGTATGTTACAGTTCTGTCCTTAAGTTATGTTCTGTCAAGTCTCATTAGGACATGAATGCCATATCTTCACTTTTATATCACTACTTATGTATAGTGTTCTGCATTCTTGCATTTGGTCATGATAGATTTCTTGTATATAGGGAGTCCAGGTCTTAGTATTCAGTTCAGGTAATGTCCCTTGAGTTCATACCTGAACTCTCATACAATTGTTCTGCATATTCATTCATTGCATTGATCACTGCACCTCAGTGCTTCATGGCTTAGCTTGTAATCACTGCATCTACTTGTAGCTGTCCTAACATTAGGAGGGTATCGGTTAACCCTTGCATTCCAGTTTAACATGACTGCATATTAGTTCACTGTAGCATGCTTCACAGCATATATTGCATTGTCCTGCACCTTAGCATGCACTGTCCTAACATTAGGAAGTCCTTGCTCTTTGGAATGTCCTGCATATAGTGTTACTTGAAGCACCATGTTTAGGCAATTGTCATGCACCCCCTCTGTAAGCCTACTTTACTGATACAAACATGTATCAGAGATGTATATAGCCTGTCATTTACCCATATGTCCACATGTACTATGAACATAGCCAACTTGGTTCTGTACACTCTGATACCACATGTATCAAAGAGCAGGTAAGTGATTCACTACCTTCATTTATTCACTCCCATGTTCACATCATGCACTCTAACATCTGTTAAGATCATATCCTTGATGGTTCGAATAAGATCCATCTATGCAGACCCCATGTAATGGAGTATAGGTTTTGAATCCCTATAGTATTTTTGTGTCCCATATATTTGTTCCTCATGCATTCACCTACTGCCTATACCTTTATTTGTTTACTGTACTCACTTGGGTTATATCCAACCTTGAAATTCATATCCTGCATTCTATTTAACCTGTCCTGCACTCACACATACTGCATATTAGATCATATATTGCATATATTGCATATCCTGAACGTGTCTAACTGTCCTGCATATAGAACCATAATTGAGGTATCAGAGACTTAAACCAGTCAGGTACTGAAGTTTAAGTTTGGACACTTGGTTTCATTAATTGACCAATTAGTCATTGTATTCCTTTTATTCCCATATATTAATTTAAGTCTCAAAGTCATTTGGTTTGACTGCATTCACTTGGATCACTGCATATACATCTGCCCTGCATATCTGTGTAACATACTACATTGTATTGCAATGCCAGGTATTACATTGTTCTGCTCCTTGAGATACATGTCCAAGTGCAGGCAACCATTAGAGTTCCATGATGAACCAGTAGTTCATTTCATTGATGTTCACCCTTACCTTTTGAGCAGACCCTATTGTTCTGTTTCTTCTTACTGTAACTTAGGGTACAGTTGTATTGGTCCTGCCCCACAATTGAACCTTAGCATGACTAAACCTATATTGTATATGTATTATGTATGTATTAGTGCCAGGTTGTTCGGGTTGGCCTTGTATGGATTTCAGTCTGCAGTATAAGGAAATTTCTCCCTTGTATTAGTTCCCATCTATCCAAGTTCAGTCCATACTGAACTTTAATGTCTTTCCCCTTATCCAGTCCAGTTTCTTCCCTTTTCTTGATATCTTAGGTATATTCATAGTATACATAGGCAATGCCAATAAGTAGTAGAGGGTTTGTTATATACTCTATAAGGTTATTATAGCTATGTACATATATAGATAGGTAAGACACCATTTGTGATATATATATATATATATATATATATATATATATATATATATATATATAAATATATATATATATATATATATATATATATATATATATATATATATATATATATATGTGGGATATGGTAGATATACATACTATAGGTTGTTCACCCTATGGTTTTGTATAGGGTTGTATACATATATGTATATTAGAGTCTTGGTTGATACCACCTTAGCCAATACTTATATAGTCCAACTAGGCCAAAACTCTAGATAGTTGACCAAGATTTGACCAAATAGTTTAAGTTTGACTGGGGTTGACCAATGGTTGACTTTTGACCTAGAAAGGTCTAGTAGCATGTAGACTTCATTGTTTAATCAATTGTTTTAATCTAGAACACATTATAACCTGTAATTTACATCATATGTCTTTGTGACTCCAGTTCGGACACCGATACACATCAGTTGCTCAAGATATCAGGCGAGTACATTTTCTGTTAGTTTTCATTAATGATAGTATCTATATTGCCTGCTCTAGACTATTTTACTTGATGTTGACACATTGTTATCACGGACCAGTACTCTATGGATCTTGTCATGAGATGTTATCCCCTTATCGGGTGCATCGAGCATTTCATGTTCATGTACTATATCATGTACATCGAGTACTCCTTGATGGAACTGGGGATTCCCAGGACCCTTCCTTTGGTGTACGTATTGATCGATAGAAAGTTAAACAGATCTAATACGTGTTCTGACCCTTCATAGGCAGAAACTAGGGTTCACGAATTATACCTGCGGCGGAAAGGAGACAAGTAATTCCTGGAAATCTCGAGCGGACGACCCCAAGATCTTCTGCACGTATTCCTTCCTCGAGTTGGACGTCGTGTGGGCGACGATCTCCCAACTTTTTCTTCTCCTTGGCAGCACTCTCTTTCTCTCCTTACGTGAATTACGAATTTAGAGAAAATTTCAGATTTCTGATCAGTAATCTGGCGGCCAGAGAATAGAAGATATATATAGGCTACGGTAGGGACCATGAAAAGAAATTAGGGTTAGGCCTCCTAACGGATCTGGATATCCCGTGTTCAGCCCGAACACACAATCCAAGCCCATTAACAATAGCTCGGTCCACTAATGAGCTATTGTTGCACTACCTCCCTAATCCCAAATTATGTTTGTGGGCTCCTTTTATTATATGCTCGTTTGGCTCCCCATGTTAAAATATCGTATGTCCGTCGATCAAATTAAGTTACTGACAACTATATTGATTCGACATCTTTTATCCTTAAGTAGTACCACTCAACTTTATTTGTCAAGTCGGATATAATCCACCTGCAGGATTTACATGACAATCCTTATGAGCTCCTTAAGAGGACATCATCAACCCGATATATCGGGACATAGATTCCATTTATAATCAACAGCCCATCATACATACAATGTTATTACCAATTCATAGAGGTTGTTGATCCATAATGAATCTCACCCTTTTATGAGCCAAAGTAATGCACATTACATATACATGTCCGTTATTATATCCGGATTAAGAGTACAAGCATCCATAATAACAGAGGTGTTTGTTCTCTTATGTAGTCAGTACAAAGAGAACAACCTCAAGTAGTCCTGTTCAATACACACAAAGTGTACTAGTATAAACCTATAGTCAAGATAGACTAATACCATATTACTCTACAACCTTTCCAATAGATTGTCCAAGTCCATCTAGGTTGTGAACTATTTATATACTCCATAGGAAACTGATAATATGATCTTCTGTGTGACACCACACACCATATTATCTACAATATAGAATATCAGACATTTGCATTAACACTTGCAACAAATACAATATGCAAACATTTGCCCATATGATTCTCATTCAAAATTTAAGGAAATAAGGTTACTACAAAAGTGATGCTTTTAGTATATAACCCTAACAATCTCCTACTTATACTCAAAGCATTGCTTTTCAGTATACTGTTACAAATCTCTCACTTATACTTAAAGCCATGCTGCTACACATCTGACTCCCATTCCCTCAACATGACTGTCAAAAGCCTTAGCTGGTAAGCTCTTTGTAAAGGGATCAGCTAGGTTGTCGGCTGATGCTATCTTGATCACAGCAACTTTTCCTTTCTTTACGAAATCTCGTATCAGGTGGTACTTACGCTCAATGTGTTTGCCTGTCTTATGGGCTCGTGGTTCCTTCGAGTTTGCTACTGCACCACTATTATCACAATAAAGTGTAATAGACTTAGGCAAACTAGGTACCACATCCAAGTCCAACAGAAAGTTTCTGAGCCAAACCGCTTCTTTGGCTGCCTCAGAGGCTGCCACATACTCGGCTTCCATGGTGGAATCAGCAATACATTTTTGCTTGATACTCCTCCACACAATGGCTCCACCTCCCAAAGTAAACAAATAACCTGAGGTAGATTTCCTGGAATCCCTATCTGACTGAAAATCTGAGTCTGTATACCCCAAGGGAACTAAACTATCTGCCTGGTAAACTAGCATATACTCTTTAGTCCTTTTCAGGTACTTCAAAATATGCTTTACGGCAGTCCAGTGCTCTTGTCCTGGGTTAGACTGATATCTGCTGACCATGCCTACGGCAAAGCAGATGTCTGGTCTCGTACATAGCATTGCATACATTAAGCTTCCTACTGCTGAAGTATAAAGAACTGCCTTCATGTTCTCTATCTCTTTAGGTGTCCTCGGACACTGCTCCTTTGATAGAGCAATTCCATGTCTAAAAGGTAAGAAACCTTTCTTAGAATTTTGCATACTAAAACGAGTTAGTACAGTATCGATATAGGAAGCTTGGGATAAGCCCAACATCCTTTTCTTGCGATCTCGTAGAACTTTGATCCCAAGGATGTGACCTACTTCTCCCAAGTCCTTCATATCAAACTGTTTGGATAACCATACCCTTACATCAGATAATACCTTCACATTGTTTCCAATGAGCAAGATGTCATCCACATAAAGTACTAGGAACACCACCACGTTTCCGTCACACTTTCTGTATACACATGATTCATCCTGACATTGATCAAATCCATAGGATTTTATCACCTGATCAAAACAGATGTTCCAAGATCTAAAAGCTTGCTTAAGTCCATAAATGGACTTTTTGAGCTTACAAACAAGATGCTCCTGGCCCTTTTCAATGAACCCGTCTGGTTGCTTCATATAGATGTCTTCCTCAAGACTTCCATTAAGGAAAGCTGTCTTGACATCCATTTGCCAAATCTTATAATTGAGATGAGCTGCAATAGATAAAAGAATCCGAATAGACTAAAGCATGGCTACAGGAGAAAAGGTTTCCTCATAATCGATACCCTCTCTTTGAGTAAAACCTTTTGCTACAAGCCGAGCTTTAAAGGTTTCAACCTTATCGTCTGATCCTTTTTTTCTCTTATAGACCCACTTGCATCCAATGGCTTTTACACCAACGGGTGGTTCTACAAGCTCCCAGACCTGATTAGAATCCATAGATTCTATTTCAGATATAATTACTTTTTGCTAAGACTCTGCATCTTTATCTTGGAGTGCTTCATTGTAGGTAAAGGGATCATAATCTTGTTCCTCAGGGACGAAGTCTGATGACTCTCCCAAGAACATATATCTATCAGGTTGTATCACAACCCTCCCACTACGACGAGGCACTATCGGTTGTGGTGTAACATTTGTGACACGTTGTGCAGTTATTTGTGGTTCATCCTCTTGTATTGTTGGTACTGAAGTACTTGGTGTCTCACATCTCAGGTCTTCTAGAACAACTCTACTTATGGGTTTATGGTTCATCACATAGTCTTCCTCTAAGAATCGGGCATTGGTGCTAACAATGACCTTCTGATCCTTAGGACTATAAAATAAACCTCATTTCGTTCCTCTTGGATAGCCTACAAACAAGCGTACTTTTGTACGAGATTCCAACTTATCTGCATTCCCATTCAGCACATGTGCTGGACTACCCCAAATACGAACATGTTTCAGACTAGGCTTACGCCCAATTCACAGCTCTGTGGGAGTAAGAGGTACTGACTTAGAAGGAACCAAGTTCAAAATATAAGCTGCAGTCTCTAAGGCATATCCCCAAAACGAATCTGGCAAATCCGAATAACTCATCATTGATCTAACCATCTCCATAAGAGTTCTATTCCTTCTTTCGGCTACACCATTCTGTTGGGGCGTTCTAGGTGCAGTCAATTGGGATACAATCCCAGCCTCTGATAAATAATCCCTAAACTCTCCAAAGAGGTACTCGCCACCACGATCTGATCGTAATAACTTGATACATTTTCTATGACGTTTCTCTGTTTCAGCCTTGTACTCTTTGAATTTCTCAAAGCACTCAGACTTACGGTGCATCAAATAAATGTATCCATACCGTAAATAATCGTCAATAAATGTGACAAAATATTCAAAGCCACATCTAGCTTGGATTGTCATGGGTCCACACAAATCAGAATGAACCAATTCCAACACATCTTTGGCCCTATACCCCTTTGCCGTAAAAGGCCTTTTGGTCATTTTACCTTCCAAGCAGGATTCACAGACTGGTAGTGCCTCCACTTCCAATGAACTCAAAGGTCCATCTTCAACCAGTCTTTGAATCCTTCTTAGGTTAATATGCCCCAATCGTAAGTGTCAAAGATATGTTTGGTTCATACAAGAAGGTTCTTTTCTCTTATTTAAGTTAGATGACATATTATTTATTTCCATAAGTTGTATTGTGGGCAAAATAGGATTAATGACATACAAATTATCAACCAATGCACCAGAACAGATAAAATGTTTATTCTTTCTAATAACAATATTGTCATTAAAATAAACTGAATATCCATCCTTAACTAACATAGAAACAGAAACTAAATTCCTTCTAAGTGAAGGTGCATAAAGATAATCTCTCAATGTCAAAGACTTATTTCTACCAAAAGATAAAGTAACATCTCCTAATGCAACGACCGATACTTTTGTAGCATCACCCATGAACAAGCATATCTCTCCATCACTGAGCCGTCCGGTTTCCTGGAACCCCTGCAATGTATTGCAGACATGATTAGTGGCTCCTGTATCTATACACCAGGTGCCGGTAGATAACACCGCTAAATATGTTTCAACTACTAGTAAATGAGATATACCTTCTTTGTTCCCTTGTTTGAGAAGTGGACAATCAGTCTTCCAATGTCCTGACCCTTTGCACTTGAAACATTTGCCTTTCGGCTTTTTTACTGCGCCTTGAGGTCCCATGCCCTTCTTTGCTAAGTTTGCCTATTTCTGAATGTTATTCTTCTTCTTACCGCCTTTTGGCTTAGAAGTAGAAGCCTTTTCAGAAACAAAAACATGACCACTCTGCCTAAAGAGAGATTCGGCATCCTGTAGCTCTTTTGCAAGTTCTGCCAAACTATGCAACCTTTTGTTCATGTTGTAATTAAGGCAGAAATTGTCAAAACTTTTAGGCAGGGTCCCGAGAATGATATCGACCTGGGTTTCCCCATCGATTTCAGCACCAAGGATCTCCATCTCATTCAGATGACCCATCATCTTGAGAACATGATCCCTTACTGGTGTCCCCTCAGCCATTTTTGTATTCATCAAACATTTCATAGCAAACTGCCTAGCTGCTCTACTCTGATGTCCGAAGAGTTCCGTGAGGTTATACATCATGTCATAAGCTGTGGTCATGGCCTGATGCTGATGTTGCAGTACATTTGATATAGATGCCAGAATGTAACACCGTGCCATCTCATCTGCCTTTTTCTACTTCTTATAAGCCTCTTTGACCTCTTCATCAGAGTTAGCATCAGGCTTAGGTGGGCATTCCTCAACAAGTACATATTTGTACTCCTCAGCAGTCAGAACAATGTCCAAATTACGTTTCCAGTCAATATAATTAGGTCCAGTAAGTTTGTTTTCTTTAAGAATCACCATAAGTGGACTGAAAGAACCCATTTTTTTGAAATCCTGAGAATCACATAAATAAAATTATGTAGGGCAAAAAAAACTTTTTGAATTAACTAAATATTGATTCCCTCAAAAAAATAATAAGAAATTCACCAACACCTTGAACACCATGAATTTAGCATGCCACGATAGTGTGGACGTATACAAATTCAACTTTGTTCAAGTAGATTTTTCTTATTAATTTTACTATCATGTCAATATAACTTTATGATAAATAAAATTAATATGCTGGTCTTGCTCTGGTCATACAAATAATAGCAGTGACTCCGATGGGGAGGATACCATTATTTGTATCTAAGTGTATACCATTACTTAATACTAAGTCCATTACCTTGTAATGAGTTCCTTCAGATGGAGAAGTGAACACATACTAGGTAACTTTCTACAATTATCCCTAAGGAAGTTTGTACTGGTGATCCATAATTATACTCATCCGATATGGAAGAAAGCACTAAAGCCAACACGCAAGTATAATTACATCACCTACAAACCAGTAATGGAGACTATAGGATTTATACTAAATAAAAATCCTCTCCCACTTAGTTATTTAACAATGAGGGTTTTTCTACTAGTTGATATTATGTCCATGTTGTCCATTATTAATGTAGGCTTGGTTTTTCAAAAAAACAACCACACAATAATAAACATACATAATTAGAAAAAGCAAAATGACAAAAATAAATGAAAATATCCAACTATTATTGTCATCTTTGCTGCTCCATCCTCAACTATCCGAATCCAAAATCTGGCGCTGCGCAGATCTATACGGGGTTCGACCTGCCCGGTCAGGTCGCGAGGTTCGGGGCAGCGCCCCATTTTTTTTATATAGGTTTTGGATGTCGATTCCTTTATTGAAAATCATCTGTCTGCCTCTGGATTGCTCAAAACCAGCATCTCATTCGGCGTCAGAAACAGCCACCACCGCCATCACGATTGATCAAAAATAATTAAAATTACATCAATCCTATGCCTCCCGAAGGAGTTCACACATAATCTAGATTGAAAAATTAAATTAATAAGCACGATCAACCCTCGTGATTTTAATTACATCTACAACAACAACAACATCCACGACATGTCCGTGGTTTAAACAACACAATCAAAAAACATGCATTGGACCATAATAGTTGGATCTAAGATGCCTGCAAAACCGAGTTAGAACAGATCTACATCTACCGACTATTACATAGCGCAAGTTTTATTAGACAACATGGACGTATCAATCAATACGTAGATCCAAAGTGGCTCTGATACCAATTGATAGAACTGGGGATTCCCAGGACCCTTTCTTTGGTGTGCGTATTGATCGATAGAAAGTTAAACAGATCTAATACGTGTTCTAACCCTTCATAGGCGGAAACTAGGGTTCACGAATTATACCTGTGGCGGAAAGGAGACAAGTAATTCCTGGCAATCTCGAGCGGACGACCCCAAGATCTTCTGCACGTATTCTTTCCTTGAGTTGGACGTCGTGTGGGCGACGATCTCCCAACTTTTTCTTCTCCTTGGCAGCACTCTCTTTCTCTCCTTACGTGAATCACGAATTTAGAGAAAATTTCAGATTTCTGATCAGTAATCTGGCGGCCAGAGAATAGAGGATATATATAGGCTACGGCAGGGACCATGAGGAGAAATTAGGGTTAGGCCTCCTAACGGATCTGGATATCCCGTGTTCAGCCCGAACACACAATCCAGGTCCATTAACAATAGCTCGGTCCACTAATGAGCTATTGTTGCACTACCTCCCTTGTCCCAAATTATGTTTGTGGGCTCCTTTTATTATATGCTCGTTTGGCTCCCCATGTTAAGATATCGTATGTCCGTCGATCAAATTAAGTTACTGACAACTATATTGATTCGACATCTTTTATCCTTAAGTAGTACCACTCAACTTTATTTGTCATGTCGGATATAATCCACCTGCAGGGTTTACATGACAATCCTTATGAGCTTCTTAAGAGGACATCCTCAACCCGATGTATCGGGACATGGATTCCATTTATAATCAACAGCCCATCATACATACAATGTTATTACCCAATTCATAGAGGTTGTTGATCCATAATGAATCTCACTCTTTTATGAGTCAAAGTAATGCACATTACATATACATGTTCGTTATTATATCCGGATTAAGAGTACAAGCATCCATAATAACAGAGGTGTTTGTTCTCTTATGTAGTCAGTACAAAGAGAACAACCTCAAGTGGTCCTATTCAATACACACAAAGTGTACTAGTATAAACCTATAGTCAAGATAGACTAATACCAGATTACACTACAACCTTTCCAATAGATTGTCCAAGTCCATCTAGGTTGTGAACTATTTATATACTCCATAGGAAACTGATAATATGATCTTCTGTGTGACACCACACACCATATTATCTACAATATAGAATATCAGATATTTGTATTAACACTTGCAACAAATACAATATACAAACATTTGCCCATATGATTCTCATTCAAAATTTAAGGAAATAAGGTTACTACAAAAGTGATGCTTTTAGTATATAACCCTAACACTCCTTGTATTCGTTGTATTCATGTATACATCATGTGCTCTCCTGTTCTCACATGTACTTCATGTATAACAAACAATCTTATACGTAACATAACTTGATCGGATCCTTGTGTATTGATTGGGGCAGGGGAGTAGAAGTGGTTATATGATTAAATCCCATCAGTGTAGTCATGTACATGTCGATTATGCCTTGACGTATAATCGGGTTACCGTAGAATAATCATGTACAATCTAAACAAATCACATAACTATCTTGTGCTCTGAAACACTTATATTAATTACAGTCCATAGATTCTATATCATATTCATGTACTCAGACTCCTTGTCTATATTTCCTGTATTTCTGTACTTCCATTTACAACACTTCATGCATGTATTCTATGCCATTGGTAGTTCTATATTTTCTATCATGTTTTGGAACTGCTTTTATGTATTCGTTCCAATCCTGACTGGATATGTTGATAAATTTTATAGGGAACTTGGAGGACTTTTACATCATCTATTATTGCGCGGATATAGACAATACTTGCGACCTGGATCAGCAGAAGGATCCAGTTAGCTTAGAGGAGACTACAATAGTTCCTAGGCTAGATTGCTAGGACTATTTTGGATATGTTTTAGCTACTCTGATATGTACTTATTTTATACTCTATATGGTGTTGATAACACTTAACTCATTTTAAATTCTGAATTGTATCTTTTCATGAGTATTTCCTATCTATCTTATCCGTACTGATTATCCACCTCTAGATATTGTGATTGAGTTGTATCTTCTGAGTTGTCCTCCGATTGGAGAGTATAATCGGTACAGGTACCTTTATTTTGTGTTAGAGTTGTTGAGACCTACGATAGCATTCAACCGCCAACACTGCGGTATAGGCTGGAAATACCCACGGTCTCGTGCCCTTTTACTGGGTGCGGGTCGTGACACTTATTTATCGAGAGTCTCTATACCGGAGATACGACTATATTTATCGGGAGTCTCTATACTAGAGCTACGACTATATTTATTGGGAGTCTCTATACCGGAGCAACGATCCTACATACTGGGAGTTTCTATACCGGAGCTACGAATTTTATTTTTGGAAAGCCCTCGCGTTGAAAGTTGTCCTCAATTGTATATCACACATACTAGATGGCTTGTCTAGTATTGGTGCCATTTGATCACCTATTTACTACCTTGGTCAGATTTTCTAGCATCTGGATCACATGTTACTACCCTCACATGATATTTACTGTACTTTATAGCGGCATGTATATTATGTATTTTGCTACGTCCCATTGAGGACCTGGTTTCCTTCCAGGTTGGCTGAGTAGGTTTTATAGAGCTCCTTGCTCGATTGTTGATGATATTCATTTCATTACAGGTATTCACTCTTTCAGAGTTATATGTTTCATTTACTGTTATTTGTACCTGCTTAGCAGCTTAGTATTTATAGACTCATATTATTCTTTTTCGAGTCTATTCGGGAAAGTATGATTATTGGGTTGCAGACTAGTATTCATATTTCCCTTTCTTAAGTTTCTGTTATATGGATTGAGATATAGAGTTGATGTAGTGATAGTTATATCATTTCGAACAGCTTATACGTATTCTAGTCGGACTAGAGTCTAGTTGAATACGTAGCTAGCCAATGCCACGTGGCTCGATCCCGTGTATTTTGGGACTGGGGCCTGACCTGATTTTTGTGGTGGCCCATGTAGGTCGAGAATAAATTGTTATGTTTACGTCACTATACCGAATGAGCCTGCGAATAAGACAATATATTAGAATCTCAATCCACTACTATTAGAAATTCTCTTGGCTTATACTATCGCCTTTGAATTACGTATTTGTGCTCAATCATAGCTTCCTTGAATTCCCATTTATGAGCTCTCGTCTTCCCTTATCTCGGAAGGGCGAACCTTTATTTATGGTATATAGGGGTTTGGACTACTAGTTGGACCGATAGGAAATGTATGGCATTTTTATGAAGGTTTAGCTTCTATAGGAAAATCCCTTGATTTAAGGAGAGCCCCCCTTGACTAGGACATATAGAATTGAATTAGTGGTTTTACGTATTTGTTTGGTAGAAGAGATAAAATTTTCAAAGATGACGGAGGTGACCACGGATTAGATTAGAAAATTGTACAGATTGACTTGGAACTAGATAAAGATAAGAATAGGGTACCAGTACAAAAGAATTACCAAATGATACGACTTGATTTCAACGGGTCGTGAATTGGTGATTTGACTTCAGCCTATAAATTAGCTTGAAAGTTTTACTTGAAGGATATAGTAACCCATGCTTTGCATGATAGGTGATTAGCTAAGGTGGGTAGGCTATATAAATACACCACCAAGATAGGATGTAGAACAGAGTATGGTACCAGGCTTAGACCTAACAAGACACATAGGAGACATTAGACTAAACCATGCTACCATTGTCCACGCTAGACCGAGTTTGAAGAATATGAAGATTCCTTTATCATAAAAGTTAAGGTAAGTGACAATACAACTTGAAGGAAGACACAATTGGTTTCTAGATTAAATAGTGCCAACCTTGTGCACGATAGTAAATCGAGCCCAAGGACCCCGTTAGGATACAAAATTATGAAGCATGATGATCGTGACTAGATATAAACCCTTGGAGTTATATTGAACTAAAATTTGAGAAATTTTCATGTAGAGGATATAGAAATCAGGACTATGAAAGAATAAAAAAGGAAGTTTCTTGGATGACAAGAAACTATCCTAGGAAGATTACGTATGAGAAAGAAAAGTAAACTAGGAGTAGATAAGTCTGAGATAGGCTGGTCAACCATCTCCATATTGATTGAGTCAAACCGTGAATAACCTATTAGAAATTGGGATTAGAAGATTGACCGATATGGTTATACTGTGATAGAGGTATCAGAAATGAGTATTTATAAGACCCCGCCTTAAACTTTCCCTAGCGAATAGGAGTAAGATAGGCATGCTTGTAAGAAATATATGGTTGCTTGTGGCTAGATAGGGTAGATCCTTGGTTATGCTGCTAAGTGAATCAACCTATGACTTGTAGGAGTAAGTGATAGACTTCAGGGGATTGGTTGGGTTTAAGTATTGACTATGACTTTCTTGGTTAGTGAAGGGTTTAGGACTAGAGTTAGAAAGTCGTACCTCAAGAGGCAGGCTGGTAAACCCTTCGTCGATACAAGTTAGTTAGAAACCCTAGAGGAATCATAACTAGAGCAGTTGTATTTAGTTTAGGGGTACGTAATGAATATACAAGAAGAAGAATTATAGAAGTAGTACCAGAATTTTGTTGACAGATTGAAAAGGAACAAGGTTAGAATGGAAGGAAAAGGTTCATGAGGAAATTAAAAAGTATCGGGTAAGACGAGGGTTACGACCGTGACTATCTACGATGACTTGCGAGGACTATAAGAAAAATTATATCTTAAGCAAGACCCTTAAATGCGTGATTTGAATAAAGAAAGAGGAGGTTATCTCGGAGAAATAGATGATACAAATGTTTGGATAAGATAAAAATGAAGCTAAAGAAAGAAAATGATTTTGATATACAAGTAGGTTGTTAGGAAGCTAGCACCATAGATTGTAGATAGACACATGATAAAGGTTGTGGCATTCAGGAACAAGAGCAAGAAAAGAAATGATATAAGAAGAGTGGGAAGTAAAATATCAAGATAGAGATGTAGGAACAAATAGAAGAGGAATATCTTATGATAGGTTGATAAATGGAAATCTAAAGTTGAATTGTAAGTTCTTGAAGATGGAGATATTTCATAGATAGAGAAATGTTATGAATCGAATGTTGTGTTGAAATTTTTGAAAATTAAGGACGTTTAAAAACCTTGGCAGATTACATTATGAGCATCTTGATATTGTGTTAGTGAAAGTTGCAATTGAGAAGGCTAGGCCAAGGAGTGTACTAATATAAAAGAGATATGACAGAAGACCATTAAATACTATTAGTTTGATTCTGGAATAAGATTAGGCTAGCCTTATTTAAGGTATCATGTGTTATCTTAGAAACCTGATAGGTAGGCTAAACCATAGTATGAACTAGTGTGCAATCTCTTCAGCTTGTTTGATTATCAGATTATTATAAGTGACCTAGAGTTGTAGCTTTAGACTGTATCACTATCTTTTTGTTCTTTGGTCGCCTATCCTATATTTGTGGCCATAATTCGTGATCATTCCAACTATGAGATCGAAAATGACCTTGTCCCTTTCCTAATTATGTCATAATCTCAAAATCAAATCCTTGGCTTTTTAATACCTCTTTGTGCCAGATATTCGTATTACCTTCGGCACCGTCTCTTTCAAATTTCTTGACCAAAGTGCCTATCTAGTCGTGCCTTATTCTCGTAAAAATTACTCCATGAACTTATTAAAATTTTCCCTTACTACAACTTCTCTGTTCGCGATTTTCTCCAACATGTCTCCTTATTATGCAATTATAAACCCTCTGAGCCACCTTACTCTAGTTATGTCCAACCGATCCAATTTCTTCTAACCTGTTGATACCTTGACCCATATAGGAGTAACTGTGAAATGGTAATAATCCCCTTATAGAGTTATTGACCAATAGTAATATGAAAGTACCTAGGTTTTCTTAGATTATTACAGTTTGTAATACCTATATTCTCATAATTTTACTTAGGAAATATGTTATCCCAGAAACCTTGCTAGTAGAATCGTGACCACAGTTTGTTTTCACGTTTGTAGAGTTGACAATCTAGTATACCCTAGCCCTTAGATACTAGGGGCATCAACGTCCCACATGAACCATATACGACTAGTCATACTTGATTCCTTTAAGATATCAATTTTCTATCATTTTATACTACGCCTTAGTGTAATTTCGAGGACAAAATTTTCTAAGGTGGGTAGGATATAAGCACCCTGGATTTTAAGGCTCTTTAAAAAAATATTTTAATTTTTTTCAATAAATAACTTTATTATAATTAGATTTGATCATTAAATGTATCTTTCTGTGACTTTGATTTTTGGAGCACAGGGATGGCAACCCTCGGAACTTCCTCTATGAGTTTTGTAGTAGACGAGATTATCTTTAGTTTGATATACCATGTCCCATTCAAACTTGCTCCCTTGTATTTATTTACATCACACAACTTTCTAGTCAATTTAGGCCATTTGACCATCTACTAAAAAAGTTGACCAAACTTCCAATTTAATTTTGGGGCTCGACATCAATTCAACCTAATCGACCCAATATATGGTTTTGACCTATTTTGATTCTACTAAGCACATGCCATTTGTGTGCCATCCAATTGAGTTCCCAGATGCTATTATTTCATCCACGATTACAATTGATCTAAATTTGCAGCCATGATTGCACCAAGCCCAAACCTAACCCAATCTAGATGCCACCAACACCCGCAAACCCAAACCATTATGTTCAAGCACCCTTATTCTATATATATGCATTATTCACTATCTAAACCCATGAACATGTCCAAATCATTGTTCCTAACACATTTTTCCACTGAGCCTAGAACCTTCACTAAAATTTTCTAACTAGCTTATTCCTAAATTGAATGCCTAGCCAAACCTATTTTTAAGAAATAACTCAAAGCCAACCTACCACGTTTTCCCTTTGCTACTTCCTAACCTTCTCCTTAATATAGCACATTGAATTTCCTTCTTGTAAATCTCTTCATAACTAAAGCAAGCCCAACCCAGCAGCCCAAACCACTCTTCACTTTCCTATATATGCCAACATAGTATTGTAGCAACAACAAAAAAACTAGCCGCAAAAAGTACTACTCCCTCACAAATCTCCTTTGTATTCTTCTTCTTCTCCTTCTACACCTCACTACCCCTCCACCTACACCCAACCCCGTCAACCCCCTGGTGGACCCCTGCCTCCAGCCACCTCACTTTCGGCCAACAAGCTGCAACACGAAGATGTTGTCGCCGCTGCAATAGTGGCATCAATGTGCTACCGTGCAGCAGCGGCTACCTTCTCTTCGGCAGATTGCGGCGATGTCGCCGCCCCACATGCCACCATTGGATTGGCAGCACAAGCCGCGTCTGCCACCGCTAGTGCGGCCGCCGCTGTTATGCACAGCGCCACCCCGAAGACCTATTTTCTATCCTCGCTCCACCAGCGACAACCCTCGCCCTACCATGGTACAGCCTCGTCCACCCCGACGATCGTCACAGGAAGTTTCAACTTTTTTCGAAATCCCGACGGGACGTGCGAAACTTGAAGACAGAAATTGTGTTTTGTGACAGCGACTTCGCGCAGGTTTTCTATGAAATCTGACTATTGGATTGTTGAACTCTCTACTTCGTTGCAATCTCAGTATATAGCTCTTCCATCACCTAAATGTTTAGACATTAATTCGATCGTTTACTATGTCAAAACTGGCCACAATATTGGACAAATAATTGTGTTTATTTTTTATAGTTTTGTGGAGCCAACTTTGTGGATTTGTTTCTTCACCATCGTAGCTTCGTTTGATGCACCACCAAATCCTCTGCACATCAAGAATAACCACATTCGTGCCATAAAATTTTTAGCTTCATAAGATATTGTTTGGCTGGTTGAAATCGACGCCAAAGTTGGCATCTCGAAACCGTAATTTCCAACTTATAAAATTCCAAATTTTGACCCGGGACTCCGAATTCCAATTCTGATGCCACCAATGGACTTGTGGCTTCGTTTTGCCAAGAATTGATATATAATTTGCTGAGTTTGGAGCAACGTGGCCCCGGCACGCATTTTCGTAAAAAAATAGGTCCCTTTGTCAAAGTCAACAGATCATTTTGAGATCGGCTGATCGGAATCCAACTCTGGATATATTGGTGGGTTTGTATCATCATTCTAGATGCATTGACATATATTTTGCTAGATTTAAAGGACGTTTCCTTTGGCACACATTTTCGTGTAAACCGGGTTCCAATATTCGGGTCAACGGGTTATTTTGATATCGGCGCATCGGAATCCAATTCTGGATATACCATTGGGTTTGTATCATCATTTTGGATTCGTGGACCTATAATTTGCTAGATTTAGATGAATTTTATCCTGGCACATTTTTTGGTGCAAAACGGGTCCAATAACGGATGCCATTTTGATCTAAAATTATCGTTTTGTTCTTGTGTCCAAATTGGACTTATGGATAGGCTATCCTTGCTAATTTGACCATTCTGGACATATTGGTGATGTTTGTTTTATCATCTGATGACGTCTGTAGATTTTTTTTATGTATTACCGTTACTTATAATTAATTCTTATTCATGTTAGTATTTTGGAATCTGTACGTCGAAAATGAGATCAGTCGATTCTAGTGATCTCACATCGCTGAAATTGACTAGGTGACTATGTGGATCGCCATGATAAGATTTTTGACCTTATAATTGATCATCTTGTCTCGATTTGTGTATCATAGGTTTCACTATACGAATAACGAGGTACAAACTTGATATTTTAATAACCTATAACTTGCCACTCATGTTATTGGCAATAATAATTATAGAGACTAGTGTGACCTAATTCTAGGTGATGTAATTACAAGTGTATTAGTTAACCTACGGTAATATGTGACTAGAAAGTGACCCAAGCTCCCTAGGTAGGAGTTAATACTCATACTTGTACTTTAGTGTGTGATATATATTTGATTGTGATTTAGGTTGATTGATATTTGCATGGAGTGTGGTTCTCTTGGATAGTGGAATAGACCTTGGTACTACAGTCTCAGCACAATTTGCACAACTTCAGGCAAGTATACCTTGCAACATGATTTACAGTATCTACATGCTTATAGTTTCTTATCAATCGATTAACACTGGATATAATGTATATGATTTACTTATTCATTATCAGTACACTGTCATGATTTTACCTGCTGACACATAGACCTGATTTTACGGATTCGTACTGTACGGCATATAGGTGACTCTTATGACCTCTGGATGTTACTGATGTTGGATCTCCTATGTACATGTTTGGACTACACTTATGAACTTACCTTTCATTAGAGTCGGACTGGATGTGTCGTGGATACGACACGGACAGTAGCAATAGGTGGGGAGGACAGTTACTAGGCGAGAGGCTACTATGCATATATCACTATGTATTTAATATTATATATCCTTATTTGAGAGATTTTGTAACCAGAGTTATGTGCCTCTCTTATTTATCGGGAGTCTCTAAAACGGAGCTATAACTATATTTATCGGGAGTCTCTATACCGGAGCTTCGAATTTTATATTTGGAAAGCCCTCGCATCGAAAGTTGTCCTAAATTGCATATCACACAGACTAGACGGCTTGCCTAATATTAGTGTCACTTGATCACCTATTTACTACCTTGGTCACATGTTTAGCATCTGGATCACATGTTACTACCCACACATGATATTTACTCTACTTCATAGCAGCATGTATATTATGTATCTTGCTATGTCCCGCTAAGGACCTATTTTTCTTCTAGGTTGGCTGAGTAGGTTTTGTAGAGCTCCTTACTGGATTATTGATGATATTTATTTCATTACAGGTATTCACTCTTTCAGAGTTATATGTTTTATTTACTATTATTTGTATCTGCTTAGTAGCCTAGTATTTATAGAATCATATTATTCTTTTTCGAGTCTATTCGGGCAAGTATGATTATTGGGCTACAGACTAGTATTCATATTTTTCTTTCTTATATTTCTGTTATATGGATTGAGATATAGAGTTGATGTAGTGATAATTACACCATTTCGAACAACTTATACGTATTCTAGTCGGACTAGAGTCTGGTTGATATGTAGCTGGCCAATGTCACGTGGCTCGATTCTGCATATTTTGGTACTAGGCATGACAAGAGTAGAGGACTGATTCTAAGTTTTCACACTCGAGCCTTTCCTCCAAAATAATTCAGTTCACTGCCTAATACCAAAATGGTATCAGGACTGATACAAAATGTTCCTTAAAACTAAACATCAATTGACCCCTATCCATAAAGACTGAGACTAAAAGTGAGTGGACTGTAACATATTAATCTGGGGACTGAATATGTAAATTAAAAACAAACCATTTAAGGACTGAAATTTGGTTAACAGGAACTGATACAATAAAAAACAATAACTAATTGCCTATACTTCACTCTCAAACTCTCTCTAACTCACAAGCCAAAGACATTCAAACTCACTTGAGTTCCTTTGAATTTCCCATACCTTGGCCTATCCTACTGTCACACCACTGAACTTGCTCATTGTCTTTCACTCAATCCACATACACCTATACTTCACCAGCAAGCCTATGTTAGGACTGCATCCATATCCTACTGCTCCTAATTCATTCCCTATGTGTGCAGGGCCTAACTCTCTCCTACATCTCATCTACATACCCTCGAGACACCTATGTGCACTATCATGACACTTAGACAATCACTCACTGTTAGCTGATGTTAATGACCCTCATCCAAGTCCTCTCCCTCCGTACTGATACCATTTCCTAGTATCTGACCATGTCCTGACACTGACACCCATTTAGAAGGAACACTGAACTTATGTATGAGCCATACAAGACTGATACTCCTATATATGACTGATATATAAATCATTTCATAGCCTCGACCAATACCTCAAGTCCTATAGAATGATACATGTATGCCCCTTTATAGGGACTGATACATGTTGGCTATAGGACCTATCACATAGACCTATACACCTGACACAAGACACCAAACTCTAGCCGACATTCAAATACATGGTCAACTTGTGACAAACACTTGGTGGTCAGATTCGTAGTTAAAATAAATTAAGCTTTAAAATCAATATTACTCATGATAATGACCTAAATCTACAAAAATAAAGCTTCTAATGCTCCAATCTACCATAAAGAAATCAAATCCACCTTTGGAAGGGTTCCTATGGGTCCAAATGGTGTTCCTAAACATGAATATGGTAGAAAATAGAAAGTTACCCAACTTGTGTGTCCCTCCTTTAGAGAACTCCGAATCGGACACACCTCTCCTTTCTTGGATTCCTCTTCATGCTACCTCTTGTGCTCCAAGCTCCAAGCTCCTATCTCTCATTGGATGAGAATGGTAGGTTGGAGTCTTCTTCTAGTTTGGAATAAATGCCTTGGAAAACTAAAGGGCTATTCATGAATGATAGAGGTTTATGTAAAGTCTCATTAGAGTTAGGGCTTGGTTGTAGGAATAGATATTATGACTTAAAGGCCCTTATCCTTTGTCTTAAATAGAATCTTTAGTATTCTCTCCATAACTAAGGTAAATGACTAACTAATAGTCTACTCATGGCTACCTTATTTAATTAAGGCTATGGGTCAAGTCAAATTAAATGGGGGCCCACCAAGTATAAATGAATTGGCTAGTCTACTAATAAATACAACCATCATGTTTAATAAAAAAATTACACGAATTAGATAAATGAAAAATGACAAAAATACCCCCGTTTTAGAAATATGGTAGTGACAAACACCGAGCCTAGGAGTGTCTACAGCATCGGGATGGAGGATTGCAGATACTAAAGCGACAAGTACCTCAAGGACCTAGGCCACTTGTTTTAGCAATTGTAGCACTACCACCCCCAACACCAGAGAGGACCACCCTTACCACTACAGGAGGCCCAGTTTCAGAGAGCCATACAGCAGGAAGGAGCGCAGACGCATGGTCAGGTCTATGCTATCGCACAACTTAGAGAGCTACATGCAGGTGTGCCTATTCCAGTTAGCATTGCTACAACTATCTTGTTTGAGTACCTTAGTATTATCTATAGTAGTATATAGCCATGTATAGAATAGTTACATCACCCTTGTCTAAGAATTGGAAAATTTTTGTTGGAAGAAGATAAGAATTCTTGTTTGACGGGACAAGGTAAATATCTAAGATGGGTAGAACTTCATAAATATTTCCATGGTGTTCGTTATAATAGAAGCACTAGGAAAATTACCATATATCAAGGATGATTGGCGGATCGTAGGTTTGATTAATGGTGATCTATCCCTTCTGTTAGCAACCAAGGGACATGGACTGTCATGGTGCAGGGTTCACACCTTATCCTTGTTTGGTTGTAGGATTGGACTATTATGCTATGATTGACTATGAACCGAACTTGCGACATAGAGTTCTTGGCCTAAACCTAGCCAAAGGATGTATTTCTACCCCGATGCTATGTAGCATATATTTTCCTTATTTGATATAAAGGTGACATATTACTTTAATGACATGATATATGTCAGAACCCATTAGTATTAGCATCTCTAGAAATCTTATATGGTTAGTTTCCTTATATTGTGAGTTAGTGTAAGTTCGAGGATGAAATTCTTTAAGGTGGGTAGGTTGTAAGCACCCTGAATTTTTTTAGAGTTATTCTTATTTATTTATTTTTGTTATTTTGTTTAATATAGTTTTTAATAGATTTTTCCCACTTTTATTCATGATCATAAATTGTACTCTTCCGTAGCTTTGATTTTTGGAGCATAAGAAATACCAAACTCTATAAACTTCCCTAATGAGTTTTGACCAAGACAAGTTTATCTTCGATTTGGTATATTATGTCTTACTAAGATATGTCTTCTTGTATTCTATTTGCTTCGCACAACTTCGGGGTCAATTTAGGCTACGAAGTTATCTGTCGTGAGACTTGTCGTAACTTCAAACATAAATTTTGGACTCGACATCGATCCAACATAAATGACCCAATATAATTTTGACTATTTCTGAGCCTACTACACACTTGTCTATGGTGTCCCACATAATTGATTTCCCATGTGCTACTTATGTTCAAATGGCACATAAGACCCATTTTAGCCATTTCGGTATTTATTTCCCTTAGAAATAATTTTGGGACTTAACCTTAGTCACCCTAACCTAGTGGATACTACTCTAAGGTTCCAACTCATGGAAGAACACTATTAAATTGATTTAAATAATTTATGAGCAGCCATGTGCTCAAATCTCTACTACTTTGACCAAAGTCAAACATCCTACTTAACTTAGGAACCCTTTCCTACTCCAATTTAAATTGATTGATTGGAGGACGAAAGAAACTCCAATTCAAATCAAACCAAACCAAACTATATATTTCTATGAATCAAAGGATAGCAAACCCTTATATAAAGAATCCCTCCATAGCAGCCCACTTTTCTTTCCCATCACCAAATTCGCCCACCTCCGTCGATAGGCCGACGCCCATCACGCCAAGGCCGACCACCACTTCCATCACCTATTCTTCAACTTGTAAACCATCTAGGGCCAACCACCTTATCCATGACATGCCTAGGACCCCCCCTCCATCATCGCAAGGAATCTCGAGGCATAGCACATCCTCTACGAACCACGACAGCCGCTCAAAGTCGACCATATTGTGAATGCATTTTCTCCACTTTTTGATATTGAAACCTTGCGTGACAAATTTTTTTGGGTTCACCTATGTGTCTACTACCTTCATATAAACTTTTATGTCAAAATTCTTTCTAGATTGGTCGGGACACACGTTTTTACCCAATTGTGTCCAGATTTGGCACTATTTATTGCAGGGTGGATTTGGACTGTTTAGCTTTATCTTTACCATCGATATCATATATGAAAATGACCATATTTCGATTACCTACAACTTTCGTTCAATGAGTTTTTTGATAATTTTGTTGTTTTAAAGCTCGAATAATTCGATCTTTGAAGGATAAAATTCTTCCGTAAATGGACTATCAAGATTGTCATCTTGTGAGCCCAAAAATATTCTTATGTTCGTCCAATGCTCCCTATTATTGATCCTCGACACATGATTATGAATATTTGATATTTAAAGTAATTATTAACTTAATTATTCTAGAATATTTAATTGTGAATTTTTCCATATATTTCAACTTCGTTCCAAATCAAACTTCGATATGTTGTTCTAGAGCAGGTATGCGATATTTTTGGTGACATTTTTGTGTAAAGTAAATATAAAATTTTATATCAGAATTTTAATCACTATTTTTTTAGAAATATAAATAATATATTTTATTTTTAAAATATTTTCTTACCATAATGTTTAGGTTCCATATATGGTAGTGTATCTACAAAGTCAATATAGCCATTATGGCATTGATGGTTGATTGATTGAGTCTAATTATAATAAGTATCTATATATGGTAAGTTATAATTATAATTGGATATTAAATATATTATTATTTATTATTTGTAGGAGTTTATGAGTAGGAGGCAGAAGCAGCATGAGCTGGACTTGTTTACTATGCCCTTGCTGATATCGCAAGAAAGATACCTTTCCTTTCTTTACTGTTGAAATTATGCTCTCTATTTTTAGTCTTTGTGTTTCTTACAGATATAGTGGTGTGCGCCCATGTTTGACTTGGGTACCATCCATGTTGTTATCGATGACTTGTGGGTACGTGTATTGACTTAGAGTTAGTGGACATACCTTTAGTGGTATAGTTATTGATATAAATTCTATGGTCTTGACACGTATTACTACACGACACCGTGAGTGAGATTTCATATGCATGAGTTGCGTATTGACTGGCCATTGGTGCGTTGACTTATTGGTTAGTCCGATTGTGTCTAGGTAGGATGACTTGGCATTGAGATATGGTTTGTTCGAGTCATGGATATGACTTGTACAAGACCGTAGGAGGAAAAGACTACCAGAAGACATATGGGATTACCTAATTAGATTCTGTAGTATTCGGAGGAGATTGTGGGATCATTAGCCTTATAGATAGGTTCATAGTTGTTTGTGTTGTTTATTATTCACAGATATCGGCTCGTGATCCGACGTCGGCCTATGATTCGATGCCATATCCCTATCACCTACCCATACGTCCAAAGTTGTCTTTAATATGCATTCACATAGCCTTGGGATATTGTCTTATCACAGAATAGTGTGCCACCCTTGTCCTTGTTTAGTTGTAGGTGTGGTTCACTGTTTCGATGATGGACTATTCCCTTATAATTACTTAGTTTACATTGTATTGTGTTGTTATCTAGGTTATTCCCTTATAATTATTCAGTTTACATTGGTATATTCCTTTTGTATCTTGTTAAGTCCCTCTAAGGACCTAGTTCTTTTCCATATCAAGATGAGCATTGTATCCCACTGTCTACGGACCAGAGATTGAAACAGGTTATGTTAATGAGGACGTAGAGGGGTTGCCCAAGGAGTGTCCATGAGCTTGGAGGATGTTACAGTTATAGCCTTGAGCATTATTATCTAGTTAGCCGATGTTTTGGCAGGTTATCTTTTATTTCATTTTTTATATATTCGTTATTGTATTTCTTTTCCATGAATATTTACATCAGATTATATTTTTATAGACAGATCATTTGTATTGTATGTTCAGTTCTTTATTTATTTCATATACGTTCATTCGTTATATCTTTGTGTCTTTGTTATTTTTGCCTGATTATGTGGATGAGATTACAAAGATTATAGATTGCCTGTGACTGTGTAGTTTAGGTACAACGTACTATGACTAGAGTAAGTCCATTAAATTGTGTAGCTTATTCTAGTTCGTATAGCTGGCATGTTCATGTCTTAGTTCCTATGTATTTTGGAACTGGGGCGTGACAACACCAACTATATTTACTAGAATACATGTGTGAGCTTCTACTTGAAGTCTTTTAATTTTGATATGTGGTATGTTGTAGTAGATGGGTATAATAAACCACCAAAAATACTCAGATAACAACCATACTGAAAAGCCCCATGACAAATACACAAACACAGAAACGAAACATGCCAGTCTTGATGCTAAAGTTATTAATGCCTTATTTTATGCTTTAGATGTAACTGAATTCAACATGGTCTCTATTTATGGTACTTCACACGTGGCCTGGAAGCTTCTTGAAGTCATTCATAAAGGAACCACACAAGTAAAAGAATCAAAGATCAGTCGTCTAACACAAGAGTATGATTCATTAGAGATTAAGCAGAACGAGGCGGTTACTCAGATGTTCATACGATTCCTAGACATCATTAACCCTCTATCCTCGCTTGGTGAGGATTACAACTATAGTAACTTACAAAAAAGAGAAGAATCATTATCTTTTCTTATTAGCGCAAGACACCATAAATCGAGTACACCTGAGAGATCCTGCGCTGAGAATCCCTGAGTACAAAAAGAATTCTGGGAAAGGACGATGGAGATCGAGCGACAGTTGCTCATTTACTCTGTTGAGACTCTGATTTAGCTCACTGGCAAGAAGGGCGGCAATTTGGCTCTGAAATGCTCTCTGTTCTGTTGCTTTTGAATAAGCACATATCCTCTATTTATAGTCATTTTGCACTGAAATGGCTGTTATGCGCACACAGGTGGAGAATGCACTGATCTCACTCTGGGCGCATGTAAATCTCGTCCCGAATTTTTAATTAATTTATTATTTTTTGATAATTTGAGTTGATTAATTGAACAGACTTGACGACACCTAAAGTATTTATTTTATTATTCGTTCAAATACAAAAATAGAGAATAAATTAATATTAAAAAAGTATAAATTCAATTATCAAATAGCTAAGGTTGCATTATTTAAATTAGGTTCCAGAAACTGTAAGATAAATTATGACGTATTAAATTGTATATTATAGTAATACTTAAATCTAGATGAGTACCAGTAAAGTAGAAGATAAACAAATTCCTATTCATACTCATCTTTTATTAAACCTTTATACTTTTCTTAGGCAAAATCCTAAATTAAATAAAAAATTAAATCCTCTAAATAAATAGATTAGATGAATAAATATAGATAGTCGGATATATAACAACTCATAAACAAATCTAGGATAAAGGTGACTGGCAACTCATGTATATTTAAATTATAAAATCTTTCCATGATTTTTTAAAGCTCTGTATCTCTATATATTCTTCTCTTTTGTATCTATAGGTTATTAAAAAAATAATCCCCAGAAATCGTCCATCTCTCATCGTTCCTAACTGTCTATATAAACCCTTTCATATGTTCTCCTGTACCAAGTAACTCTCCTTAACATGAAGGCCAGGATAGCCGATTCATGTGAAGGCCCTCCCACGTGAACCTCCTTTACGCGAGCATATTCAGTGTCGTGAGACAATCGTCCGCTCAGCCCCCATTTCTGTGGGGCCACCGAGCTCGCCATGGACGACCTATCGGGCAACAGTGCCAACCGTGCATACCAACCTCCACCAATCATGGGTCGTCTCACCTCCATTAGCCGAACACATCGACGTTAATCCCCATGGGCGTCGCATGAGGGGACCACATCGTTGCCGCGTACCCCTCACCAACTCCCTTGCGAACGTCACCTTCGCTGGACATCGCTGATGCCGTAGCACCACACACAGCCAGTGACCGTCTTCTTACCCCGTGTACACACTACGACCAATTTTCCAAGCACTAAGGCCGCCACAGTCACCTCCGAACGGACTCCAAATTCACTTGCCAACGCTCGACGAACTAGATTCTCATTCAAAATTGTGGTCTCGCAGTGCCCATGTTTACCAAGGTGAGAACCTTTGTTAAGTTGTAACCACTTCTCATCAAAGAAAAATAGTACGTAGAAGAGGAACAATTGATTAGGCTTATATGCGTGTCCCTCTGTAACTAATTTACCTTCTAACTATTTTTTTAAGAGATAGAAGAAGAAGAAGCAAACAACAGAGTTATGTTCAAGTCATATATATCCATGTGCACTTAATCACTATTCACGTGTTCACATGCTTATCCATGCCAGAACATGTCCAATAATATATGAATTGGAATTGATACTTGTATTTAGACCCTTTTTAAATAATTTTTGTCAAATATAGCTTATGTCTCTTTAATGCAAGAAAAAGAATTATATATACAACTATATCATTAATAACACATTTATGTATCACCAATTTGCACATAAGACCCATACTACAAGTTAATTACTACTTAGTTAATTTAAAGTATAAGGTACGGTGTTGTAAATAATGTAGTTGGTACTAAAAACATACAACCTATACAGAATTTCATATTTAATATAATTAGTGAATTTTTAATAATACACACTTAAATATGTATATGTACATATGTACTTTCGGAATATTGCCTTATTAAGTAAATTTATTTTAGGTGATTGTGGAACAAGTCTTCGCAACTTCAACAAATTGGGACCACAGGCAAGTATACCTTGTCGAACTTATACAGTACTTACATGTTTCCTTTCCTGTTGTGTTCTTTCCATATGGTTACATGCTTCTCATATTACGATTGGCTTGTCATCGACTGTTTTACTTATTTTCTAGATTTATGTGCACGTATAGGTTATTATTCAGTTCTTTTGCTTGTCTATTGGTCTTCTTCTTGTTATTATGGCTTATGATAGAGTTGCCAGTTCTACCCCTTATTCTTGATTTGACCATTCTTGACTGGGAGTATCTTGCATTGTACTACAATTGAGACATACTATATATTGGGAGTATCTTAAATTGTACTACGACCTATAGCAGATTCTTTTATCTTGATATTGATTGACTTGACTGGTGACATGCTATAGATTAGGAGTATCTTGTATTGTACTACGATTTATAGGAGTTTACTTGACTTTGTATTCCTTTAGGAGAGGAGACGATACTAGAATTGGCTAATCTCGACTGGGAGTATCTTGCATTGTCCTACAGTCGAAATCTACTATAGATTGGGAGTATCTTGCATTGTACTACAAGCTATAGGGGTTAGTCATTTGATTGATAGCCAAGTCTAGTATTACATTTCCATATGACTTGTCGTGTCTTAGATGTCCTTCTTGCACCGTTCTTATCTTCCATACATGTTATTTACTGTTATATTAGTAGGCATATTTGATGTATCTTGCTAGTCCTCTGAGGACCTGATGATCTTTTCAAGTAGCTGGTTGTACGGAGTTAGTTAGCTGAGCATGTGGTAGTCGATTACATCTGCATGATTCAGGTATTTTGCTAGTGATATTGCTTTATTATCTTCTCGTGCTCTTGTGATATATCCTGCTTGTTAGCCTAGTTTCATAGACTCATGTTATTCTTGGAGTCTAATCGGACAATATGCTAGTGGGCTGCAGACCATAAACCATACTTGTTTATTCTTGATTTATATACATTTCGTGGATTGAGATATAGTTTAGATTACCATATTAGACATGATACCATGCTCTTGACAGCTTATACGTATTCGAGTCGGGCTGGAGTCCGCTTGATACGTAGCTGGCTTGCTCACGCACTTGCATCCCGAAAAGCTTGTACGGGTCATGACAAGTTTTTTTGGTGGCCAATGCAGGTCAGAGCATATCGTATCAATTACGTAACTGTACTGATACGAGTCTGCGAATATGATTAAACCTTAGAAATCTCTATCCAAACTGCCTTTAAAATTCTTTTAGAAATTCTCTACCGTCCTTGAAACTTCGTATTCACTCTCGATTATCCTTCCTTGCCTTCCCGTACCATTGATTCTCGTCCCCTCCTATTTCGGAGTGACAAATGATCGTGCTTATTAGAATTTATCAATAATTCTTAGCTAGTTGTGTAAATTAGTTGCTTGTTAAATTTTGGTTGCTGGGATAGATATAAAGGATATTGGGGATGTTGTTTGCCACAGGTATATATTGGTATTAATTTTAGCAACTAGTTGGGAGGTTATAAAATCTTAGGACATCATGTGTTTGAGGGAATAGTGTAGGCGTCCCCAATATACAGTTTGACTCTTTGGTGGTAAAATTTTTAGAGCAGTGATAGAGTTGAGCAATACAAAATTTCATGGTAAATGGTAAGGATACTGGAATAATTAAAAGAAAGATGTCATTATAGGCATGATTCAGTGGACCATGGTTAATAAAATTATTTAGTGAAACGATATTATGAATTTTGAAATTCAGAACCTTGTGGGAGTGGTAAATGTCAATAAAAAATTATAGGGTTTGGTGGTAGGAGAATTGAGCAAGATTGATAAGAAGCTTAAGTAATATTGGTGATTAAGGAATAAGGAAAGAAATTGACTATACAGTCTATTAGGTAGATGAACGTTTTAAGGTTTAAAATATAGTATGTGTGCCTAAAAAGGATACAGAGAAGAGATATGATTCTTATTTATTGATTGAGCATACTGGAAAAAAAACAATTTTTTTTTACCATGTGACTATAGTTTTTAGGAATATATTGAAGGATGTTGATAAACAAAATTTAGATACGGATGATAGGATTTGAAAACATAGTGACTAAGGAAAAATGTGTGCCTAAGAGATAGAAGATAGGACTTTAATACTAAACGATATAGAGATTTGAATTATTATTATTTTACTTTGCATATTAGCCATTTTGAAATTTAAGGATTCTTTGAAATTTTGAGGACGAAATTCTTTTAAGGTGGGTAGGTTGTAAATCCCGTCCCGAATTTTCAATTAATTTATTATTTTTTGATAATTTAAGTTGATTAATTGAACAGACTTGACGACACCTAAAGTATTTATTTTATTATTCGTTCAAATACAAAAATAGAGAATAAATTAATATTAAAAAAGTATAAATTCAATTATCATATAGTTAAGGTTGCATTATTTAAATTGGGGTCCAGGAACTGTAAGATAAATTATGACGTACTAAATTGTATATTATAGTAATAATTAAATCTAGATGAGTACCAGTAAAGTGGAAGATAAACAAATTCCTATTCATACTCATCTTTTATTAAACCTTTATACTTTCCTTAGGCAAAATCCTAAATTAAATAAAAAATTAATTCCTCTAAATAAATATATTAGATGAATAAATGTAGATAATCGGATATATAACAACTCATAAACAAATCTAGGATATAGGTGACTAGCAACTCATGTATATTTAAATTATAAAATCTTTCCATGATTTTTTAAAGCTCTGTATCTTTATCTATTTGTAACACCCAGTTTTCTAAATGTGGGTAATTTTGAAATTTTGTGTTTCTAATTATTTAATTATGATATTTAAATAATAATATGATTTTTGGTGATTTTTAATCATTTAAAACTATTTAAAAATTATGACTTGTGATTTTGATGTGCAGCTAGTAAAACCGTAGAGACTGTTTGACCTAGAGCCTAACCCTGTGATTTGGAATATCTATTTATCATTTTTAGCCTAGGGGTAACTTGGTCATTTTGACTTATTAGAATAAATTGTTTAATTATTGGATTGGTGGATATGATTTTGACTTTGACTAGTTGAGAGATTTTGACTTTGACTAGTTGAGACCTTGTAGACTAGCCTAAAAGCTAACCCTAGCTATGGTGACCCTAGTCTAACTTAAGTTAACCTACTTTTAGTCATTAGAAATTAGTTTTAAAGTAGAAAGGTTGAGTTTAAGTGAAATGGACTCATGACTTATGACTTAACTCAAAGAGTTGTGATTTACCAATTTCATGACTTGCAATTAAGCCATAGGCCCATGACTTAAGCCCAAAACCTAACCAAACCCAACCATGGCAGCCACACTTAGGGTTCTCCTTGTCTATAAGTATTCTCTTAATGTGTTATTGCCTCTTTTGTGCTTGACCTAGATTTTGAAGGAAAGGTAAATTCCCATTCTCCTAAAATCCTATTTAATTTATTTCAACTCCTTCTTAACCCTAAACTTTTGCATTAGGATCTAATTATTGTATGTTTACTGATTCAGGAGGTTCACCTCAGTTTTTGTGCCAATTGGAGCTTGGGAGTTGCTATTTGGAATCCTTCCATTTGGGGCTTTCTTGAGTATTGACACTCAATAGGTAAACCATTGAAACCCATTGTTTTTCATGTTTTCTTTGTATATAGGGCTAGGTCTAAGAGTCCCATAGTTGTCCCCAAAATTTGGGCACAATTCGTGCCCATTGGGTGTCCGTATCGGACACGTATCATAGTGGATACATAGGTGTTTGTTAAAATGCCCCTTAGGGATTTATTTTCGTATTTTAAAAATCTAATTTCATGGATCTCTGGATCTAGGTGTATGTAATAATTTTTGTGAAGGAAGTTTGGTATTTCGTGTCGGTTTGTGTCATGTTTTTAGCTTTGGACACGCTGCACGAGCCCTAGGCCTGTGTCCTGCCTATCGGGCTCCATAACTCATAATATAGGACACAAGAGGATACAGATTTTTGTGGAGAGTAGGGGGCACTGACTGTCATCATGCCCCCAAAATTTGGGAGCAGATGGTGCACTACACGCGGAGCAATCCCGCCCGCACTGGACGCACGCTGTCGCGCACTGACAGCCGAGACGCGCACAGACACGCGCAAACACGTGCTCTTGTCCACTGTGGACGCATCGTGGACACGTGTCAGGCATGCCAACGTGTAGATCTATCCTAGGCGACCACGTGGGTGTGTGCACGTGACATGAAGTGTCGCGTGTCGTGTCCTACGCATGTGTGCACGCATGCACGACGCTATGATACACTGGGTGCAACCCACGTGTTTGAATCGATGTGGACGCGTCTGTGTCGTGGTTGTGGGACACGAAATAACTCACAGGACACATACACCTATGTGACACTAATTACCAACTCTTATTTTTAATTTAGATGATTAATTAGATTCAATTCATGAATTCCCCTAAAGTCCCGAGACTTCACTGATACCCTTTACTGAGTTGATTTTTCGGGATTTTAATTTGCTTTTTAACTGTTAAAATGATGTTAAATGTTAGGTTAGACTCACCTACATGTGTAAGGGTTGATCTTCATATTAATTGTGATTTGTGTGGAGCAATGGGGGTTTCGAATTGGTTTTTGGGTTTGCTAACTGCTGTTTTCATTAAAATGCCTGTTTGTTGGGAATTTCTGAGAATACCTATTCCTGTCACACAGGTTTTTCTCTCAAATACTCACACACGCATTTCCTACACTGTTAAGATACTTGACACATGCCCTCCATGACACCCTACACACTCACATAGATTTTTCCTCATGCACACATGACACTATACACACATTGTTTCACATACCCAAATCTGAACACAGTTCACTGAAATCTACACCGTCATACTGATTATTCCTGTAACACACACACCCCTCTATGACACTTAAACACACACACTCTATCTAATTTCCTGTCACTGATACACACTGTTTACCCCACTGCATCCTCACCCAAACACACACACACACTTATTCTAATATTCCTAACAGTTATACATTGAAACCCACTGTTTTTCCTATGCATCCTCCCATCTACACACACTCCCTATCAAGTAACCTATCCACATATATTACACTCTCATGTGTAACAAAGATTTTCCCTCATATGTAGCACACACACACTCACACACGAATTCCAGTCACATTACCTAAACTGAGAACTAACCTATGTATACACATTATGTTCATCACACACACCCACATACATTACATGTACACCTATCTACTCTTGCACACACAAATTCCTGTAACACTTTTATGTCACAATAAAACACACACACACATATGCCTAGTTTCCCCTATATCTCTCTATGTGTATGGATATTTACATATATATATATATATAATGTGAGTAAATAGATATACTAATGTGAATGTGTAATGTGATAAGGTAATATGAAATAGATAATGCAATTGCCTATGTAGATAATGTGTATTTAGATGCATGGCCTTGTGTATGGCTCATGGCCTATATAGTTAGCCTATGGTATACTAATGAGGAAGTTTTGTGTATATGGATTGTATCCACATGACTTTAGTGTATTATAGACTAGTGTGACTTGAACGGTGTGTACTTGTTTAGGACAGTAGTTAGAGACCCTAGGTTGACTTGTTAAGCCTAGGTTTGACCAATCTAGACTTGTTTGACATAGTTTAACCTTGTTTGACCTTGTTTGACCTAATTAGACTAGAGTTGACCTAGTTTGACTGTTAGGGTTGACTAGAGTTGACCAAAGGTTGACTTTAGCCTAGATTGACCCCAAACATTATGTAGATGCATTGTAGCAGTCTATTTCATTATTTTAGACATGTAGTGACATGTACTGTTCTATAGGAGACATACACCACTCCTCGGACAGTATATTCTCTTCAGATATTCAGGATACCAGGCGAATACATTCTCTGATCATTTCATAACTTGCTTAGAATTATATTCCTGCTTTAGTTTAACTTATTTGATGCTGTCACGATATTATCACGGATTGGTACTATATGGATCCCTACATTGAGATGTTATCCCCCCTCGGGAGCATCAGATACATCATGTCGCGTGTTCCATATACATCATGTATTCCTCGCTCTCATGTTATTCATGTTTCTCATGTGCTTCATGCTCGTTCATGCATGCTCGTGTACTCTCATGTTCTCTCATGTTCGGTCATATTTGTTATGTATCTCATGTATAATCTATACTTCATGTGCACTCATTTATGAGTCCTCATGTGAATTTCATGTGCACCCATTTATGGGCCTTCATGTGAATTTTATGTGCACTCATTTATGAGCCCTCATGTATACTTCATGTGCACCCATTTATGGGCTTTCATATAAAAATCATGTACGTAACATAACTTGTCTGGATCCTTGTGTATTGATTAGGGTATGGGAGAGTATAAATAGTCATGTGAACAATTCTAAAGTAGTATATCCATGTACGCCTCTTTATTATATTCATGTGTAAATCCAGCCGTTCACATGTCGACTTTGTACTCTAAATCACTAGTCACTGGTAGCTCTCTACTTATAGTTGATATTTCTATTACAGTTCTCTCTCTATTTACATCATGTACTTTCTTTCAGTTTCATGTATCGTACTCTCTTGCATGTTTATATTTTCTAACCTGTTATGATCTGCGTGAGATGTATTGTGCTCGCTTCCGTCCTGACTGGACCTGTTGAAAATTTTACAGAGGACGAGGATGGCTCTGGTGTCTACCTATTATGGTGCATGTATAGACAACACTTATGACTTGGACCCACTTACAGTAGAGGATCTGCCACCAGTGATTTAGACTGCTAGCTTAGACTCTTACCTTGTCTTTCTCATTGATACATTATTGTATATACTGGGAGTTTATTTTATCTGATGTTTATGAAGATGTTATCTTGGATACTTAGACTTCTATCTGATTGTTTCTCTATGGATTCATTTCATTTTCATATATATCTTTCTATCTTATCATTCTGCCTGAGATGTGATTGAGACTATATTATGCTATGTCACCTCTATTCGGAGTGTATATTCTGTACAGGTACCTTTATACTGTTAGATGATTGACCTAGGACAGCGTTCTACCGTCGACACTGCGGTGTAGCCTAGACGTACCCACTTCTCGTGTCCTTACTCTAGGGTACGGGTCGTGACACGTTTTTAGTGGTGGCCCATGCAGGTCGAGTGTACTTTCGGAATATTACCTTATGTACTTTCGGAATATTGCCTTATTAAGTAAATTTACTTAATATTGCCTTATTAAGTAAATTTATTTTAGGTGATTGTGGAACAAGTCTTCGCAACTTCAATAAATTGGGACCACAGGCAAGTATACCTTGTCGAACTTATACAGTACTTACATGTTTCCTTTCCTGTTGTGTTCTTTCCATATGGTTACATGCTTCTCATATTACGATTGGCTTGTCATCGACTGTTTTACTTATTTTCTAGATTTATGTGCACGTATAGGTTATTATTCAGTTCTTTTGCTTGTCTATTGGTCTTCTTCTTGTTATTATGGCTTATGATAGAGTTGCCAGTTCTACCCCTTATTCTTGATTTGACCATTCTTGACTGGGAGTATCTTGCATTGTACTACAATTGAGACATACTATATATTGGGAGTATCTTAAATTGTACTACGACCTATAGCAGATTCTTTTATCTTGATATTGATTGACTTGACTGGTGACATGCTATAGATTAGGAGTATCTTGTATTGTACTACGATTTATAGGAGTTTACTTGACTTTGTATTCCTTTAGGAGAGGAGACGATACTAGAATTGGCTAATCTCGACTGGGAGTATCTTGCATTGTCCTACAGTCGAAATCTACTATAGATTGGGAGTATCTTGCATTGTACTACAAGCTATAGGGGTTAGTCATTTGATTGATAGCCAAGTCTAGTATTACATTTCCATATGACTTGTCGTGTCTTAGATGTCCTTCTTGCACCGTTCTTATCTTCCATACATGTTATTTACTATTATATTAGTAGGCATATTTGATGTATCTTGCTAGTCCTCTGAGGACCTGATGATCTTTTCAAGTAGCTGGTTGTACGGAGTTAGTTAGCTGAGCATGTGGTAGTCGATTACATCTGCATGATTCAGGTATTTTGCTAGTGATATTGCTTTATTATCTTCTCGTGCTCTTGTGATATATCCTGTTTGTTAGCCTAGTTTCATAGACTCATGTTATTCTTGGAGTCTAATCGGACAATATGCTAGTGGGCTGCAGACCATAAACCATACTTGTTTATTCTTGATTTATATACATTTCGTGGATTGAGATATAGTTTAGATTACCATATTAGACATGATACCATGCTCTTGACAGCTTATACGTATTCGAGTCGGGCTGGAGTCCGCTTGATACGTAGCTGGCTTGCTCACGCACTTGCATCCCGAAAAGCTTGTACGGGTCATGACAAGTTTTTTTGGTGGCCAATGCAGGTCAGAGCATATCGTATCAGTTACGTAACTGTACTGATACGAGTCTGCGAATATGATTAAACCTTAGAAATCTCTATCCAAACTGCCTTTAAAATTCTTTTAGAAATTCTCTACCGTCCTTGAAACTTCGTATTCACTCTCGATTATCCTTCCTTGCCTTCCCGTACCATTGATTCTCGTCCCCTCCTATTTCGGAGTGACAAATGATCGTGCTTATTAGAATTTATCAATAATTCTTAGCTAGTTGTGTAAATTAGTTGCTTGTTAAATTTTGGTTGCTGGGATAGATATAAAGGATATTGGGGATGTTGTTTGCCACAGGTATATATTGGTATTAATTTTAGCAACTAGTTGGGAGGTTATAAAATCTTAGGACATCATGTGTTTGAGGGAATAGTGTGATCAAAGGTGGGTAGGCGTCCCCAATATACAGTTTGACTCTTTGGTGGTAAAATTTTTAGAGCAGTGATAGAGTTGAGCAATACAAAATTTCATGGTAAATGGTAAGGATACTGGAATAATTAAAAGAAAGATGTCATTATAGGCATGATTCAGTGGACCATGGTTAATAAAATTATTTAGTGAAACGATATTATGAATTTTGAAATTCAGAACCTTGTGAGAGTGGTAAATGTCAATAAAAAATTATAGGGTTTGGTGGTAGGAGAATTGAGCAAGATTGATAAGAAGCTTAAGTAATATTGGTGATTAAGGAATAAGGAAAGAAATTGACTATACAGTCTATTAGGTAGATGAACGTTTTAAGGTTTAAAATATAGTATGTGTGCCTAAAAAGGATACAGAGAAGAGATATGATTCTTATTTATTGATTGAGCATACTGGAAAAAAAACAATTTTTTTTTACCATGTGACTATAGTTTTTAGGAATATATTGAAGGATGTTGATAAACAAAATTTAGATACGGATGATAGGATTTGAAAACATAGTGACTAAGGAAAAATGTGTGCCTAAGAGATAGAAGATAGGACTTTAATACTAAACGATATAGAGATTTGAATTATTATTATTTTACTTTGCATATTAGCCATTTTGAAATTTAAGGATTCTTTGAAATTTTGAGGACGAAATTCTTTTAAGGTGGGTAGGTTGTAAATCCCGTCCCGAATTTTCAATTAATTTATTATTTTTTGATAATTTAAGTTGATTAATTGAACAGACTTGACGACACCTAAAGTATTTATTTTATTATTCGTTCAAATACAAAAATAGAGAATAAATTAATATTAAAAAAGTATAAATTCAATTATCATATAGTTAAGGTTGCATTATTTAAATTGGGGTCCAGGAACTGTAAGATAAATTATGACGTACTAAATTGTATATTATAGTAATAATTAAATCTAGATGAGTACCAGTAAAGTGGAAGATAAACAAATTCCTATTCATACTCATCTTTTATTAAACCTTTATACTTTCCTTAGGCAAAATCCTAAATTAAATAAAAAATTAATTCCTCTAAATAAATATATTAGATGAATAAATGTAGATAATCGGATATATAACAACTCATAAACAAATCTAGGATATAGGTGACTAGCAACTCATGTATATTTAAATTATAAAATCTTTCCATGATTTTTTAAAGCTCTGTATCTTTATCTATTTGTAACACCCAGTTTTCTAAATGTGGGTAATTTTGAAATTTTATGTTTCTAATTATTTAATTATGATATTTAAATAATAATATGATTTTTGGTGATTTTTAATCATTTAAAACTATTTAAAAATTATGACTTGTGATTTTGATGTGCAGCTAGTAAAACCGTAGAGACTGTTTGACCTAGAGCCTAACCCTGTGATTTGGAATATCTATTTATCATTTTTAGCCTAGGGGTAACTTGGTCATTTTGACTTATTAGAATAAATTGTTTAATTATTGGATTGGTGGATATGATTTTGACTTTGACTAGTTGAGAGATTTTGACTTTGACTAGTTGAGACCTTGTAGACTAGCCTAAAAGCTAACCCTAGCTATGGTGACCCTAGTCTAACTTAAGTTAACCTACTTTTAGTCATTAGAAATTAGTTTTAAAGTAGAAAGGTTGAGTTTAAGTGAAATGGACTCATGACTTATGACTTAACTCAAAGAGTTGTGATTTACCAATTTCATGACTTGCAATTAAGCCATAGGCCCATGACTTAAGCCCAAAACCTAACCAAATCCAACCATGGCAGCCACACTTAGGGTTCTCCTTGTCTATAAGTATTCTCTTAATGTGTTATTGCCTCTTTTGTGCTTGACCTAGATTTTGAAGGAAAGGTAAATTCCCATTCTCCTAAAATCCTATTTAATTTATTTCAACTCCTTCTTAACCCTAAACTTTTGCATTAGGATCTAATTATTGTATGTTTACTGATTCAGGAGGTTCACCTCAGTTTTTGTGCCAATTGGAGCTTGGGAGTTGCTATTTGGAATCCTTCCATTTGGGGCTTTCTTGAGTATTGACACTCAATAGGTAAACCATTGAAACCCATTGTTTTTCATGTTTTCTTTGTATATAGGGCTAGGTCTAAGAGTCCCATAGTTGTCCCCAAAATTTGGGCACAATTCGTGCCCATTGGGTGTCCGTATCGGACACGTATCATAGTGGATACATAGGTGTTTGTTAAAATGCCCCTTAGGGATTTATTTTCGTATTTTAAAAATCTAATTTCATGGATCTCTGGATCTAGGTGTATGTAATAATTTTTGTGAAGGAAGTTTGGTATTTCGTGTCGGTTTGTGTCATGTTTTTAGCTTTGGACACGCTGCACGAGCCCTAGGCCTGTGTCCTGCCTATCGGGCTCCATAACTCATAATATAGGACACAAGAGGATACAGATTTTTGTGGAGAGTAGGGAGCACTGACTGTCATCATGCCCCCAAAATTTGGGAGCAGATGGTGCACTACACGCGGAGCAATCCCGCCCGCACTGGACGCACGCTGTCGCGCACTGACAGCCGAGACGCGCACAGACACGCGCAAACATGTGCTCTTGTCCACTGTGGACGCATCGTGGACACGTGTCAGGCATGCCAACGTGTAGATCTATCCTAGGCGACCACGTGGGTGTGTGCACGTGACATGAAGTGTCGCGTGTCGTGTCCTACGCATGTGTGCACGCATGCACAACGCTATGATACACTGGGTGCAACCCACGTGTTTGAATCGATGTGGACGCGTCTGTGTCGTGGTTGTGGGACACGAAATAACTCACAGGACACATACACCTATGTGACACTAATTACCAACTCTTATTTTTAATTTAGATGATTAATTAGATTCAATTCATGAATTCCCCTAAAGTCCCGAGACTTCACTGATACCCTTTACTGAGTTGATTTTTCGGGATTTTAATTTGCTTTTTAACTGTTAAAATGATGTTAAATGTTAGGTTAGACTCACCTACATGTGTAAGGGTTGATGTTCATATTAATTGTGATTTGTGTGGAGCAATGGGGGTTTCGAATTGGTTTTTGGGTTTGCTAACTGCTGTTTTCATTAAAATGCCTGTTTGTTGGGAATTTCTGAGAATACCTATTCCTGTCACACAGGTTTTTCTCTCAAATACTCACACACGCATTTCCTACACTGTTAAGATACTTGACACATGCCCTCCATGACACCCTACACACTCACATAGATTTTTCCTCATGCACACATGACACTATACACACATTGTTTCACATACCCAAATCTGAACACAGTTCACTGAAATCTACACCGTCATACTGATTATTCCTGTAACACACACACCCCTCTATGACACTTAAACACACACACTCTATCTAATTTCCTGTCACTGATACACACTGTTTACCCCACTGCATCCTCACCCAAACACACACACACACTTATTCTAATATTCCTAACAGTTATACATTGAAACCCACTGTTTTTCCTATGCATCCTCCCATCTACACACACTCCCTATCAAGTAACCTATCCACATATATTACACTCTCATGTGTAACAAAGATTTTCCCTCATATGTAGCACACACACACTCACACACGAATTCCAGTCACATTACCTAAACTGAGAACTAACCTATGTATACACATTATGTTCATCACACACACCCACATACATTACATGTACACCTATCTACTCTTGCACACACAAATTCCTGTAACACTTTTATGTCACAATAAAACACACACACACATATGCCTAGTTTCCCCTATATCTCTCTATGTGTATGGATATTTACATATATATATATATATATAATGTGAGTAAATAGATATACTAATGTGAATGTGTAATGTGATAAGGTAATATGAAATAGATAATGCAATTGCCTATGTAGATAATGTGTATTTAGATGCATGGCCTTGTGTATGGCTCATGGCCTATATAGTTAGCCTATGGTATACTAATGAGGAAGTTTTGTGTATATGGATTGTATCCACATGACTTTAGTGTATTATAGACTAGTGTGACTTGAACGGTGTGTACTTGTTTAGGACAGTAGTTAGAGACCCTAGGTTGACTTGTTAAGCCTAGGTTTGACCAATCTAGACTTGTTTGACATAGTTTAACCTTGTTTGACCTTGTTTGACCTAACTAGACTAGAGTTGACCTAGTTTGACTGTTAGGGTTGACTAGAGTTGACCAAAGGTTGACTTTAGCCTAGATTGACCCCAAACATTATGTAGATGCATTGTAGCAGTCTATTTCATTATTTTAGACATGTAGTGACATGTACTGTTCTATAGGAGACATACACCACTCCTCGGACAGTATATTCTCTTCAGATATTCAGGATACCAGGCGAATACATTCTCTGATCATTTCATAACTTGCTTAGAATTATATTCTTGCTTTAGTTTAACTTATTTGATGCTGTCACGATATTATCACGGATTGGTACTATATGGATCCCTACATTGAGATGTTATCCCCCCTCGGGAGCATCAGATACATCATGTCGCGTGTTCCATATACATCATGTATTCCTCGCTCTCATGTTATTCATGTTTCTCATGTGCTTCATGCTCGTTCATGCATGCTCGTGTACTCTCATGTTCTCTCATGTTCGGTCATATTTGTCATGTATCTCATGTATAATCTATACTTCATGTGCACTCATTTATGAGTCCTCATGTGAATTTCATGTGCACCCATTTATGGGCCTTCATGTGAATTTCATGTGCACTCATTTATGAGCCCTCATGTATACTTCATGTGCACCCATTTATGGGCTTTCATATAAAAATCATGTGCGTAACATAACTTGTCTGGATCCTTGTGTATTGATTAGGGTATGGGGGAGTATAAATAGTCATGTGAACAATTCTAAAGTAGTATATCCATGTGCGCCTCTTTATTATATTCATGTGTAAATCCAGCCGTTCACATGTCGACTTTGTACTCTAAATCACTAGTCACTGGTAGCTCTCTACTTATAGTTGATATTTCTATTACAGTTCTCTCTCTATTTACATCATGTACTTTCTTTCAGTTTCATGTATCGTACTCTCTTGCATGTTTATATTTTCTAACCTGTTATGATCTGCGTGAGATGTATTGTGCTCGCTCCCGTCCTGACTGGACCTGTTGAAAATTTTACAGAGGACGAGGATGGCTCTGGTGTCTACCTATTATGGTGCATGTATAGACAACACTTATGACTTGGACCCACTTACAGTAGAGGATCTGCCACCAGTGATTTAGACTGCTAGCTTAGACTCTTACCTTGTCTTTCTCATTGATACATTATTGTATATACTGGAGTTTATTTTATCTGATGTTTATGAAGATGTTATCTTGGATACTTAGACTTCTATCTGATTGTTTCTCTATGGATTCATTTCATTTTTATATATATCTTTCTATCTTATCATTCTGCCTGAGATGTGATTGAGACTATATTATGCTATGTCACCTCCATTCGGAGTGTATATTCTGTACAGGTACCTTTATACTGTTAGATGATTGACCTAGGACAGCGTTCTACCATCGACACTGCGGTGTAGCCTAGACGTACCCACTTCTCGTGTCCTTACTCTAGGGTACGGGTCGTGACACGTTTTTAGTGGTGGCCCATGCAGGTCGAGTTTATGTAGTGGTATTCGAACTAGAGTATCACTACATCCTGCAGTAGGATTTGGATACTTTTGAGGGTATTTAATCACACTAGAAAAAACTCTTAATCAGATTCCTTTTATCTAAAATTGCTGCTTATTGTCTTCCCTTGAATATAAACTGTCCTCCTTTGATTTTTTATTTCACTCTCAGTAATTGCTTCTTATTTTGATCTGTCTTCATGATGGTTATGAGACACGATCTCATCGCTCTGGTCCGGGGAATACTATCGAGAGGCTGGCCACCTCTCGTCCTGTTCAGCAGGGCCTCAAGACCGTAGTTCCTGTTGTGCCGACTCAGGTTGGTATTTCTGCTACGTTGGAGGTGCACCTCCGCCTGTACAGAGACCTTTTCCCTCTCATTCCCGATTTCTCTCAGTAGCAGCGATTCATGCAGCATCAGCAGCAGGTCAGGGGAAACCAGCAAGGGCGAGCTTTCGCCAGGACAGTCGAGAATGCACAGGCCATAGGAGATCTTGCTACAGGTTCCGAACTTCTCGATTCCATTTCCGTAATTATCTCTTATAACTATCGTGAAATTCGATCCCATCTGTTCTTTGTTGACTGATCAATTTTGTTCTGTTGTTCTTGTGTTATGTTTGTTTTCTTCTGAAAAAATCATATGGGCTAGGTCACCTCAGTTATGGGATCTAGAATCTTCGATAGTCGTGTTAGCTGGCATAGTGAGGACATATAGTCAAATTTTGGACGTATTTCTCGAGTGTGGGAATTTAAGGTTTTCGTCGTCGCATGCGGCAATGCGAAAATTTTAAATACCATGAACCTAGAGGTACGTACCTTAGTCAAGGACTCTGTGATTATCGTAGCCTTGCTCAATAGCATGATGAAGACTCTGAACAACATGATTTTGGACAGACGCATATGATTATCATACCCTTCTGTTGTTATAAAAATTGTATTTCATCATCAAATAACTTAGGAGTAGGGATATTGAGTTTTGTAGAGCTTATTCATATGTAGTTCTTTCATAGTATAATGATATGATGACTTGTAGAGTGTTTGTACCCTAGAGATGATAGTTAGCAGTGGTATTAGAATAGTAACCCATTGTAAATAATTCTCATGTTATTTATAATATCAACCAGTTTATATATAGGAAGTTAGTATGCCATACAGTCTTGATGATTTATTATTATTTTCCCTTACCCTTTCCAGTGAGGCACCCATGACCAGATCCTGTCCTTGAATATATTTGTAGTTCACCTAAGACTGAGAGGTCTATATATACATATAGATTGCAGATGATATTGGCATATGGGATATGGGTTGGTTGGTATCTATATGCCATTGTTGTATACGGTATTGACATGTTGTTTAGCCTATATTTGGTTCAATTTTCTATTTTAGTTAAGTTCTCTTTGAGTTGAGTTCAGTCATGTTTGATCAACCTTTATAGGCAGTGTACAGACCCTTCACTAGATACCTTGTCCCCTTGGTTCAAACTTGTACAAGTTGTTCACTGCACTCAACTTTTATTACCTACCATGTTGCATTATAGATTTCACTGGACCATAGTTCAGACCCCAATTATTGACTCACCAATATAACCATAAACCCCTTATCATATTCTGCACATCTAGAGAGTTAGTATCATACATATTAGAGGTCTGCACTCATCCTTACTTCTGTACATGGTGACATACTACATCTTTTAGCATTTTACTTTATTGATAGCCTTGCAATACCCTCCATTATAACCTGCAGTACCTGCCTTACAGTGGAGTTTAAACTTTTTCTTGGGCATGGTTGTTCAGTCTACTTGGACAGTTGTATACATTGGGATATAATGTGGGTTGTTAATGAGAGTTCTCCCTTGATCATTATTCTGTCCCCCTTACATGTCCAGATATTATGTCCAAACCCTTTCTTTTATTGTTGGTTCAGTCTTTCAAGCCTCTACCTGAGCATTAGTTCATTTTCTATGTGCAGGTTTCCTTTCACTTTGACTTTATAAGTGGACCCAAATGTCCTGTCTTTTAGCTCATAATTTCAGTCTCCTTAGCATCATTCCCTTTTTCCTACACTGATGATTCAGACCATTCATCCTTAGCCTAATTTCTAAGGATTTGTTCAGTCACTTATAAGTTTTGTCTACTTTAACCCTTGGTTGATCAGTCATATATATATATATATATATATATATATATATATATATAGATGATATACTTAGAATATATGTGATGGGTTGTTGTTCTTGAGCATATATATATGTGGTATTTGGGATTGGTTTGCTTAGCTTGTAGGTATTTAGTTATGGGTGACTTGATAGGATTGGGAAGTTAAGAGCTAGCCTATTATAGAGTTTTTCTTTTTGCTAAATTCTAGTTGCCAACACTTAGATAGCTAGCATAGGTAAAATCCTAAGAAGTTGACCAGTTGATGACCAAGTACTTGGATATTGAGAAATTGACTAGTGGTTGACCCTTGACTATGTTTGACCTAAAAAGAGTACTACCATCTTAAATTTCGAGGACAAAATTTTTCTAAGGTGGGTAGACTTGTGACACCCAGTTTTCTAAATGAGGGTAATTTTGAAATTTTATGTTTTTGATTATTTAATTATGATATTTAAATAATAATATGATTTTGGTGATTTTTAATCATTTAAAACTATTTAAAAATCTTGACTTGTGATTTTGATGTGCAGCTAGTAAAACCGTAGAGACTGTTTGACCTAGAGCCTAACCCTGTGATTTGGAATATCTGTTTATCATTTTTAGCCTATGGGTAACTTGGTCATTTTGACTTATTAGAATAAATTGATTAATTATTGGATTGGTGGTTGTGATTTTGACTTTGACTAGTTGAGACCTTCTAGACTAGCGTAGAAGCTAACCCTAACTATGGTGACCCTAGTCTAACTTAAGTTAACCTACTTTTAGTCATTAGAAATTAGTTTTAAAGTAGAAAGGTTAAGTTTAAGTGAAATGGTCTCATGACTTATGACTTAACTCAATGACTTGTGATTTACCAATTTCATGACTTGCAATTAAGCCATAGGCCCATGACTTAAGCCCAAAACCCAACCAAACCCATCCATGACAACCAAACATAGGGTTCACCTTGCCTATAAGTATTCTCTTAATGTGTTCTTGCCTCTTTTGTGCTTGACCTAGATTTTGAAGGAAAGGTAAATTCCCATTCTCCTAAAATCCTATTTAATTCGTTTCAACTCTTTTTTAACCCTAGTCTTTTGTATTAGGATCTAATTATTGTGTGTTTACTGATTCTGGAGGTTCATCTCAGTTTTTGTGCCATTTGGAGCTTAGGAATTGCTATTTGGAATCCTTCCAATTGGGGCTTTCTTGAGTATTGACACTCAATAGGTAAACCATTGAAACCTATTGTTTTTCCTGTTTTCTTTGCATATAGGGCTAGGTCTAAGAGTCCCCTAGTTATCTCCGAAATTTGGGCACAATTCGTGTCCATTTGGTGTCCGTATCGGACACGTATCATAGTGGATACATAGGTGTTTGTTAAAATGACCCTTAGGAATTTATTTTCGTATTTTGAAAATCTAATTTCATGGATCTCTAGATCTAGGTGTATGTAAAAAAGTTTGTGAAGCATGTTTTGTATTTCGTGTCGGTATGTCGTATTTTTGGCTTTGGACACGATGCACGAGCCCTAGGCCTGTGTCCTGCCTATCGGGCTCCATAACTCACAATATAGGACACGAGAGGATACGAATTTTTGTGGAGAGTAGGTGGCACTGACTGTCATCATGCTTCCAAAATTTGGGAGCAGATGGTGCACTATACGCGGAGCAATCCCGCCCACACTGGACGCACGCTGTCGAGTGCTGACAGCCGAGACGCGCACAAACACGCGCAAACACGTGCTCGTGTCCACTGTAGATGCGTCATGGACACGTGTCAGGCATGCCAACGTGTAGACCTATCCTGGGCGACTACGTGGGTGTGTGCACGTGACACGATGTGTCGTGTGTCGTTTCCTACGCACGTGTGCACGCATGCACGACGCTGTAATACTCTGGGTGCACCCCACGTGTTTGAATCGATGTGGACACGTCCGTGTCGTGGTTGTGGGACACAAAATGACTTACAGGACACACACATGTGACACTAATTACCAACTCTTATTTATAATTTAGATGATTAATTAGATTCAATTCATGAATTCCCTTAAAGTCCCGATACTTCACTGATACCCTTTACTGAGTTGATTTTTCGGGATTTTAATTTGCTTTTTAACTGTTAAAATGATGTTAAATGTTAGGTTAGAGTCACCTACATGTGTAAGGGTTGATGTTCATGTTAATTATGATTTGTGTGGAGCAATGGGGGTTTCGAATTGGTTTTTGGGGTTGCTAACTGCTGTTTTCATTATACTGTCAGTTTGTTGCGAATTTCTGAGAATACCTATTCCTGTCACACAGGTTTTTCTCTCAAACACTCACACACGCATTGCCTACTCTGTTAAGACACTTGACACACACCCTCTATGACACTCTACACACTCATATAGTTTTTCCCTCATGCATACATGACACTATACACACATTGTTTCACATACCCAAATCTGAATACAGTTTACTGAAATCTACACTGTCACACTGATTATTCCTGTAACATATACACCCCTCTATGACACTTAAACACACACACACTCTATGCTAATTTCCTGTCACTGATACACACTATTTATCCCACTGCACCCTCACCCAAACACACACAAACTTATTCTAATATTCCTAACAGTTATACATTGAAACCCACTGTTTTTCCTATACATCCTCCCATCTACACACACTCTCTATCAAGTAACCTATCCACACATATTACACTCTCATGTGTAACACACAAATTTTCCCTTATGTGTAGCACACACACACTCACACACGAATTCCTGTCACATTACCTAAACTGAGAACTAACCTATGTACACACATTATGTTCATCACACACACCCACATACATTACATGTACACCTATCTACTCTTGCACACACAAATTCCTGTCCCACTTTTATCTAACAATAAAACACACACACACATATGCCTAGTTTCCCCTATATCTCTCTATGTGTATGTATATTTACATATATATATAATGTGAGTAAATAGATATACTAATGTGAATGTGTAATGTGATAAGGTAATATGAAATAGATAATGCAATTGCCTATGTAGATAATATGTATTTCGATGCATGGCCTTGTGTATGGCTCATGGCCTATGTAGTTAGCCTATGGTATCCTAATGAGGAAGTTTTGTGTATATAGATTGTATCCACATGACTTCAGTGTATTATAGACTAGTGTGACTTGAATAGTGTGTACTTGTTTAGGACAGTGGTTAGAGACCCTAGGTTGACTTGTTAAGCCTAGGTTTGACCAACCTAGACTTTTTTGACCTAGTTTAACCTTGTTTGACCTTGTTTGACCTTGTTTGACCTAACTAGACTAGATTTGACCTAGTTTGACTGTTAGGGTTGACTAGAGTTGACCAAAGGTTGACTTTAGCCTAGATTGACCCCAAACATCATGTAGATGCATTGTAGCAGTCTATTTCATTATTCTAGACATGTAGTGACTTGTACTGTTCTATAGGATACAGACACCACTCTTCGGATAATAGATTCTCTTCAGATATTTAGGATACCAGGTGAGTACATTCTCTGATTATTTCATAACTTGCTTAGAATTATATTTCTTCTATAGTTTACCTTATTTGATGCTGTCACGATATTATCATGGATTGGTACTATATGGATCCCTATATTGAGATATTATCCCCCTCGAGAGCATCGGATACATCATGTCGTGTGTTCCATGTACATCATATATTCCTCGCTCTCATGTTATTTATGTTTCTCATATGCTTCATGCTCGTTTATGCATGCTCGTGTACTCTCATGTGCTCTCATGTTCGATCATGTTTCTCATGTATAACCTATACTTCATGTGCTCTCATTTATGCGCCCTCATATGAATTTCATGTGCACCCATTTATGGGCCTTCGTGTGAATTTCATGCGCACTCATTTATGAGCCCTCATATATACTTCATGTGTACCCACTTATGGACTTTCATGTGAAAATCATGTGCGTAACATAACTTGTCTGGATCCTTGTGTAGTGATTGGGGTATGGGGAGTATAAATAGTCATGTGAACAATTCCAAAGTAGTATATCCATGTGCGCCTCTTTAGTATATTCATGTGCAAATCCAGTCGTTCATATGTCGACTTTGTACTCTAAATCACTAGTCACTGGTAGCTCTCTACTTATAGTAGATATTTCTATTACAGTTCTCTCTCTATTTACATCATGTACGTTTTTTCAGTTTCATGTATCGTACTCTCTTGCATGTTTATATTTTCTAACCTATTATGATCTGCGTGAGATGTATTGTGCTCGCTTCTGTCCTGACTGGACCTGTTAAAAATTTTACAGATGACGAGGATGGCTCTGGTGTCTACCTATTATGGTGCAGCTATAGACAATACTTGTGACTTGGACCCACTTGCAGTAGAGGATCTGCCACAAGTGGTTTAGACTGCTAGCTTAGACTCTTACCTTGTCTTTCTCATTGATACATTATTGTATATACTGGGAGTTTATTTTATCTGATGTTTATGGAGATGTTATCTTAGACACTTAGACTTCTATCTGATTGTATCCCTGTGGATTCATTTCATTTTCATATCTATCTTTCTATCTTATAATTCTGTCTTAGATGTGATTGAGTCTGTATTATGCTCTGTCACCTCCATTCGGAGTGTATATTCTGTACAGGTACCTTTATACTGTTAGATGATTGACCTAGGACAGCGTTCTACCGCCGACACTGCGGCGTAGGCTGGACGTACCCACTTCTCGTGCCCTTACTCTAAGGTGCGGGTCGTGACACTATTCTCCTCTTTTGTATATATAGGTTATTAAAAAAATAATCCCCAGAAACCATCCATCTCTCATTGTTCCTAACTATCTATATAAACCCTTCCATCTGTTCTACTCTACCAAGTAACTCTCCTCAATATGAAGGCCAGGAAAGCCGATTCATGCGAAGGACCTCCTACGTTAACCTACTTTACGTGAGCTTATTCAGTGTCGTGAGACAATCGTCCGCTCAGCCCGTATTTTTGTGGTGCCAACGAGCTAGCCATGGACGACCTCTCGGGCAACAGTGCTAACCGTGCATACCAACCTCCACCAATCATGGGTCGTCTCACCTCCATTAGCTGAACACATCGACGTTAATCCCCGTGGGCGTCGCGTGGGGGGACCACATCGTTGTCGCATACCCCTCACCAACTCCCTTGCGAATGTCACCTTCGCCGGACATCGCTGATGCTATAGCACAACACATAGCCAGTGACCATCTTCTTACCCCGTGCACACACCACGGCCAGTTTTCTAAGCACTAAAGCCGCCACAGTCACCTCCGAACGGACTCCAAATTCACTTGCCAACGCTCGACGAACTCGATTCTCAATCAACATTGTGGTCTCACAGTGCCCCTGTTTACCAAGGTGAGAACCTCTGTTAAGTTGTAACCACTCCTCGTAAAAAAATAGTACGTAGAAGAGGAATAATTGATTAGGTTTATATACATGTCCCTCTGTAACTAATTTCCCTTCTAGCTATTTTTTTAAGAGATAGAAGAAAAAGAAGCATACAACAGAGTTATGTTCAAGTCATATATAGCCATGTGCACTTAATCACTATTCACATGTTCACATGCTTAGCCATGCCAGAACATGTCCAATAATATATGAATTGGAATTGATACTTGTATTTAGACCATTTATTAATTTTTTTTTCAAATATAGCTTGTCTCTTTAATGGAAGAAAAAGATTTATATATACAACTATTTCATTAATAACACATTTATGTATCACCAATTTGCACATAACACCCCATACTACAAGTTAATTACTACTTAGTTAATCTAAAGTATAAGGTACGGTGTTGTAAATAATGTAGTTAGTACTAAAAACATACAACCTATACAAAATTTCATATTTAATATAATTAGTCAATTTAAAATAATACACACTTAAATATGTATATGTACATATGTACTTTCGGAATAGTGCCTTATTAAGTAAATTTATTTTAGGTGATTGTGGAACAAGTCTTCGCAACTTCAACGAATTGGGACCATAGGCAAATATACCTTGTCGAACTTATACAGTATTTACATGTTTCCTTTCCTGTTGTGTTCTTTCCATATGGTTACATGCTTCTCATATGACGATTGGCTTGTCATCGACTGTTTTACTTGTTTTCTAGATTTACGTACATGTATAGGATATTATTCAGTTCTTTTGCTTGTCTATTGGTCTTCTTTGTATTATTGTGTCTTGTGATAGAGTTGCCAGTTCTACCCCTTATTCTTGACTTGATCATTCTTGACTGGGAGTATCATGCATTATACTACAGTTGAGACATACTATAGATTGGGAGTATCTTACATTATACTATGACATATAGCAGATTCTTTTATCTTGATCTTGATTGACTTGACTGGTGACATACTATTGATTGGGAGTATCTTGTATTGTACTACGATTTATAGGAGTCTACTTGACCTTGTATTCCTTTAGGAAAGGAGATCGATACTACAATTGGCTAATCTCGACTGGGAGTATCTTGCATTGTCCTACAGTCGAAACCTACTATAGATTGGGAGTATCTTGTATTGTACTACAAGCTATAGGAGTTAGTCGTTTGATTGATAGCCAAGTCTAGTATTACATTTCCATATGACTTGTCGTGTCTTAGATGTCCTTCTTGTGCCGTCCTTATCTTCCATACATGTTATTTACTATTATATTAGTAGGCATATTTTATGTATCTTGCTAGTCCTCTTAGGACCTGATGATCTCTTCAGGCAGCTGGTTGTACGGAGTTAGTTAGCTGAGCATGTGGTAGTCGATTACATCTGCATGATTCAGGTATTTTGCTAGTAATATTGCTTTATTATCTTCTCGTGCTCTTATGATAAATCCTGCTTGTTAGCCTAGTTTCATAGACTCATGTTATTCTTGGAGTCTAATCGGACAATATGCTAGTGACAGCGCATAGTGTCCCTTTGGGAGCATAGGACGTAGGCGCATAACAAACTGGACGATCGTGGGTAGATCGTGGGGTTGACGTGGCCGCATGCTTCGGTGCACGACTGCTCGTAGTGACTGATGTGGCTGCATGCCTCGGCCCATGACTGGTCGTGGATGTTGACCGAGTCGTAGAGTTGTTCTGTCATGGGCACATAGTGCAGGAAAACAACTATGCGCCCACCTGTGGAGAAATCATGTGGGTGCATAACACTTTGTTACATGTGGGCACATAGCCACTTCCTTATGTGGGCTCATGGCTTTAGACGCATAGTATGGATATTTTTTTGCTTCTAGAAGACCCCCTTCAAAGTTTTTGATACTTGACCGAGTTTGAAATACTTTGAAAGAAGCATGGGAGACTGTCTTCTATGGCTCTGTAGGCGCATAAGAATGTTAAACAGAGGTATATTGCTTTGGGCACATATCAATGGTTATGCGCCCAAGCAGAGAGAAGTCCGAGCGTCGCAAATTAACGCTCGAGACTTTGTTTTAAAGCATAGCCTCACCCAGAATGGGGTCTTGGACTAGCGGAACGTTGTCGAAGGAGGAGAACCGCCAGGTGCAGCCTCCTTGCCCTTCGTGGACTTCTTGACAGCCTTGGGAGTTGTGCAACCTGGGCCTGCTCTTGGTTCCCTTGTAACCAGGGATGATGACCTAGTTCAAGTTGGCTCTGAGAAAGCAGAAGGTACGAAATTACAACTCTTCCGAACTCTTTTTTTCTTTCCGTTACTGATATATTATTTTATTGTCAGGTTTGACTTCTTGTCAAGTATCTCTTCCTGGAGCAAAAGATCCCCATTAAGCTCCCTCTACAACGACTTCCTCTGAGGATGACGAGATGGACCAGGAAGTCATAAAAGCTTTCTACTCCATTCTGAAAGTAAAGCTTCCTAGAGTTTTAAACCGGAATGCCACCTTTAGACCGGTAAAGGCTATTGACGAATGCCAAGTGATGGTCCTTGAAAGCATTGCTGGCTATAAAGAGTGGGCCAATGCTCTAAGGAAAGTCCTAAATGACTTGGAGGACCAAGTGACCAAATTCTGAGAAGCCAAGCAACGAAGCCCAACATCGTTGTTTCTTGAAGAAGGCGAGGCTTTGGTTGTGACTCTTGCAGAAGAAGAAGCTACTTTCCAAGCAAGAAGGGATGCCCTTGCTAAAGAGATCAGTAAGTTGGCTGATCAATACGAACATTTCAACGCTGCGAGCGAGACTCGTATTGCTTCGAAGAACAAGATGGCCGCCTAGATCATCGAAAAGTATAATCACATTACACAGATCCCCAATAAGATTGCCCAACTGGAGGCTACTTAAGAACAGTTGCATCTGAGCAAGAAGACTATACGGTTCAGGCTGTTGTGACTGCCATAACTTCAGACAATTGAAAGAACAGTTGGTGAAGTTAGAGAGGGAGCACGCAAAACTGATCCCCTTCAAGGATGGAGCTACTTGGCAAGGAACTTGCCGCTGGAGACTGCCAGAAAAGACTTGGTTGGATTCATCTTGAGTTGGTATGTACGCATCAGTTCGAACACCATTCTCAAATCTTGGGGGTGGTTGCCCTTGAGACGACTTTTAAGTGCAATATCATCTACATAGCATTCTACTGTTTTGCGCAAATAATAACAAAAAATTGTGTTAATAGCTCGCTGGTATGTTGCACCCGTATTTTTCAATCTGAAGGGCATAACCGTATAGTAGTATACCCCCAACGGTGTTCGAAAAGATGTGTATTTCTCATCATCGGGGAACATTTTGATCTGGTTGTAGCCTGAGAACCCATCCATGAAGGACATTCGCTCGAAGCCATAAGTATTGTCGATCATTACGTCGGTGATCGGTAGAGGAAACTCATCTTTTGGGCATGCAGAGTTCAAATTACGGTAACTGAAACAGACTCGAACTTTACCGTTCTTTTTTATGACCGAAACAATGTTAGTGACCCAGTCAGGGTATTGTTCTTCACGAATGAAACCACTTGAAATAAGCTTTTTCACTTCACTTTTGGTGGCCTCCATGATATCTGGTCGGAACCGCCGTTGGTGCAGCTTCACTGGCTTAGCTTTAGACGAGATATTTAAGTGGTACATAGCAACTTTAGGGTCTAAGCCTGGCATGTCTTCATAGCTCCATGCAAAGACGTCGATATATTCTCTTATAAGCTGTATAAGAGATTGTCGTTCTTCACCAGATAGACTTTTGCTGATAAAGATTGGTTTAGGAGATGATTCATCTCCTAAATTAACTTGGATGACTTCGTCTTCAGTAGGTGGTTCACGGTGTTCGAAATGTAACTCCCACCTGGTGTCCATCTTTTGAGCCTATTGTTCGAGCTCAATTGATTGGACATCTTCTGTAATTTGGTCAACTGACATCATGTTGACGGATAGAGTTGCTTTAAACATGTCTCCAATGTTGGAGTTTGAATCCAAAAGGCAGGAATCAAAAGAATGAGAACAATGATTAACTTCAACGTCTGAACCTTCAGGAGTTGTTGGAGGAGTAACATAAACCAAAACAACACCGTTTCATTGATAATAGTTCTCGGGTTTGTTGGAAGGAGCAATGTGACATATTGGAAATCGTCGTCCTTTATCGTGGTTTAGTCCCTGGTCGCTTTTTATATCGTATCCCATATTCTGGATGGTATTCTTGGCCTGCCAACTATATCAGTAAAGTTGCATTTTACCTGAATCATAGTCAGCTTCGGCATTGTAATTCGGAGTAGTGAAGTCTAGAATGAACTTTATTTCGCCAATTATTCGACCAGAGATGATTAGTTCTTCACCCTTCTTTCTTGCTGGAACGATGAAGTAGTGGATATCCTCTGGCCAGACTGTAACCACCACATTTTTAATTTAGGGGTATTTTATTCATTATGTATTTATTTGAATTTTCTTATTAATTTATTAATTATGTGATGCTTGTAGCTTGATTGGTGTTTTGAGTAGCATAAGGTGGTTTGACCTTAGTCACGCTTTATTAAGAGCCTAATATGATAATTAGAATTATTTGTTGACCTATAGAATTAATTTTATTTTTGTCAACGAATTAATGATTTAAAGTCATTTTTACATGGGCCTTTTTAACCCTTTTGACATGGGCCTTTTAGCAACTCATTGAGTGCTTGGCCCATGTGCAAACCCTAACCCTAACACCCCCTATCATGGCCGGCCACAAGCAACCCCTCTCTCTCATTTGTAGAAACTCATAGCCTCCACAAGATCTAGAGAAAACCCCAATCTCCCTTTTCTCCAAAACCTTAGTTTTCTCATCCGGAGTTTGTTTACCTCAAATGAACTCCATTGCGCTTGTTGGGAAGAGGAGGACTTACTGGAGTACTGCTAGCAAGGTGGAGGAGGCATTTGCTCGGGAGAAATCGGTCGACAAAACGCTCGGAGAATTCCTTTTATTGAGATTCCGACTCTCAATAGGTAAATCCCGATCTAACTTTATTTCTTCTGAATTTTCTTCATTATTTCATCCATATAGGCACCCTCGATCTGTGTATGAAGTTTGGTAGGATTTTGGTTTCGTTTGACAGCGGTATCGGACATGTATCGGTCTTATGTTACACGTGTTCGGCAAAATGCCGCTTAGAACTGAAAGGTGTTAATTTTTGATTCTGTTTTCACAAAATCCTTCCTTATATGATTTGTAACAACTTTTGTGAAGATGGATCAGAAATTGACACAATTTCGATATTCGAACGGACATGGACACGCGTGCACGAGATCCCGTACACTGTCCCGTGCATGACCTGCTGTCTGTGCATCATAACTCGACGCACAGAGCTCCATCTCGCGTGAAATTTCATGAGCACATGTGGCAAACTCTGCCCACATGCTCCGAAAATTTCACGACATTTGGTCGAGCAAGCGCGAAGAAATCTGATGTGCAATGGTCAGCCCACACAGTACACGTGGCTGAATTTCGCTACTGACACGGCCTTGTACGCGGACGTGGCACGTCGAGGACCCGTTCCAGGAGCACGAGCACATAGCTCTATACCTAGACTACCCAGGGACCCGATCCTGAGTCACGGTGTGGCTCGAATCGTGAGCTACGAGGCTCGACAAGCGCCCACGGGCATGAACGCACGCGCGCGCGCACGCAGGCCGCGTGGCTGTCCCTGATCGCCGTGTCGCGTAGGCACGACGTGATGTCATGATAGCGTGTCCTAGCCCTACCTCGGGACCCTACATAGATGTGTGCACGAGCACGAGGATTCTCGTTGCGTGTGCAGCGCTCAATCGAGCGATATACGTGTTCTTGACATGCTAAATTGGTTTTCCGATACACATTCTCTGGACACGACATGGATACGGTTTCGACTCCGTGAGTACCCGAGCACGTCTCACATGTCGAGACCATCGTG
>JANAVB010036144.1:102500-248585 GCA_029216955.1 Iris pallida
TAGCCATTTATATGTCGATCTCAGTATTTTAAAACACACTGTGAGTATTGTCTAGAACCTTTACTAGAATCACCACAAGAATCTTTACTAGAATCATTACAATAACTATTACAAGAATCACCCTACTTGGATCATTGAATGGAATCACACTTGACATATATTGTACCACTGGACTCATATCACATTATTCTAGTTCAATAAGCTTTTATTTACTGTCTTTATTGATATGATATTTTGTTTCACGGCTTTTACTTTCCTTATTCTTTTACTATAGTTTTACATCGTAAACTGTCTCGAACTCTAATTCTTCATCAATATAATTGTCTATAATTGTTTTATAGTTTTTATCATTTACTTGGATTTACTTGATGAGATGTATTCGTTCCTGTCCTGACTGGACATGTTGAAAATATTACAGATGTTAGCCCTGAGGATGTTTGTCCTACTCACTATGGATCTGGAGAGGGATTAGCTACCTTTGGCCCCGACTCTCAGGAGTGATTGGGAGACTAGTTTAGTAGTTTGTTTTAGATTTCTTTACTGGAACTTGAATTGTAATAATTTGAGAGTTGTCTTATTTTGAGTTGTTTGAGATACTATCATTTAGTAGTCTTTATTGTTTTTTTAGTGATAGAATTCTGTGTTATCCTATCGTGCTTAGATTGTGATTGAGTTATATTATTTCTATACTTATCCTCCGTTCGGAGTTGGGATTTAAGACAAGTACATTATATAATTACGTGAGTTAGTTTAGATAGTGACCTAGAACAGCATTCTACCGTCGATTCTGCGATGTTGGCTGGGCATTGTTATGTACTTGTACCCTTATACTGGGTGCGGGTCGTGACATAGACTGTTTCCCACAGACGGGGTGTCGTGACCGGCATACAGAGATTGGTCTTATGCCATGCTCTAAGACGTACAATGTATCTACATACTGGTAGACATCAGAGTAATTCAAAGATAAACCTTTACTTAGAAAATATGCAAGTTTTTCTTCAGGGATAACATCATCCACTAAAGGTACATTATTTTGAGTATTGATATACTCATTAAGGGCGTCATTATCCGGAACAGGAGTCACAGACTTGGTCAAGTTTACTACGTAGAGTAACTCATCAGGATTGGGAGGTTGGGCTTCAGCAAGTTTCACCCGAGTTGTTTTGCTGAAGGTGATGGTCAATGGTGCGGCAATATCAGGACACTTCTTTTTTACCCAGATTGTGAGTGGCTTTGAAGTACTTTTTGGAGTAGTACATCCTTTGACTCGGATAACCAGGGGACCATCACGGACGGATGAATTAACTTCAGCTTCATCATCAGCTTTATTGTCGTCATCCTTGGGAGGATGAGATTGATAGAGTACCGAATCTCCATAGTAGGCTTCACTACCCTTGAAAGGATCGACATCGACAAACTCTGTCTTTACGATGCCATCACTATTGACGTACTTAAAGCACTGGTGAAGGGTAGAAGGAACAACCATGTTCTCGTGTATCCATGGACGTCCTAAGAAGACGTTATAGGACTTATTGGCATCGATTACATAGCAAGCAATCTATATCTGGAGATCACCAATCTGGCACTTGAGACGAATCTTGCCCAGAGGATGACTTCTTCCAGCATTAAAAGCCATGATAGTTGTATTGGTTGCAGACAGCTTGTGCAAAGGGATCCCTAGAATTTGGGGTAAACTTCTTGGGATGATGCTGAGGGAGGAATCTGGATCGATATGCATCCGATCCACCTTAATCACCCCGATATACCCTGTATAGTACAGAGGTCTATCATGACGATTATTTTTGAGCAGCATGTCCTCTTGTGAAAAAGGTGATGTTGGGAACCACTTCCATAGTGCTATGGCAATGAGGATAAGAGACTGGATCTTCAACGGAAGCTTTGACTTCAGCGAGATAATAGTCGCCATGTAGTAGTGCCTCACTTAAAGCTTTACACGTCTCTTTGGAGAGCCGTAATAGATCGAACAATGACAATCTGGCAGGTGTATTGGCCAGTTGTGCCCGTATGTCAAAGTTGTAAGGCCGATCTATGCCTTCGGGAGCTGGTGACTTCAGAGATTTGTCAAATCTCGTCTCCTTCTACTTAGCTTTGTCGGCAGTTGAGGACTTAGACGGACCATCTTCTGAACTTGTGGGGCAGTAGGAGTTTGAGAAAGCATTACGTCTTCTTGTGCGGGGTCATAAGTTCGTAGGTAAGTCTTGTCGGATCGTGTCTCACTAGGTAGGACTTCATAAATAGGAGAAGACACCATATGGCATGGCTTGTATTTCTTGCCCCTCTTTGCTTTAGAAGCCACAACCCCAGCTTCATTTCTTGCATAAGGTCAGGATGGACCCATATAATCTCTCCACGTTCTGTCATGAGTGGCACCAGAGTTGATATTTAATTGCGAGCTGGCGGCAGGTTGACGACTTCTATTATTGCCTTAGGAATTGGAACTAGTCCGTCTGGAACTTCTGTGAAGGAAAGTCACCAAATTGAAGAGAGATCATGTTAAAAGACACAAACTTGTCTTCAGCTTCGAGATTGATAACTTGGCTGTCGATGAGCTGTTGTATCTTCAAGACGATACAATCCTTGGTAGAATGGTATACGTACAGATGATAGAGACAGTACTTGGGGTCGCTGAGTCGGCTTGCCTCCTCAGGACGTCGTGTTGTAGGAAATACCAGTTTATGGTTCATCAACATGTTGAAAATGGTAATAAGATCATCCTCGTCAAAGGAGAAAGTCTCCTAGGGTCTGTCAGGAGCACTCTGATAATTGGGAGCTCCTTTAGAAGTGTCAACCTTCAAGACTTTTTTTTCCTTTACCCCTACGGATAGGGATAGTTTGGGAGTGCTTGCCTTTGTCTTCAGATTTGGGTGTCTTCAACCCCAGTAGTTCCAGATTAGGAACGTCATTTTCAGCAGCATCAGCGACCCCGATGAAAGCGGTCCATGTATCATACTTATGTATACCCAGACAAAACTTCATTGTTGGAAGGAAGTTATGCCGACAAGTATCCATAAGCTCCGAGTCTGGTATACCGAAGGGCATCTTCATGGGTAGTCGCCTGAATTATGTGATAAAAGTAATAACAGTTTTACTCTTCCTCTGCTTGGTCTCGATTAGGGTGGACATACTAACCTGTATGCCACTCTCATAAAACCTATTGAGGAATAGCCTCTCCAAGTCTTTGAAGGAGGTAATGCAACCGTCAGGCAGACTGTAGAACCATTCAAAAGCTACTCCCTATAAGGTGTTGATAAATAGCTTTGACAAGAACGCATCATCTCTTGGTAAGTGCAGCGTCTGCGTGTTTAAGTATGTCATGTGTTGGTGAGGAGAAGTCATCCCGCCAAACGAATTTAGTGTCAAAGGTTGTAGTTAGGAGGACAAGTGGCATTCTCCCAATTAGGAGGATAAGGTTGAGATATTCCCATCTTCTAAAGCTCGTCTTTGTGTGAGATGGTATCGAGACAAGCAACAAGTGAATCAATTGCAAAATGCTGATTGAGCAGATGTTGAGAAACGGCTGTTATACGGTTGTCAAGTGCTGTCGGCGAAGAACCACCCCCAACATTTACGGGATTTGGAGGACGTGCAATGGAATGGTACTCCCTTTGTAGTGAAAGAGGGCTGTTACTATGAACCGAACTAGCGTGTGCTGAGACGTTCGGTTGAAGTGGGGGAATAACCCCAGCAGTTTGGACAGCCATGATGCTGGTAAGCATGTCAGTGATCTTGGCTAACGCCGTTTCAAGATTCTCCAGCCGCTTATTGGGTTAATTACTGGCTTCTTCAGGTCTCCCTCCATCCGTCATGTACGCAGACAGCTGTTGACCCAAACTAGATCACAGTCAACTGAATCTTGATAATTAATAAATCGATATTTGACATGATCAAACTCGACACATAAAATTCTTCATCAAAGCTACAAATCAGACGACTAACACATATCAAGTCAGATAATCATCATCGACGACTACTCGACGAATACTGCTGGAACTTGTCATCGGAAGTCGTATTTTTATAATTTTATTGAGTCTAGTCTATTGTACATTGAGTCGCACTGAGTACCTCAACCATAGACTAGATAACTAAAAATCTCCACAAACAAAAATCCAAACTGCCTATGAGCATTCTGTCTCCAAGGAGGCAGAGATCGGGCCAAACTCTGCCCCCACACATAGCTTGGGCCAAACTCTGTCTCCTAATTTCCAGGAGCTAATTTTTAGGGATTGCTCATTTCAAGTTGTCCAACGGCCATAATTTTTGAATTTTGGACAGTGTTCTGGCCGAACTCTGCCTCCTAGAACTAGTATATATAGGCACCCTTTTCTCCCATTTCAAATCATCCAATCTTCTCTTCTTTTCTACTCTTATAGCCTATACATCCTAAAGATCTATACTCTTCTCATCTACTAGCCACGAAACTTCCCAAGCCTACAAGGTGCTCGGTGCGAGTCAATTAGAAGTTTTGTTCAAGAGTCTTGAAGAAATCACTTGAAAAATTTCAAGTTTCGCATCAGCGATCTTTCAAGAAGTTGGCGTGCTCTTCTGTGTAAAGGCACGTGGTTGTAAAGCTATTTCATAAATAGTAGATTTCAATTCTGAGCTAGAGTTCTTAGGCCTGGACTAGTCCTTCACGAGGGAAACCAGGTTAAAAATTATTGTGTCTGTGTATGCTTTCTGATCTCTATTTAATTTCTGCAATTATACTCTTATTAATTATTTACTAGTTGGGATTGCATAGAGTTGATTTTTTAATTGATCATTATTTTCACAAGTACTCTATTCATCCCCCCTTAGAGTTGCCTACACGTACTTCAATTGGTATCAGAGCTCTATTCTCTTGATACAAGATTTACATCCTAGAGTTGATCCATGGCAACCACACAACCAATCTCTACAAACTATGGTGAGGGTCAATCCATAAATAGGCCACCCCTATTTGATGGGACCAACTACACACATTGGAAGACTAGAATGAGTTTTTATCTTAAGTCTCTAGACTTTGACATGTGGACTGTAGTCACTGATGGCTACAAGAAACCTCCAAGAATAACTATCGAGGGGAGTCTCGTCGAGAAACCCCACGACAAGTATACTTATCAGGAGAAGAAACATGCAAGTCTAGATGCTAGGGCTATTAATGCTCTTTTCTGTGCCATAGATAGGACTGAATTCAATAAGGTCTCCACATGCACCACCTCGCACGAAGTATGGAAGCTTTTGAAGGTAACTCATGAAGGGACCACACAAGTCAAAGAATCAAAAGTCAGTCGTCTGACACAGGAGTACGAGGCTTTCAAGATGAAGCCTAATGAGACGATCACTTAAATGTTCACCAGATTCCTCGACATCGTCAAACCACTATCTTCTCTTGGAAAAGATTATTCCAACCATGAAAAGATACACAAAGTGCTACGAGGATTGCCGAAGGTCTGGAACCCCAAAGTTACGACGATCATTTAAGGCAATGATCCCATGACAATGTCACTAGAAACATTGATGGGCAAGTTGATGACGCATGAGCTCGATCTAAAAGACTTCGAAGAAATAGCTCCAAAAGAGAAGGAGATTGTATTGAGAGTGCCTCGCCGAAGAACCAGCTTAGAAGACACTGATGACGACGACTCCGAAGGTAACGATCAAGCACTCTTAGTTCGAAACTTCAAAAAGTTTCTACGCTTCAACAAAAAGAAGAAAGAACAAAAAGACGATGAGAAAGAACCCACCGGCTTCAGATGCAAAAAAATGGGACATGTCAAGAAAGATTGTCCCTTAGCAAAGAAGGGAAGCAGACATGAGAAGCCGTACATGAAGCCAACTACAAGGAAGTATGCCAACACAAGCATCTGGCATGAAAGCGAGGCTAGTGATTCAGACGAGGAAAAGGACTCTCCGTAAAACACGACTAACGTCTGTCTAATGGCGACTTCATAAAAGGTAAAAGATTCTTTTGATGATTTCTCATTTGATAAACTTGGTGATGCTTTTCGTGATCTACTTGAAGATCACAAAAAGGTAATCAATAAATATAAACATGTAAAGGATAAGATCAAGGACTACGAAACCAAGATCCATAGACTTTTATGTTTACTAGAAGATGTTGGAAATACTACACCCACGAAAAACACTGAAGAGGTATCCAAGCTTAAATTAAGCTTACATGATGCCGAATCATCATTGAAAAACAAACGCTTGAGATCACGGCTTTAAACAAAGAACTTGCTGAAGAGAAAAATAAGTTCAAAATTGCTACAGGTAGAATACACGGTCTTACTGCTAAATGTGATGAGTTGAATGATGTCTCTAAGAAATTAGAGATTACACATGGCAAGCAGGTTATTCAACTACAAGTTCTGTCTCATAGTCACAATACGTAACTCAACACAAAAAGGCACGTCACTACAAGAACACTCATTTATGTACAACACAAAATAATGCTTTCATGTACACCTATTCACATCCAGTACGTAAGATACATACACGTAATCATTATTATCATCATGCTACTGCACACAGTCACTATAATCATTATAATTATCCTGCTGCTGCACACAGTCACCATACCCACTCTACTGCTGCACGTAGTTATCATCACCCTATTTATAAACATCACTATCAACATGCTTCTAGTATGAACATGCTTGCTAGATGTACATATTGTAACCTATATGGACATATTTCTCCATAATGTAGGATTATGAGATTAATTGATAGAATATATGTGCATGGGTACCAAAGTCTAACCTTTCAGGACCCAAAAGAATCTGGGTACCAAAGGTCACATCTACTCGTGGTGTAGGTGGACCTTTCCTCTTCAACTAGAAGCAAGTAGATTCTCGATAGTGGATACTCGTGACATATGACTGGAAATGCAAATCTATTCGCAACACTATCGATGAAAAAAGAAGGATATGTTTCCTTCGCCAATAACCTTAAAGGCTACATCATAGGTAACGGTACAATTGGTTATTCTCCCTCTCCTATCATTAACGATGTCTGTTTAGTAACCGAGTTATGCATAACTTGCTCAGCATTAGTCATCTTGCTGATCATGGTTATGATATTAACTTCGAGAAAACTAAATGCTTTATCTATGATCGATCAACTATAGACATCGCTTTTGAGGGGATAAGGGAAGATAACATTTATATTTTCTATCTATATAGTGATACTAATAGTGCAGGAAGATGCCTTTACGCTCACAAAGATGAAAAGCTCTTATGGCATCAGCATCTTGGTCATGCCAACATGGATACTATATCCAGATTATCCACCAAGAAGCTAGTCAGAGGACTGCCGGATATCACATTCAAGAATAACACGGTATGTGCCGAATGTGAAAAGAATAAGGCTACCAAATCTTCCTTTAAATTCATAAACACTGTAAGTACTACCCAACCTTTGCAATTACTTCATATGGACTTATTTGGCCTAGTAGAATAGCTAGTCTTGGCGGAAAAATCTATGGTTTTGTTATTGTAGATAATTTTTTAAGATTTACATGGGTTTTCTTTCTTACAAACAAAAGTGATACAATTTATGTTTTCAAAGTATTTGCTAAAAATGGTCCAAACTGAAAAAGGCTACATGATTACTCGTATCTGAAGTGATCATGGTGACGAATTCAAAAATTTTGATTTTAAAAAGTTTTGTGATTCAAATGGTTTTAGTCATGAATTTTCGTATCCAAGAACTCCTCAACAAAATGGTATTGTGGAGAAGAAGAATAAAACTCTTGGCGATATAGCTAGAGTTATGCTAAATCAATTCACTCTTCCGAAATACTTTTGGGCAGAAGTTGTCAGCGCAGCGTGCCATGTTTTGAATAGGGTATTGATTCGACCTATTTCGAAGAAGACACCCTATGAGCTTTGGTTTGGTAGGACTCCTAATGTTTCTTATTTTAGAGTGTTCGGTTGTTGCCGTTTTATCCTGAATACCAAAGACAATGTAGAAAAATTTGATGCCAAAGTTGACGAAGGTATTCTTCTTGGCTATGCGGCCAAGAGTAAAGGATATAGAGTGTTCAACAAATGCTCCATGATTGTTGAAGAGTCTACTAATGTAACTTTTGATGAGGATAATAGTACAGTTGTTATTCCCAACGACGATGATGAACCATCTACTTCGACATCTATAAATGCAACGTCTGAAACCAGCTCTCCGAAGGAATTACCAAAGAAGTTCCAATTCACTCCCTCTCATCCAAAGGACTTGGTAATAGGTAAAATATCAAAAGGGGTAACTACTCGATCCTCTGTAAGAGACACTATAGCTAGCACTGCATTCATTTCTAAAATAGAATCTAAAAATGTTATAGAAGCTTTTAATGATGAATTTTGGATTTTCGTGATGCAAGAATAACTCAACCAATTTGAGAGAAGCCAAGTTTAGGAACTTGTTTCTAAACCTACTGGCCACTCAATAATTGGCACTAAATGGGTTTTTCATAACAAAGTAAACGAGGACGGTTCAGTCACTCGTAACACGTCTCGTAGCCCATGGATACAATCAAGAGGAGGACATTGACTATGATGAGACGTATGCTCCTGTTGCCCGACTAGAATCCATTCGGATGCTTTACGCATTTGCAATTTTTCAAAACTTTAAACTTTTCCAAATGGATGTGAAAAGTGCTTTTCTAAACGGTTTTATCAAAGAAGAGGTTTTTGTCAAACAACCACCTGGTTTCAAAAATCACAAATTTCTCGACCACGTTTTTAAACTTAGGAAAGCTCTCTATGGCCTCAAACAAGCTCCTCGATGTTGGTATGATCGTCTGAGTACTTTCTTACTAGATAATGGTTTTTTAAAAGAAAAAGTCGACACTACACTGTTTATAAAATCTCTTGATGTCACAATTATTTTACTACAAATATATGTTGATGATATTATTTTTGGGTCTGCTAATGAGGGTCTATGCAAGGAATTTGCCAAGTGTATGCAGAATGAGTTCGAGATGAGCATGATGGTGGATCTCAACTACTTCTTTGGATTGCAAATAAAACAACTCTCACAAGGCGTCTTCGTCAGTCAATCAAAATATGTCATGGACATGCTGAAGAAGTTTGAGCTTGACAGCATCAAACCGATCAGCACCCCTATGGCTACTACCACAAAGCTGGAACCTGATGAAAGCGGCAAATCGGTCGATCAACGTAAGTATCGAGGTATGATTGGTAGTTTACTATATCTAACTACTAGTCTCCCCGACTTTATGTTCAATGTTTGCTTATGTGCTAGATACCAAGCCAATCCTATGGATTCACACATGACCGCAGTTAAGCATATCTTTAGATACCTTAAAGGAACTATTACGGCAGGCTTGTGGTATCCCAAAACCACTTCCTTTGACTCAATCGGATATTCCGATGCTGATTTTATGGGATGCAAAGTCGACCGTAAGAGTACCAGCGGTACGTGTCATTTGCTAGAAAAGGCGTTAGTCTCATGGTTTAGCAAGAAGGAGAACTCTGTCGTACTATCCACAACAGAAGTTGAATACATCGTAGCTGGTCGTTGTTGTGCACAGATTCTGTGGATGCGGCAAACCCTTGAAGGCTACAACTTATGTTTCAAGCACATACATATTTTCTGCGATAACACTAGTGCCATTAATCTGACAAAGAACCCAGTTTGTCACTCACGCACTAAAAACAAAGAGATTATACATCACTTTTTGCGTGATCATCAACAACAAGGCACGATTAATTTAGAATTCATAGACACTGAACATCAGCTGGCAGACTTCTTTACCAAACCACTGGCCGAAGAGCGCTTCAACTTTTTTTGTCGTGAATTAGAAATTTTGGATGAAATGGTCATTAAATAAATTGGCCTGCGTAAATAACGATTATGACATATATCTTAATGGTGACCTTACTATTGGTAGAAGCCGAAAGTGTCCTTCTAACAACAAGGCGTAAAAGCCTAAGCGACACGGTGTACTAGTTTTCAGACTACCGCTAGCTGGAATCCGGCCCATACAGCTACCTCATGGCAGTTTCATCGTAATGGTCGTTGTCATAAATCCTTATTTATTAGATGGTTTAGTTTCATTTACGACTTAGTTAATTCAAACTTTCAAAATTCTATTTTTTTCCATCAACAATTAGCCATTTTCCACCTTTCCTATGTTCCGTGCCCATGGAGGCAAAGTTCGGGCCGAACTCTGCCCCACACAGTGTTCGGGCCGAACTCTGTGTCCTTAGTCACAAAACTTTATCTGATTCTCAGCCACCCATTGTTTTTATCTGACAGTTCAGATTTAACCCGCTTGGCTGTTCCAAACACCTTAAACCCGAGAGACAACCCCCTCTCTTCATTTTGTTCTTCTTCCACCTTCCTCCAAACACAATTTTCTTAAACCCTAACCCTAGAAACTTCACTTTTAGGGCTCTTTTTCTTCCCGAACTCAAGATCTACAGCTTTTGGGGGATCTCTTCTATTTTTTCTCATTTGTGTGAGGTATAATTTTATATTCTTCTCTATTTCCTTTCAATTTTTCAAATTCTCCATAGCTCCAAGACTCTTTGGAAGAGGCAAGAGAAGAAGGAGTGAAGGTGTACCATCTACCAATCCTCCTCATCCTCTTGCTCCTCCAGTCTATCCACTTTTTAATCCACCACCACCTTATGACCCCAACACATTCAATGAACAATTTTTTGTATCATTAGAGGCTTCCAATGAATGGTTTGGTAATTTTCGTTCAGCAGAGTGTGTATACGGGTCATCTGATTAATTTTACTATATTTTTGGCTTATGATTCATTGTTTCATGATCTTTGTTTAGATGAGTTAGTTTCTACCTCATCTATTATCTATTTGAATGTTATCCAAACGTTCTACTGTAATCTAACCTTTGATGACACACGAATCTATTCTCGTGTTGCCGGTATTGATATTACTTTTGATGATTTTGAGCTTGCAGAATATCTCGAGATCTTGGAACCCAATTCATGGGAGAAACTTGTCGATGCCCGCAAGTTTTAATTTTCCGATGGATCATCACTTGAAAGCTTCAAGGATGATTTGTGTACGCCCATCCCTCGTCTACGCAAGCTACGGGCTAAATATCTTAACCCGTATTTCTATGAACTTCATCGTATGATTTTCTCCATGATCTTGCCCAAAGCGGGATCGACCGATGAAGTATCTTATATTGAGATCTCTGCACTTTATCATCTCCACTACCATGTCCCTTTTAACTTTCTGTGCACTATGATGGACTGGATGATTAGTGCACGGAAGAGACCTCGATCTTTGGTCTACGCCCTCTATTTGTCGATAATTTTTTGTGCGTTCCATATTCCCCTTGATGTGTGCCAGTTCCTTTCTGTCCCTGTCTATCTGTCTAAGGCACGGCGGCTTCTAGCAGCTGTTTGATCTTTTGTTGAGTCAGAGAATTTCGAGTCTGATGCTCAGGCTTGTTTGCAAAAACAAAAGTATAGAACTTTATTGATACAAACTGTAATAAAGATTACAAGAATTCTGGGAAAATTACAACTATAGGAATCCAATCTTGATGACGATTGCTTTATCCCTTGGACGATGTGAACTGTGAAGACGAAGCCTTTGAAGTTGAAAATAACTCTGGAAACTGAAGGCAAAAGCCTCTGAAGTTGAAGACAAAAGTCTTGGAAGAATGCAGCAGCACTTTGGCAAGAACTCTTGAACTCTCTGATTTCTGATCTCTGATCTTGATCTCCTTTCAAAATGAAGACTTGAAACTCTATTTATAGAGTTCTGAAAATAACTAACTTTCAGTTATTTTTGGACTGCGCAGGATGATTTGCGCAGCATTGGTTTGCGCAACATTGATTTGCGCAGACAGTTACTGGATCGTGGGCCAACTATCATGGACACATGGCATCATTTGATAGAAATGCGCATGATCGTGCATAAACAGTTGCCACGTAATGAGCAATCGATGGCATGAATGCCACGTGTAACTTATCAATTATATCGATGGAGTGCGCAGAGTTGAATTGCGCATACATGGTTTGCGCAGACTCAAACTGCACAGTATTGGTTTGCGCTGCCAGCTGTCAGCCGCCCTCGAGCACTGTGCGATACAGGAAACGAACAGACTCCTTATTATTCGTGCTGTCAGTTGTCAGAAAAGATTTGATTTGATTTGGTAAAGATGACTTCTGCCACGTCAGCTTGCGCAGTTGGGAACATGCGCAAAGCAGTATGCGCAATCGGTTTGCTGCGCAATCTATTGTCTGCGCAATTCATCTAAATGATGGGTTTCTTGATCTCTTGACTTTGTTGATTGATGCAACTTGATTTTTTTAGGACCTACAAGACCCCCTTCAAAGTTTTCGAAAGTTGATTTGATTCAATGTTTCGAAATACTTTGAATTTTTTGAATTGTTGGGATCTCTTACCCATAAGATGATAGAGAAGGAAGGAGCTGACTTTATTATGGTTTAGGAAGCCAACTTCTTTTTTAATAAGAGCCATAAGGGATCAAGGAGATGAGGCTCAAGCCATTCTTCTTGAACATATATTGGATGAGTTGGAAGTATCCATCAAGAAATATAAAGAGCTCAAGAAGAAGAATATAGATTCTCTGGTGCAAGCCGAATATGAGCGACTAGCCCAAGAAGCTGATATTGAAAAGATAAACCTTCAGAACCTTTTAGAAGCTCATTCTGCAAAGTCCGCTGAATTCAACTCAAAGATAGAATCAGTTACTTTGGCAGCTGAGAACAAAGGACAGAGGCTTACTGGATTGAAAGCGGAAATTATTCGCCTTCAGAAGGAATTTGAAGAAGAAACTGCCAATCAACGACTTATGATTGAACAACTTAATGCCCTAATTCAGGAGAAAAATGAGTATGAAGAGACTCATAGTGCTGAAATTACCCGCAGGACCATAGATATGCCTGTTTTTGATGAAGAAAAAGGGATGGAAGAAGCAAGAATGAGAGTAACAACTAGTTATGAAGAAGAGTTGCAGACCTTGAAGCAACAGATCAATAATTTGATTGTTCCTCCTTCCTGATTGAAACTCTTTTGTATCTTTGTTTTTGTTGCTGTGGAAGCATTTTTGTACTGTCTTATATTCTGATTAAATAAAAGACATTTTGTTGTGATTCCATTATTTATTGCATATCTTATTCAGATATAAATAATAGATAGATATTTATTGACAACTTAATCGAAAACGACAAGCTGCTGATGTAGAAGATGAACGATGATGAATCGTTAATGTATATGAAAAAAATGAGTGAACGGGAATACCGTCAGATAACAATGAAAGAACGAGTAAATCGTCAAATAATGTTGAAATGAACGAATTAACCGTCAAATGATAATAAATGAACGGGTTAACCGTCACAATAGATGAACGGATGAACCGTCAGATATTGACGAGCGGACGAATCGTCGGATGAGTGTAAATAAATGAACGGATGAACCGTCAGGTGAATGTGATAAATGAACGGATGAACCGTCGGAAGTTAATGAACGGATGAACCGTCGGATGAATGTAATAAATGAACGGATGAACCGTCGTTTCATTATTTGAGGAATTTCTGTCTATAAATATAGCAGAAATCTGACAGGAATGAACACTTCTGCTTTTCAACATAAAAATGTCGTCCGGAGAAGCATCTAAGAAGGCCAAAATCGCCTCGAAGGTTGAGAAGGGTACTGAAGAACGCCCTGCCGATCCAATCCAGCCGAAGGAGGCAAAAGCGGGTGAAGGTTCGTCTACACCTCAGCCACCACGAGACATTCTGGACTTCCTGCTTGAACCTGGAAGGACTAAAGAAGAAGAAGCCATGAGGATGGCTGCCTGCAAGTTTCTTGTGGGATCCAGCAAGGAAGTTCTCGACTCTTTTGCTGACCGTATTTTTGAGAAGGACGGCAGTGGCCCTCGTCCAAATGTAGAGAAAGATGATAGTGACTTTTAATATTATGTACTATCATATGATGAAATATAATTTGTATTTTATTTATGAACTTGATCTTGTCTGATAATTTACAAATATTTACATTTATACATAATACTTCTTTAAGAATTTGCCATTGATAGGCATCATAGCAACTCGACCATCAAGTTCTGAAAGTTGATAAGCACCATTTGAGAAGACTTTGCTCACAACATAGGGACCTTCCCATTTTGCATCGAATTTCCCTTTGCTCATATGAGTCATAGTCATAGGACGTCTAACCGTTAGAACAAGTTCTCCTTGCTGAAAGGCTCTGACCTTCACTTTACGATTAAATGTCTTTGAGATGCGGACTTGGTATAACTCAATATGCTGTTGAGCCATTAACCGCTTTTCATCCAATGCTTCCAACTCTTGAAGTCGAAGAAGATCATTATTTTCTGTGGTAAGCTCATTGGCAATAGCGATCCTTAAAGACAGAATTTGTAACTCCAAAGGAAGGACAGCTTCACAGCCATACACCAAAGAGAAAGGTGTAAAGCCTGTGGGATTGCGGACTGTAGTTCGATAGGCCCAAAGACATTCGCCAAGATTCTCGCTCCAATTTCGTTTGTTAGTGGATACAAACTTTTTAAGGAGCTTAATAATGGTTTTGTTAAAGGCTTCAGCTAAACCATTAGCGGCAGGATTATACGCCGTCGAAGCAATATTGTTAATCCGATGATCATCGCAGAATCTAGTGAACTTCTGACTAATAAATTGAGGTCCATTGTCATGAATGATTCTGCGAGGTACACCGAATCTATAGATGACATGGTGTTTAACGAAATTGATGACACTGCTAGTCTTGACTTCAGCCAGAGGTATAGCTTCGGCCCACTTGGAGAAGTAATCGGTTATCGCCAATATGAACCGATGTCCTCTAGAAGAAGGAGGATTAATAGGACCTATGATGTCCATACCCCAAGCTTTAAAAGGCCATGAAGCAGCAGTCGGGTGTAAGAATTCCGAGGGTTGATGAATGAAGTCTGCATGGATTTGACAAGCACGACATTTTCTTGCATATTCAATGGCATCTGATACCATAGAGGGCCAATAATAACCCATACGTCTAATGCGATCCTGTAATTTAGAACCAGGTTGATGTGCTCCACAGACGCCATCATGAGCTTCACGTAGCACTTGTTTGGCTTCATCTCCAGCTAAACAGCGTAGAAGAAGACCATCATAAGTTCGCCGATAGAGGGTCTTGGTAATTTGATTGTAATAGAATCGAAGAGATCGTCGACGAACGCTTGTAGCCTCCTTAGGATCTTCGGGGAGTATGTCATGAACCACAAAGTCAATGAAAGGAGTTCTCCAATCTTCATCAATAACATCGACTTCAGCAAAATTATTGAATTCAATATTACGATTGTTTTCGATGCAGAACAGTTCTCGGTTGGAGATAACCACAACCTGCTGTCTTTTGATAGGGATGGCTAAGACAGCTGCAAGATTGGCCAAAGCATCGGCTTCAGTATTGCAAGCTCGTCGAACATAGTCAATAAAGAAGGCTTTGAATGATGTAGCTATATTGATTGCCGCCTCATGATAAGGTACTAGGTCTTGATGATGGACTTCATAGGTTCCTCTAACCTGGTTTACAACCAATTTAGAGTCACCATAGACTTCCAGATATTCAACATTCAGTTGTTTGGCTAACTGAAGGCCGACAAGTAAGGCATTGTATTCTGCCATATTGTTAGAGCAAGGTTCATCTAAAGAGTAGGCTCTTTGGATAGTTAATCCATCTGGAGAAACGAGGACAACTCCAACACCTGCCACTATAGCACCATTTGGTCCAATTCTTGATGCACCATCAAAGAATAAACGCCAGGTTGGAAACTCTTCGGAGATCATGTTGACTTCTAACGTCTCGTCAGGAATTTCGTCATAGAGTTTAGATATTTCAGGCACAGGATGAGCCGCTAAGAAGTCCGCCAGCGCTTGACCTTTGACAGACTTTTGTGGAACAAACACCATGTCATATTGAGCTAGCAGGATTGCCCATGTAGCCAACCGAGAATTAAGTGTACTTGGTTTCTTCATGAGTACCCGGAGAGGGTTAACTCGAGATATAACATGAATAGTTTGACCAATGATATAATGTCTCGTCTTTTGCACAGCAAACATGAGAGCCAAACATTCTTTCTCGACAGGACTATAACGGTGTTCAGCACCAATCATAGTTCGGCTAAGATAGTATATAGCTTGTTCATGGCCTTCTTTGTTCTTTTGGGCAAGTAAGGCACCCAATGAATGGTCCATAGCACGGACATACATCAAGAATGGAATGCCAGAAATAGGTGGCACCAAAACTGGTGGGTTCATAAGATACTGTTTGATATCGTCGAATGCTCGTTGACATTCTTCAGTCCAAACAAAAGATACACCCTTCTTCATTAATTGAGTGAATGGTCTGCAGCGTCCAGACAAGTTCGAAATGAATCGCCTGATGTACGCAAGTCGGCCTTGGAATCCTCGTAGCTCTTTTAGGTTGCGTGGAGGACGCATCTCTTGGATGGCTTTGATCTTCTCGGGATCCACGTGTATACCCTTAGAGGTAATGACGAAGCCGAGAAACTTGCCACTAGAGACACCTAAGAATGACTTGGTGGGATTCATCTTGAGCTGATGTTGACGCATGAGATTAAATATTGTTCTCAAATCTTGGAGGTGATCTTCTTTTAGACGACTTTTAACAGCAATATCGTCCACGTAACATTCGACTGTTTTACGAAGATGATCTTTGAAAAATAGTACTCATAGCACGTTGGTAAGTTGCACCAGTATTTTTAAGACCAAATGGCATCACTGTATAACAATAAACACCACGAGGAGTGCGGAAAGATGTACGCTTTTCATCTTCAGGATACATTTTGATCTGATTATACCCGAAAAATCCATCCATAAAAGATATCCTTTCGAACCCACAAGTATTGTCAATCATGACATCTGTGATAGGAAGAGGAAATTCATCTTTTGGACATGCTTCATTGAGATCTCGGAAGTCGATGCAGACTCGAACTTTTCCAGTTTTCTTCAGAACTGGGATGACATTGGCTACCCAATCAGGATGCTGCTCTTCTCGAATAAAGCCACAAGCGATGAGCTTCTTGACTTCATCATCAATTGCATCCATCATTTCAGGCTTAAATTGCCTTTGTTGCTGTTTGACTGGTTTAGCATTAGGAAGAATGTTTAGTTTGTGAGTCGCAATCTTAGGATCTAAACCTGACATGTCTTCATAACTCCAGGCAAAGACGTCGATATATTCTTTAATAAGAAGAATCAACTCTTGTTTGTCTGCTTCTGGAAGATTCTTGCTAATAAAAATTGGCCGAGGTGAATCTCTTTCTTTCTCCTACATCAATTTGAAGTAGTTGATCTTCAGTAGGGGGTTCACGTTGTTCAAATCGAAGTACCCATTGGTTATCCATATGTTGAGCCCAAGGATCTATTTCCGGACCTTCTTCAACATCTTCATCACAGTCTTTTGGTAGTTCGACAGAGACCATGTTAGAAGATACAATTATACGATGGACTTCACCGATGCTGGTATCGGAATCCCATGACCTGGAATCAGAAGAGTTAGAACGTTCTTCACTATCTGATTCAGAAGCTGCTGGGGATAACAGTGGAGGAGAAGTATATCCGAGACCTTTCTTGGTCCTGTCATAGTACATTTGTGATTTTACGTTTGGAACTGTTGTACGAATGGGAGTTCGTCTACCTTTACCGTAGTTAAGGCCGCTCTTAAAGTCGTAACCCATCTTTCGGAGGATGTCTTTTGATTGTTGACTGTAACGATGGAACTGGAGACGTCCCGTATCGTTAACTTTGCTATTATCCGTATAGTTAATCTTTGTTTCTGGTCTTTTATATAAAAATGCTGAACTTTCACCTTTCTTTAAAGAAGGATGAATACGGTAAGAATCATCTGGATCTTCAAGCGAGACTTCTGTCTGAAGAGATTGTACGACTCCCAGTGTAATTGATTGAAAGCTATCTAACATATCCAAATAACTTTTAGTATAATAAATAACATCAGTATACTGGAAAGTAGATGCTTTTTCATTGATTTGTACATCAGTATTTACAACAGGACCTTTAACCTTAGCAGATTTGGTCAAATTGATTACAAGAGGGGGAGAAGAAGAACGTGGAGGAGGCTTGTTACGACGGAGGTCAATAACAAGTGGCTCAGAAGAGGTGAGCTCCCTTTTTTCCTTGTTACGATTTAGATCAACAACAAGTGGCTCAGAAGGAATGAGCTGCTTTTTGTCTTTGTTGCGACGTAAGTCGATAACAAGTGGCTCAGAAGAGGTGAGCTCCCTTTGATTTTCATCAGCATCAACTGATTTCTTTTGAACTGGTAAGTGAATAACCAGTGGCTTGGAAGATTGAGGATGAGAGACTCGCCCCTTAACAGGTATGATAAGAGTGTCTTGAGGTACTACTTTTTGATCTTCTTCAGTATCCATAGCCAATACTACCTTCATAAATTCATCCTTGTACATACGAGCATCGTTGCAATAAGCTTCAATACCCTTGAGAGGATAAAGGTTCGCAACTTCCTTATGAACTTGTCCTTTGTCATCAACGTATTTAAAACATTGATGAAGAGTTGATGGAACGACATTGTGTTCATGGAGGAGTGGCCTTCCCAGGAGAGCATTATAAGAACAACCATGATTGTCAATGATATAAAAGGTCACCTTTGTGCGAAGATTGCCTATTTGGAGTTTTAGACGAATCTTGCCCAAAGGTTCACTCTTCCCTTGATTAAATTCCAGAATAGTAGTGATCGTGGTTGAAAGACTATGCACTGGTATCTTCAATGCATCTAGCATTGTCTTTGGCATAATACTAAGTGCAGACCCTGGATCTATCAGGATGCGATCAACCTTCATTGAATCTACATATCCCGTATAATAAAGAGGACGATCATGTCTATTATCTTCCATTAGCATATCATCCTGAGTGAAGGTAATATTTGGGATCAGTTCCAAGACGCTATGACTGTGATGACAAGAGACCGATTCTGATTCTGGCTTCTTGAGAAGAGTTAAGCAAGTTTCAGCCTGCATCAGAGCTTCACTTAGAGTTTCTCGTGTCTCTTTGGAAAGACGCAAGAGTTCAAAGATTGACAACCTGGCTGGTGTATTGGCTAATTGAGCCAATATATCAAAATTGTAAGGCTTCTCAAGCCCAGTAGGAGATGACTTCTTTAGAGGTTTGTCAAATCGAACTTGTTGTTTGCCTTTATCAGCCATTGTTGGCTTAGGAGGAATTGATACTACAACTGGTGAAGATGTAGAAGGGACCTCTTCAGCAGATGTAGGTTGTGCCGGAGTAGGTTCGGAAGAAGAAGCAGGATCCATTTGACCTTCAGAATGATCTTTCAAATAAGCTTTTCCTGATCTGGTACCTAACAGAATCTCTTCGTCAACAATGGGATCAAAAGATACCATGTTGCAGATTTTGGTTTTGCCTTTAGAACGAGTTTTCTTCTTGGAAGATATCTCAAATTCTGGAGCAAGATCAGGATGAATCCACATAATTTCACCATTGACAAGAGACAAGGGAACAAGACCTTCATTGGATGGAAGCGGGAGATTCTCAATCTCAAGGGTTGCTTTAGGAATCGGAATAACACCATGCTGTACCCTCTGCGGAGGGAAATCTCCAAATTGAACTGAAACCATATTTGCCGTAACAGTCTTCTCATCTTGTTGCAAAGTGACTACACCTGCATTGACAAGCTCTTGAATCTTACCTTTGAGCACATAACATGCTCGAGTAGGATGTCCAATGAATCGGTGATAGACACAATACTTGGGATGATCAGTCTTATTGACTTCATCAGGTTTCTTTGGATCAGGGAGTTGAATTTTGTTACTTTTGAGTAAACACTCAAAGATACTTGCAGTGTCATTTTCATCAAAAGAATATTCTACCTTCGGACGAGGTTCCCTCGGTGGAGGTGCAGAAGGAGTAGGAGTAGATGTAGGTGGGGCCATATTGACAGCCAAAGATTCTTTATTTTTGTTCAAGTTAATGTTTAAAGTCTCTTTCGCTTTGCGATTGTTCTGGCGATTGCCACCACCTGAATTCTGATGCTCATCGCGATCAGGATTAGACATTTGTACCCCTAATTGTTTAAACTTGTCGGCACTTACTTCAGCGGCTTTGGCGTTGACGATGAATGAGGGCCAATCTTGGAATTGGGTAGATCCCGTCCACATACTGATAATAGGTAAAAGATTTGCCTTACAAGTATCATTGGTGACAGCAGCTGGAGTCCCTGGAGGCATTTTTAAAGCTTCACGGCGGAACCGTTCAATAAAGCTCTCAGCAGTTTCATTATGTTTTTGTTTGATTTTGTTGAGAGCTGACATCGTCATATCATTAAATCCTTCATAGAACCGTTCCAGAAAGATTTGTTTGAGACCTGAAAAGGAAGTAATGCAACCATCGGGCAAACTTCTATACTAGTCGTATGCTACGCCGGCTAAACAACCGACGAACACTCTGGTAAGAAGAGCGTCATTTGGCTGAAGTTGAACAGTCATTACCTCAAAATGATTGATGAATTGACTCGGAGAAGTACTGCCATCGAACAGAGAGATTGTAGGGATTTTGTATTTTGGGGGAAACGGAACGTCCTTCCATTCAGCCGGATAGGGCTGTTTAATCCCCAACCTTTGTAGATTGTCTTTCTCTTTAAATGCTTCAAACTGGGTTCGTAAGAGTTTAACAGCTTCATTGGCGTCTTCTGATGAAGAAGAAGGAGCAGGTTGAATTGTAGTGGTAGGAGGAGGAACAGCGTTGTAAGCACTACCTCCAGCTCCTGAATGGCTAGGCGTAGTTTGTATTTGCACTTGTACAGGAGGCATTTGGGGAGGCACTACCCCCAGCCCAGTATTGACAGGTATTGAAGACGCTATGATCTCTGGACTAGTAATAGGTGCTGTTGGTGGTGTAACATGCTGTGCTATAATGATGGAATGCATACTAGCGACCATTTCAGCCATGGTCTTTAGCTTATCTTCAAGTGCAGCAATTCGCTGTTCTTGATTTGCGGAGGTTGAAGCATCTGGATCATCAGTGACAACATAAGCCGTCACTTCTCTTGGCACAGTGGAAGATACTGTTTGTTCAGAACTTTCACTATATGCATCATAATCAGAAAACGAATCATCTTCTGACTGAGAAACAGGGAGATGACTTGAAGGATTTTGAGGAAAATTCCTTTGACCAATTGTATCTCGGCTTCGGGAACGGGTATGTTGAAATACTCCTTCTGAAGATTCTTGAAGTAATTCCAAATACCGTTGACTTGGCTTGCGGAGTCTACCATGCTTAGAGCATCTTTTACCCCCAGTGTCTCGGGAAGTCATGTTAACAGAAGCATACAAAACTTCATCTTCTTCTGACATAGGTTCAAAAGTTAAACGATCGAAAACAGATTGTTTTGTCGTTTGACAACAGCATTGGATGATGACTTTATGATTACAGTGATGATCAGATGCTTGAACTGGAGGAGTTGAGGCATTATCCCGTTTTTGTCTGAGATGTTCTCGGAGATCAGAAACCATGCCAGAACGAGGAAAGGTTCGAGGAATATGTTCTTTAACAATATACGGAACATGGTTCTGATTCTTCAAATGTTTAGTCCCTTGAGTATACAGGGAAGTACTCACTTCATTGGCATAGGTATCAGGATTTTTGTTCCTGGAGGTTTGTCTTTGAGGCTTGACCTTCGGCATAGGTTGCTTACGTTTTGCCGAAGTTGGCCTGTTAAGATATGTTCTTAGATCTGCAAATTTACCCCCAGGAGTTTCTGTTTGAGACACTAACAGTTTCCCCTGTCTGGAACGAGAAATTTGTAGAGTCGGGAGGTCCTGGAATTCTGCTATCGGAGTAGGCAGAATACCTCTTTGATTAGTACAAGTACTCATGTTATAAAGGAAAGAAGAATCCTTGTTTGCCAGAGTTCTTGAATTGATTGGAGCCGAGACACATTGAGATGGATCTTCTTCAGTAAAGACTGAAGAAGACTGAGAAAAGACTAAAGGGCCTTTTCCTTTGTTTTGAGATGAAGGGTTAGCTAAAGAGCGTTTCCCTCTGTTATTTTCCAAGTCATGAGACAAGAAAGTTTGAGAAAAGACCAATGGACCTTTTCCTTTGCTTTGAAGAGAAGGAGGAATAGTCAAAGGACTACCTTCAATGAATTGTGCAGGGGCAATAGGGTGTTTGGGAAGAGGAGTAGAATCTCTTCTTTTATTGTGAGAAGCCGGAAATTTAGCCAAAAGGCTATTTTTCTTGGATTGCGCAGACTTGGTTTGCGCATGGGTGGAAGGTGCACTAGTCATTTGTGCATTAGAAGCTTTGGTAGGAAGTACATCAGGAGTTCTTGTCTTAGAGTGCTTGGGAAGCACTTTAATTACTGGAGTGCTATTTTGCGCAGGAAAAGCCACTGCCAATTGCGCCAGAGTCATAAGAGTCTTCTGTTTTGACAAAGCAGCATATGAAGTAGCTTGCGCAACATTTGCAACAGATTGCGCAGTCTTGACTGCAACAGATTGTGCAGCAGTTGCTGAGACAGACTGTGCAACAGTTGGCACAGCAGTTTGTGCAGCAGTCTGACTAGCAGATTGTGCAACAGTTGGTACAGCATCCTTGGTGGCAAAAATGCCAGATTGTGCAGACTTAGAGACCCAAACTGAGCGCACTTTGCTCTTAGCAGAAGTGGCTACAGTACGGGGAGTGGTCTTGGAGTTGAGCATTGCCTCGTAGGCTATCTGATTGACCTTAACAACCAGCGTCTTCTGCGTCTTCCCGATAGACGCTACATCACATTGAGTTGCTACTTCCTCGTCGGAGGAGAAAGTTGTCCCCAGCAGAGTCGCCATTTTGTTTGCAAAAACAAAAGTATAGAACTTTATTGATACAAACTGTAATAAAGATTACAAGAATTCTGGGAAAATTACAACTATAGGAATCCAATCTTGATGACGATTGCTTTATCCCTTGGACGATGTGAACTGTGAAGACGAAGCCTTTGAAGTTGAAAATAACTCTGGAAACTGAAGGCAAAAGCCTCTGAAGTTGAAGACAAAAGTCTCGGAAGAATGCAGCAGCACTTTGGCAAGAACTCCTGAACTCTCTGATTTCTGATCTCTGATCTTGATCTCCTTTCAAAATGAAGACTTGAAACTCTATTTATAGAGTTCTGAAAATAACTAACTTTCAGTTATTTTTGGACTGTGCAGGATGATTTGCGCAGCATTGGTTTGCGCAACATTGATTTGTGCAGACAGTTACTGGATCGTGGGCCAACTATCATGGACACATGGCATCATTTGATAGAAATGCGCATGATCGTGCATAAACAGTTGCCACGTAATAAGCAATCGATGGCATAAATGCCACGTGTAACTTATCAATTATATCGATGGAGTGCGCAGAGTTGAATTGCGCATACATGGTTTGCGCAGACTCAAACTGCGCGGTATTGGTTTGCGCTGCCAGCTGTCAGCCGCCCTCGAGCACTATGCGACACAGGAAACGAACAGACTCCTTATTATTCGTGCTGTCAGTTGTCAGAAAAGATTTGATTTGATTTGGTAATGATGACTTCTGCCACGTCAGCTTGCGCAGTTGGGAACATGCGCAAAGCAGTATGCGCAATCGGTTTGCTGCGCAATCTATTGTCTGCGTAATTCATCTAAATGATGGGTTTCTTGATCTCTTGACTTTGTTGATTGATGCAACTTAATTTTTTTAGGACCTACAAGGCTGATCCTCTTGCTCTTGGCCAACCTACGCTCGAGCCACCTGCTACTCTTGAGTCCATTCAGACTATGTTCTTGATCGTTTCCGCTTGGAGGACGATCGCTGGACTCTGATGGATTATCACACCACCTTACAGATGACGAACATCAGCAACACCCTGTATGACATCTAGTACTCCTTGGCTTCTAATCCTATGGTGTCTTATCCCATGGTACAGGACCCTTCTCGTGAAGGTTATCGTATCGGCGACACCTGGGTCAGGAGGTATTTGGATCCAGATACAGCGTTTGTTGATCCTCGTCACTCTTTCAGAGACCCATCTGACTCTGTTGGACCTTCACATGCAGCATTTGTTGATCCTCGTCACTCTTTCAGAGACCCATCTGACTCTGTTGGACCTTCACATGCTCCATGACGGCCGTGGTCCATTTTATGATCCTGCTGTTGCTCATGATTTCTTTTGTTTATGCACTTTGTTATTTTCATTCAGTGGTTAAGTAGTTGAAATCTTTGCTTTGTACTACTTTATGATTATATGGATTTTATTTTGATTATTTGCTAGTTATCTCTTACGTTGGATATGAGCCTTGGTTGTGTGATTGCATATTTTTACCATGGTTATGTTTTTATGGGGGAGCTTCTATTTTATTTTGCTAAATGTCAAAGGGGGAGAATATGTGATATTTGCTTAACCATTTTGGATAAATACTTGTGTGCTATGTATTGTTTGGACTAGTACTTGTATCAGGACTTCTCCATTTATGGGGGAGCCAAAATGTCCATCTACGGGGGAGCTATATATGTGTCCAGGTATGAAGGTTGCGACACGCAAATATCGTAATTTTGTCAATTATCAAAATGGGGGAGATTGTTGACCCAAACTGGATCGCAGTCAACCTAATCTTGATATTTAACAAATCGATATTTGACATGATCCAACTCGACACATAAATCGTCATCGAAGCTACAAATTAGACGACTAACACATATACAGTTAGACAATCATCATCGACGACTACTCGACGAATACTGCTGGAACTTGTCATCAGAAGTCTGTATTTTTACAATTTTATTGAGTCTAGGCTATTGTACGTTGAGTCGCACTGAGTACCTCAACCATAGACTAGATAACCAAAAAGCTCCACAAACAAAAAGCTAAACTGCTAAAGCCGAACAGCCCATGAGCATTTTGTCTCCAAGGAGGCAGAGTTCGGGCCGAACTCTGCCCCCACATAGAGTTCGGGCTGAGCTCTGTCTCCTAATTTCTAGGAGCTAATTTTTAGGGATTGCTCATTGCAAGTTGTCCAACGGCCATAATTTTTGAATTTTGGACAGAGTTGTAACTGAACTCTGCCTTCCAGAACTAGTATATATAGGCAACCTTTTCTCTCATTTCAAATCATCCAATCTTCTCTTCTCTTCTACTCGTATTGCCTATACATCCTAAAGAGCTATACTCTTCTCATCTACTAGCCACAAAACTTCCCAAGCCTACAAGGTACTCGGTTCGAGTCAATTAGAAGTTTTGTGCAAGAGTCTTGAAGAAGTCACTTGGAAAATTCTAAGTTTTGCCTTAGCGATCTTTCAAGAAGTTGGCGTGCTCTTCTGTGTAAAGGCACGTAGTTGTAAAGCTATTTCACAAATAGTGGATTTCAATCCTGAGCTAGAGTTCTCAGGCCTGGACTAGTCCTCCACGAGGGAAACCAGGTTAAAAATTATTGTGTCTGCGTATACTTTCTGATCTCTATTTAGTTTCCGCAATTATACTCTGATTAATTATTTACTAGTTGGGATTGAATAGAGTTGATTTTTTAATTGATCATTATTTTCACAAGTACTCTATTCACCCCCCTCTAAAGTTGCCTATACGTCCTTCAATAGCATGCGAGGATGAATAAAGGAGACAGTACAACTGGTGTTGATGCTGTCTATCTCAGAGTTAAAAAGGCCTTCGTCTTCAGGCAGGGGAGGTATATAGTCACCGTCGGACTCAAAGAGATCATCGTCATCTGGAAGGCTACTCCCGGCGTGGAGGTCGTCCGCTTCAGATTCTGAGGGAGTACTACCCCCAGTTTGAGATTCTGAGGAAACACCACCCCTAGCTTGAGAATCCTTGCCGTTTATAAGGGATCTTGTTCTCGACCGAGTACCCATATAGACTCCTTCAAGTGAAACAGCTCGCTTGCAGTTTGCTGGCAGACTTCTTATTCCTCTCATATTTGCAGAATTAAAATAAAAGGTTGGATTAGTGATCCACCTTCTTTGATTGGGGCTTCCGTAGGGAGGATCCCATGAAGCCATGTTGGATGAAACACATAATGGCTCTTCATCATTAGAACGCTGCAGTCGTCGAAACACGGACTACCTTGGAGGAACTTTCGTTGCTTTGGAGCAGCAACAGTTGATGATAATACTGATGCACGAACGCTCTTGTAGAGGCACCTCATGAGTCACAGTGATATCTTTCGCCTTACGCTTATGATTTATCATGTCGCACAAATCGACGGAAGGGACCTTTTCCTTAGAACCCATTTCACATGCATTACCCCACTTTGCATATGTATTTGTAAGGGAAATCAGTACATCAAGACTTAGTTCATGCGCAGGGGCAACCCCTAAACCTAAGTTCAGTGATGACCTTGAAGACGGCCCCGTGCTATACGCGTTGGGGTCTGTCTTTTTGCTGTGGACGAATAGAACCTAGAGCATGCCCTTAGGCGCATGCTTTCCAGAAGTTATGGGAGCATGCTTGGCCTTCTTGGCTGTGGGCGCATAGAATGGATCATCAGAGCCTGGGTGTATAGTGGTAGACAGCCTACTGAAGACATAAGTCTTCTGACCAGGGTTATGTGCCAACACCATACTTTGGGCGCATAGGCCTCGGCACATGCTTTAGGAAACACCACTGTTTTTCTCCAGTTTTGCCCTATTCGTTTATAAGCTTCGCTGAGTTTGCCCAGAGTGTCGAACACTTCGATTCTTGGCATCGTAATGTTTTCCTTTGCCAAGTCTCGAGGGTTGAACACTCTGTTGTTGATTGAACAAAAGAGAAGTCGCTGGGCTAGTAGAGCCCTGAACAGTATGCGCCTTCTTTGTATTGGTAGCTTCTGTGGAAGAGTTATGCGCCCACGTGACAGAGTTTCCCTTCGGTTGCACATCTTCTACGACACTGGCAGGATATACAGCACGAGCCTTCGGAAGCCAAGTCTTGCGAGACTTGTTTCGCTTCACTGATTTTGAAGGAGTAGAGCCATCCCTCGAGAGCATCTCTTCGAACGCATTTTGATCGAACTTCACGATCAACATCTTCTGAGTGCTCCTCCCTTAGCGGTATCGGATTGCGTCACTACCTTCTCGTTAGAGAAAAAGGTAGTCTCCAGCAGAGTCGTCATTTTTGTAAACACTTACAAAAAAGAGAAGAATCACTATTTTTTCTTATTAGCGCAAGGCACCACAAATCGAGTACACCTGAAAGATCCTGCACTGAGAATACCCGAGTACAAAAAGAATTCTGGGAAATGGTATGATGGAGATCGAGCGACAGTTGCTCCCTTACTCCATTGACAATCCGATTTACAAAAATGGGAGAAAACCTAAGAAAATTGCTAACTCTCGGGTCACTCGCAATAAGGGCAGCAATTTGGCTCTATAATGCTCTCTGTTCTGTTGCTTTCAAAAAGACACATGTCCTCTATTTATAGTCATTTTACACTGAAATGACTGTTATGTGCACACTGGTAGAGAACTGATCTCACTGTGGGCACATAGTGTCCCTTTAGGCACATAGGACATAGGCGCATAACAAACTGGACGATCGTGGATAGATCGTGGGGTTGACGTAGCTGCATGCTTTGGGGTACGACTACTCGTGGGGACTGACGTGGCCGTATGTCTCAGCCCATGACTGGTCGTGGATGTTGACCGAGTCATAGAGTTGTTTTGTCTAGGGCGCATAGTGCAGGAAAACAACTATGCACCCATCTGTGGAAAAATCATGTAGGCCTATAACACTTTGTTACATGTGGGCACATAGCCACTTCCTTATGTGGGCGGATGGCTTCAGGCGCATAGTATGGATATTTTCATGCTTCTACAACAACAACCACAAAAAGATTCAAAAAGTACTCAGAGGGCTTACCAAGAAGTGGAATCCAACCATAACAATCGTTGATGGAAATGTTCAGACCGTATTGACCCTCGAGACGCTCAAAGGCAAGCGAATAACTGACGAGCTAGATCTCAAGGAATATAAAGGTCTCGCACTAAAGGAGATGACAATTGCACTAAAAGCACATCATCATCACAAGAAAGTCTCCAACTAGGACTTTGAGGACGATTATTCTCAAGACGATAAAGTTACCCTGATCAGCAGAAACTTCAAAAAAAAATTAAAGGTTGAGAGATAAAAGGAGTCAAATGAAAACATTAATGAAGTATCAATTTGCTATAACTGTAAGAAGCCTGTCCATATAAAGAGGAACTAACCTAAAATAATAAATAAAATCAAAATGATCGTCCATCCAGAAGAACTCCGTCAAGGAAATATGCTAACGCAAGCTTCTGGCATGAAAGCGAAGCTAGTGAGTCTGAAGAAGAAGAAAAGTATTGAGACTCTGCAAACCTCTGCTGCATGGCACTAACTGATCATGTATCAAATAACATGAGCTATGATGATTTTACTTTGGTTGAGTTAGGTGATGCCTTTAGTGATCTACTAGAGGATTATAAAAAACTTGAAGCATAAGTTTAAGCATGCTAAGAATGATATTCAACCGTATCAGACTGACATTGAAAGACTTACTACTCTACTACAAGAAGTTAAAGATACATCTTCTTATAATAATCAAAACGAGATATCCAAACATAAGTTTTGTCTTAATAGGGCTCTTGACTACATTGACAAGAAATCTCAAGAGATTACTAAACTCAAGGAGGAACTCGAATCTGAAAGGAAGAAGTACCTTATAGCTGCTCTTAGAGTAGATGCTTTAACTGCTAAGAATGATGAAATATGTGTTATCTCTAAAAGATTGGAGACTAGAATAGGTAAAATTGTTGAACAACCTACTATCCAACCAAACCCGAGACATGTATCAAACAAATGAGCATGCTCAATAACACTTATCGAAGAAAGGATCATATATCTCATAATCATGCATGGAGAACACACCAAACAAAGTCACATCGCTATATATACAAAACACAACACACCGTGCCACACAATCATGCATTCTACTACAGATATCCACGTAGATCACAGAATACAACTTCTCATAATCAGACTAATCATACTATACCTAGCACCAATAACTCTGCCATATGTCATTACTGCAGTAGAAAATGACATATCTCTAGATTTTGCAGATTTAAAAGTTGGTAGATACAAATGTAAACATACATGGGTCTAAAACTAAACAATGTGGATCCAAGTATACTTGGATACAAGTCTTCGCCTCTTGATGTAGGTGAAGTTTTTATATCAAATAGAACCATGGAGCACGTTGGTGATTGCAAAGCTACAAAGATCATCTTTCAAGCAATTGCACCAACATAACTGTGGTCACTAGAACAACTTCGTAACATGCTTCCTAAATAGCTTTTAATATCTAGCATGTTTTAATGAATATCTAGTTGTCATTTGATATTCTTTAATTGATTTGTCATTATTTGTGATTTTGAGAGAAGATGTTTATTTGCATATGACTAGATATGGATATTTGTTCTTGTTGCCACCATACTTATTAGTACATACTTATATTATATACTTACCTTCATAGTGCACTTTGAAAACATCTTAAAAAAATAGTTTTTGGATCGTGATCTGGATGAAATTTTCTTGGACATTTGCTATCTTATATTTATTGTTATGCAATGACTTTGTAGCACATATGGATACATGTAATTGATTTCATATTGCGTAAATTCTTTTGACATCCCCGGTTAGAAATCATCAGTTATTAAAAAAGAAATTTGTTTTTGGTACACATCGAAAGGGTCCTTTTGCCACACATGCGTAAATAGTCTGAAACGACACTATATTAAGTATCTTCTGACTACCGCTAGCTGGGAACCAGCCCCTATAGCTAACCCAAGATTAATCAACACTGTATAAAATAAAGATCAATGAAGATCTAATTTGCAATTATTATTTGATGGACTTTGGACAAACTTTAATGGATAATATTATTTAAGTTTTTATAGCATTTTCACAAAAGTAACATAAATTGATCTTCCATAGGTTAATATTTGTCATCTTTTGATATATACATATATGCTTATTTGGATACTTCTTATATGTTATTTTCTCTCATTTTTTAATTTGAGATATATTTTGTTTGTTCATCTGTGGTTTTTAAGATATTTTAAATTTTATTTAATTTTATTTTTATTTATTAAACCATATTTTGTTTTTAATTTTGACTATAAATATACTTTGTCGTAGCTTTGATTTTTGAAGCACAATAATTATCAATTTCTCAAAACTAGTTCCGTATTCGAAATCTATAGAAGTCCATATTCAGTTTGATATCATATCTCATTCAAATATGTTCCATTGTACTACATTTTTCATGTACAATTTTTAGGTCAAAAGTCAACTATCACCTTTGCCGTAAAATTTCCAATTTCGATTTGAGACTCGATCCAGACCCAAACCATTCGACCTGATATATGGTGTTGACCTATTTTAATCCTACGACACACATGCCAAGGGTGTGTGCCATTCAATCGAGTTCTCATGTGCTACATATTTTCAAATGACACGCAAGATCCATTAACCATTCGAAGTTGATTTTGATACCATAAATCCTATTGGCCTAGAACTAGTCCAGCTAGCCATAGTAGATCCTATTCTAGGTTGCCCTAACTTAATATAATGGTTTTTGACAAGATTTATTCAATATTTGTTCAGCCATGAGTGGTCAAACCCATTAGATTTAACTCCAAAGATTGGTTTCCATATTAGGAAACTTAATAAATCTTTTAAGATTCGCCTTGACATATCTTGCAAGTTAGACCACCAAACCTTACCAAAACTTATCCAAACCTCTACTTATCAAACCCTAACATATATAAGCCTCAAACTTTATATTTTAACCTAATATTTCAGCCACCATCTCCCCATAAAAGTCCCAATCCTGAAATTGCTCCTAGTCATGGCCGCCGACAGCACCTTGTTGCGTAACGGCATTTTTGACCCCTTTTCGACCTCATATGAAGCTCCATGATAGTTCGTTGAAAAGATAACACAACCCTCTACCATCCTATTAACCCCCCATATGATTACAACCCTTTATACTACACAAACATAGTCCTACAAGTCAACCAATTCGAACAACACAATTCTGTGCGAACCAGCAAGTTACTCATCTTCCTCGATGTGTTTCATCTACCATTCGACCCAATATAATGAAAATATCTTTGTGTCTATTTTCATGTCCATTTGGCTACTCACAAGCTTCTTTACGGTTTGTCCAGGGCGTCCGTTATGTATAAATGTGTCCAGACTGAAACAAATATTTCATGTGCAAGTTTTTGTCAACTTCTGGACCACTTTTTTAACGCCCCAGTCCCAAAATACGTAGGACTAGGAATGTAGACATGCCAGTCGTATAATAAATACACGTAAGATATAAAATGTGAAAAAACCATGAACACTAATCTTATCCACAAAATAAAGATAAAGATTTTATAGAATCAAGTAAAAATTTGTCATTGTACATATAGTTGGGCGGAGACAAATCCAATACCAACTATTTTAAAGGAGAAGTAATACATAATGAATTAAAAGATTTTGTCAAGCGAAGCAAAGTACGATCCAAGAGCACTCATCTTTGAAAGAATAGAGAAGATTACGACCTTGGCTAGGGTACCTGCGGAAAGAGAAGAAACACACACTTGGAGAAATCACCAGGTCCTCAGAGGGACGTAACAAGATACACAAAAGAATATGTCATATAACTGAATATAAACTGCTCAATAATAAGTTAAATCTGATAATAACATGGTCTAATACTCCATCCTTGAATTAGCATACCATCCTCCCAACCAAACAAGGACAAAAGATGGCACCCTAATCTACGATGAAGTATCTTTCCATGCTATGAATCCAATATAGTATTCAGACAATAACAAGGTTCAGTACCTTTCATCGAAGCAGTGAACCATACCTACAACCAAACAAGGATAAGGTGTCACAAACTAGTCCACGACAAGTTACTGTTCCAAGCCGCGATCAGGTATAAGTACTCAACCTAAGTATCCATACCTAACGGATAAGGTAGCCTAACCGTTCTAAGTGAATGCAGTTTAAGAACACACCTCCAATGCACGGGCTCTCTGGTGAAATGGGGTCAGCATAGTCCCCCTAAGGAACTAGGGGCCTCAAGCATAACCGTTCCTCAAACGTCAGTGGCCAGCAATAAAATAATGGGGTCGTCAGATCGTCAATGGAGTAAAGGAGCCGCTGCAGTGCTCGATCTCCACCGTCACACTTTCCCAGAAACCTCTTCTCCCTGTACTTATAATATTATGTTTAGGACTTCCTTCCTTATACACAGATACCTTATACGTCCAATAAAGTAAAAAGTTCGTTCAACCTTTTGTTATGTCGAACAAAATGGCGACTCCGCTGGGGACTACCTTCTCCTTCAACGAGAAGGTGGTGACGCAATTTGATGACAACTTGCTGAGATCTTCCCAAGACATGTTGGTCGTACGTTGCGACCAGCAAGCTTTTGAAGATCCCCTCTCTGATGAAAAGTTGAAGACTTCGAAACGGTTCGTATAACCGAAGTAGACTCGACGTGTCTGGAGGCCTAAGGCGGCTGCAGCTAGCAGGACGATGGCAGAAACTATGTCTCAGGACCCCCTCAATGCCGAAGCCATGGAGAAGATTCTGGCTGCAAAAGCCTTATCCTCTCGCCCGATTCCCGTCCTGGGAAAGTATGGCAAGGAAAACGATGGTTCTATGGTTGATATGATGAAGGCACGACGCCAAAGGAAGAGCACACCGGTCCAACCCCTCACGACGGGGCATTGCCGGTAAGAAGATCTATCTTTGACAGAATTGCTTTCCCTTCAGGTGAGCCTTCGGCAGACTCCGAATACTACTCACCCGCTAGGGATAGTAGGAAGAGATCCCAGGTGGTTCGTGCTTCGTGCAACAAGCGCACCACACCTATGGCAGACCAGAGGCCCGTATTGAGAGCGAAGGATCCATGGCTCCGAAAGCCAAGCCACGGGGTACGTCCTACGGAGAGGGAGCCACACGAGAAGCGTTCCCGCAGAAGCGATAGAACGCTTCCCCGCCAAACCCGCTCTGACCGTACTTGCGTGCAGCTTCCCTGCACGTACAATGGTGGTGCCATGGCGGAAGATCTGACCCTCTCCCAAGCGGAAGAAAAATCTGTGGTGCAGGACATCCCTAAATCAAGGAGCTTTTACACCCAGATTACCATCAACTGCTGCTTCCAGCAGACGGTCGCGCCATCATCAAGCCGACATTCCGTCTTCTAGAGACTTCACTCCACGTCAACCCCAAGCCAGAGGCTTAAAAAGGGGGTCGGTGAGCCATAGAAAAGATGAACCCCGCGTCATCACTTGCCACGCAGCGTAGGGTTCAAAAACATTCAAGAAACCCTTCCAGAATCCTTTCGTGTAGGTCGCTAAATCAAAGAGCAGGCCTGAGAGCAGCAACGCTAAGGTACCCGATGCAGGTGTGTTCCAAGGCGCCCGTTCCAGATCAACATTAGGTGCTATGCCAAATACTGGGGGTAGCCAGCCTCTTACCATGTACGATAACCCTGTGTTCCGATCTGATGAGGAGTAATATGACACGGATGCCTCCATTGGTGCAGCCAGTCACCAGACTGGGGGTAGCAACCGTGCTGATTTCGAGAAAGATCATAATCTTACGGTGTATCCTGAAGATGGCGAGGCTCAGGTGTATGAGCCAGAGAGTGAAGGATCCACAGCTCCTTCGACTCATCCTCACAGTTGGTCCGTGTTCATGGCTGATAGCAATGAGGAAGACAACAATGAAGCTCTCAGACGTATCGAAGCCCTCGAGATAAAGTTAGATACGCTGACGGACACCATGAAGACTCGGTCCTCGGTAATATTCAACCTCAAGAGCAATATGGCCCCCGCTGCTTCTATACCTATGCTTGATCTGCCAACTAATGATGGATTCAGCAGGCTGCCAGCCACCCACCAGGCAGGACCCTCCTCGTCTACTCCATCGGCTATAGGTTCTGTAATGTCGGCCGAGATACTGCAGGGCATCAAGGAACTGTATGCTCGTCATGATGGCAAGAAGAAGCAAGCAGCACTGCAGAAGATAGGTATCTGGCATCCATACCCTGCCAAGTGGGACAACATCGTCTACCCTTCCAATACAATCCGCAGACGGATACATCCTACGAAGGAAATGGATCTCCTCAACAATACTTGAGGTACTTTGCCTCGGTAACTGGGCACCTGCCAAAGGATGATGCTTCCTATCCAACATATTCATAGGATCCCTGGCCTATGAATGGTTCTGCAGTCTTCCGGATGATTGTATCTCGTCATTTGAAGACCTGAAGACTCTGTTCGTGGACCGATTCTACGAAGGAGGGATGGACATGACGATGTTGACCCTCATGGAAATTGTCCAGAGGGAGAAGGAGTCTGTCCGTGCATACATCAAGCACTTCCGCCGGGCAGCCCACAGATTACCGTCCGACATGCCTGAGCCCATGCTTATGGACTCATGACACAAGAACATGCTACCCGCAATCAAATTGTGGCACAGTACTCCCTGCACGGAGTAGATGCCTTTCATTACAGAGGCGAACGTCGCATAGAGGAAAGCCCAGGATGCGCAACTCCTGGGCTACACTTTCATGTGCCTGAAGACAAGGGGAGACGCTCGTCCAGCATCAATCACAAAGACGAAAAAAGCAAGCAGGCCATGACCGTCAACATCTCCAAAGGTTCAGCATCCGCGAACCCCAAGTCCCCAAAAACATAGAGGCCAAGGGAGACTTACTCCTTCAATGACGAAGATACGCTGGAGCTCTTCGAGATGCTTACAAAGAGTGGCAAACTGTCCATCCCGGCACCCAGGCGTCCTGATGAAGTGGGAAAGGTGGACCATCCTAAGTACTGCCATTACCACCAGTACGTCTACCACTCAACACAAGATTTTTATGCGATAAAAAGGCAAATCCAGCGCCTCATCAACGCCAACGTCATATCATTGGATTATGAGGAGAAGACCGTCACGACCAACATGGTTACTCTCCAGTTTTTGAGTTTTCTAGCCACAGAGGTGCAAGACGGCGTCGTCCCTATTCCAAAGGCGACAATGGAAGTAGTGAACCTTCCACCAGTATGGGATAACGTACAAGGGCTCACCCTGTTCTCCACACCACAAGGTAAAGTCATATGGATTCATCCTGACTTAGTCCCCGACATGATGGGACCTACGACCCTTTCTACCAAAGAAAAGAAAATCAAAACATGTCGCATGGTCTCGGCTTCGACCGATGATGCTTTGGTGACCACCCGTTCAGTACAGCAACAAGAGGAGAGCCAGGCCCCAGAGCAGGAGGAGTCTCCATCGACTACTTTCCATGTCGTAGATGTATCAGGTGTAGGTCCATCTCAAGCACCTGACGCACCAGAGGCAGGTCTATCTCGGGCTCCTACAATGGATAAGCAGAAGCAGAAGGAATTTTGCTTCAACAAACCTTTCAGAAAGTATCCGACAATAGGGCCTATTGTAATGCCTATAGTTCGTATTATGTATTTTTGAAATACGTGTATGTATTTTATCTTGTATTGCATGATTCCTTGCTTGGCTTAACTTGGCATTACATGGCTTGGTCTATTTTAGGGTTGGTTCGGCTAGGCTTGGGTTACCTTGGTTCATCATGAACCAAGGGGAGAACCCCCACCTACCACCTCCTTACCATTTATTAACCCCTCCCTTCTCTCTCTTCTCATTAATTCCCTCCATTACTTCTTCTTCTCCACCATTACTTCTTCACCTACCAGGGAGTAGGGCTTAGGCAAGTGCAGCTTGCTTCATAGAGAAACTTTATTTTTATTGTTCCATTCTCTTCCTCATGAGATTCTAACACACTTTATTATTTAGCATTTCTTATTTCCATGGTTCAATTTGTGTAGATCTAAGTTTATAGTAATTTCGGACTTATTGTGTTTTGATCTATTTAACATTGTTAGTTCCAAGTTCTGATGGTTCCATATTGTAGAGCGTTTCGTTCTGCCCCATTTTGACACATGGAAGTTCGAATTTGGACTATGGATGATGGAGTTATAAAGTTTTGAAGCCAGGGACTTCATGGCTATTCATCTCGGATCAATGGAGAAGAAATACAGTCTCTCAGCCGCATGAAGTACTTGACCGCATGAACGTTCACGCGATAAGTCTCATTTCCTTCCGTATATGGCCTTGACTTCACTTAGCTGCATGGCGCATTAACCTTTCCCAGCCGCATGAAGACAACGCACTGCAGCCTCATAAGACTTGGCAATTCTCAGCCGCATGAGATCCCACTTGAACTCAGCCGCATAAGCACTTGCATGTCCGCAGCCGCATGAGCACTTGCATTTCCAGCAGCATAAAGGCCTTGCTCCTCCAGCCGCATAAGACCTTTTCGTCTCAACCGCATGGTATCACTCATTTTCCAGCCGCATGAGTTGTTCCCTTGCTCAGCCGCATATGAACCGAACCCTTAGCAGCATGCGCCCTGCTCTCCCAGCCGCATAGACTCGCCCTATTCTAGCCGCATGCGCCCTACTCTCCCCAGCCGCATGGACTCGCCCTATTCCAGCCGCATGCGCCCTGTCCTCCCCCAGCCGCATGGACTTCTGAATCTCGAGCCACATGAGATCCGATCTCTTGGCCACATAAGCTCTATTCTCTCAGCCGCATAGCCCCTTCCACAGTCTTGTACTTTTATTTTTATTATTATTATTATTATTATTATTATTATTATTATTGTTATTAAAATGCCTCATTTATGTTTATGTTATGTAAATTTTGACATAATTCCTGAAAACGAAACCGGCCCGCCGTAGCGCACTCTTGACTAATAAACCTGACCTGATATATCATGACATGCTGTTACGACACCTAGCCTGACATGACAAGTATGAATGACCTGGACACCGTGGGCGATTACGTTTGTACAAATAAACCAGTACTGTCTTGCATCATGTCTAGGATAGGGATCCCTGGGTACCACGGTCAGGGATACCTACAGTAATTGACTAAGGCTAATAAACTAGAATAATTCAATAGACATGAAGAGATTTCCAGCTACAGGCAATCCTGTTATCTGGGCGCATTAAGTGGACTTGTAGCCTACCGACGAGTAGGGCACATTTCCAGCAGACAGTCACGTGTTGCATTCTTCATAAACGGACATTCGACTTGGATAACTGGATGGTCTGCAGGGCTTGTGGCTGTTGGGATAATCTCATTACATCTTGCTAGTAACTAGGCCTGTGATAACCCTAATTAGTTAAAAGTATCAAGCTGTACTCTTGATTGGCCGTGATTGATTGGATGGAGTTTATTCCAACTTAGACTTATCCTGATCCTGTGTAAGATTGTGACATGACATGATTATTGATGCTTTCCTTAACAATAACGATCAGGGGTCCAGTTCTGTTCAGACGAAGGGTTACAACCCCGGTCCTTGTTTGGTTTAAGGGTTGTAACCTGGCTCCCGGAGCAGTTCTGTGTCCTCTCTTCGTTTATTGTCTTATTTCAACCCTATGCCATGTTCGTCATGTTTTACCTTACCTTAAAGATCAGGGGTCCAGTTCTGTTCAGGCGAAGGGTTACAACCCCGGTCCTTGTTTGGTTTAAGGGTTGTAACCTGGCTCCCGGAGCAGTTCTGTGTCCTCTTTTCTTTTATTGTCTTCACTGTACCAATAGTTTTTGAGACGGGTTTCTATTCAGGTGAAAGGCTGCAACCCCGGTCCTTGTTTGGTTTAAGGGTTGTGACCTGGCTACTTGAATGGTTTTCTCGTACTCAGTTTACTGCTGTTATCTCTATTATTATCAGTTCTTTATTTATTATCTTTAATATTCTATTGTGATATGCTGGTTTTAGGTCCTAAGTGAAGCCTCCTTTGTGGTACTTGCTCTTTCTGGGGTCTGACCCAGCTGGTTTTGTGTGGCCAGATATCAGAGCAGCACCAAAGGATCTACCGACCTTCCAGCCAGATGGTGACCACCAGGCGTAATCCTGGCAACGAGTGGGTTTCTTTTTGTTCTTCCACTTTATTGTAAAATTATTCTTTTGATGCGTTCAGCCGGCGAGCACGTGTTAGCTCGTATTACATCTTTATTTACTGTCTGCCTATGGGCTGTAACATGATTAACAAATCCTAGGGTTGATCATGTATGACTAAACTCTTGTTAGTCATCACATTTTGTACTACTAGCTTCATGATCATCCAAATATGTAATGTATGGGACACCTTACTATTGTATATTTGGTGCTCTGTCATCTTCTTACTACTATTTGCTTGCTTGAGATTGAGACAATAGGCTTGTTCATGACCATAGGAGACTGTTGGCTTGTAGTTAAACCGTCATATATTTAGACAGCCGTGACCGTATAGCGAGGTGGGTTGCACTTCATTATACGTAGCTGGCTATGTACGCCCCCGCTCTCTAGTATTCTGGTTCTGGGGTGTCACGCCCCAGAACCAGAATACTGGAGAGCGGGGGCAGACACAGCCAGCTACGTATATTAAAATGGAAACCACCTCGATATACAGTCACGGCTGTCTAGAAATATGAGGGTTTACTACAAGCCAACGATTTTTTATGGTCAAGCCTATTGTCTCAATCTCAAGAAAGTAATATAATTACAAGATGTTTGACCACCAAATATACAATAAAAGGCGTCCCAAATATTACATATCAGCTGATCATGAAGCTAGTCGTACAAAATGCTAGGACTAGCAAGAGTTAAGTCATACATGATCAACCCTAGGATTTGTTAATCATGTTTACAGCCCGTAGGCAGACAGTAAGTAAAGTACATCGAGCTAACAGGTGCTCGTCGGCTAAACGCCTCAAAAGAATAGTTCTACAATAGAGTGAGCGAAGCAAAATAGAAAACCCACTCGTAGCCCGGGTTCCTTCTAGTCGCCACCATTGGGCTGGAAGCTTGGTAGATCCTCGAAAGCTGCTCCGAAATCTGGCCACACAAAACCAGCTGGGTCAACCCCAGAAAGAGCAAGTGCCACAAGGGGGCCACGAAATAAGAACAAAAGCCAGCATTAACACAAGAAGATATAAAATTTAAAACTAGAATTTATGAAAACATGACAGGGTGATATACGACGAGATAACCATGGAACTATTCTGATAGCCAGGTTACAACCCGTAAACCAAACAAGGACCGGGGTTGTAACCCTTTATCTGAACAGAACTTGGTTTCCCACCATTTATTGGCAAGATAATAATGCAAGAAATCAAGACAGGAAGCAATCTTGTACTGGATCATGGCTAGACTGGTTATACCTCATTCAATCAATCACGGCCAAGCAGATACTACGGCTTACTACTTTAGCTAACTAGGGTTATCACAGGCCTAATTACTAACAAGATGCAGTGAGATTGTTCCACAGCCACAAGCCCTGCAGACCATCCAGGTTACCCAGGACGAAAATTAGGGGTTGAATTCAGGTGGGTACATCGTCCGGGAGACAAATGTACCCTTAGGTGACTTAGAGGGTGCAACACGCGACGGTGTGCTGGAAATGTGCCCTACTCGACGGCAGGCTACAGATCCCAAGAGCGCCCAGGTAACGGGATTGCCCGTAGTTGTGTCATCTCTTCATGACTACTGTGTTATTCTAGTTATTAACCTTAATCCATTTTAATAGGAACTCCTGACCGTGGTACTCAGGAATCCCATCCTAGACATGATGCAAGACAGGACAAGTGGATTTAACAAGCAAGCAAGAAAACTACCCACGGTGTCAAGGCAAGTCAAGTTAAGTTAGCCGTCGCAACAGCATTAAGATAAATCATGTCAGGGTACTTGTCAGGAGTGCGCCACGACGGGCCACTATCATGTCAGGTTGGTCATGTCAGGAGTGCACCACTACGGATCACTGTCGTGTTATGCTAGTTCCTTGTCATACCATGCCATGTACAATAGTCGTTCCAAACATATTAAGCAAAATCAAGTTCATGACAAAAGGAGTAAGGATATAAAATGGGCGTAAAATATCTAATAAAATATCAATATACAGGGCTATAGAAAAGCCAAGCTTAAAGAAATAAGACCACAACTCCAAGAGCCAAGGGGTTAAGCAAGGGGGTCAGGGGAGCAGCGTAGGTAAAAAGTCACGCACGCTGAGAGAGCAGCGTAGGTGAAAAGTCACGCGCGCTACAGGGAGCAGCGTAGGTGAAAAGTCACGCACACTGAGAGAGCAGCGTAGGTGAAAAGTCACGCACGCTCAAGGAGACACGCTTCCAACAGGAAGCGTACTCAAGTCTACGTACGCACGCTAAAGAGCGCGCGCAGCTCAGTGTGCGTAAGCTAAACAGCTCTGCACACTGCTCACTGTCTTCTCCAAACAGCAAGAACACCATGGTTGAACTCAAGGCTACACAGCATCATAACTTGGCCATCCGAACTCCAAATCCGGATTTCTAAAGTTCCATCTTGGGTAGAATTGAATGCTCTTCCACTTGGAAACATCAAAACTCATAGAAAACCAACTAAAATAGATCAAAACATGCAAAAGATCCAAAAATAGGAAGACTTAGATCTAGAACAATGGAGACTCCAATTCACAAAATGCCAAGAACTAATGTTGATCACCATGTCCTAATCTAGCAAATGGACAAGGAAAAGAGGGCTCTCATGTAGTGGCAAGGTGCACTTGCCTAGGGTTGGGAGAGTTATGTAGAGGAAGGAGAAGAAGAAGAAGAAGGAAATAAATGGTGGTTATGAGGAGAGAGAGTAGTAGGCGGGGATATAAAGAGGGGGTGTTGTAGTGGGTTGAGGTGGTAGCATAGGTTACGGTGATCCAATACCTATAAACCAACCAAATCGAACCAACCCAATAAAACTGAGTCATGCCAAAACCCAAAATACGAGAAATACCGAAATTCCACAAGTCGAGAAAAATAAAATACATGCCAAAATCCAGATACGAGTATAAATACGAAATACGGGAAATACGGGAAATGAGGGTGACATGGGGCATTACATGGTTTAAGTGGTGGCCCATGCAGGTCATATAAATCAAGATATGTAAGGGTTTACCGAATAGATGTCTCAATCAGTACTCGCCCTTGATCTCTACTCGTATCCTCTGAATCCCTGAATTCTTGACCTGATCACATGCTTGTATCATTGATCTGTCCTGGTCCTTCCTTATTATTCCCTTTGTCGTCTTCTTAAGCGGCATTGTTCCTGGACCTGCCAATCAGCAAGGCGGAGCACCTCCCGCGGACCAGCAGCAACCTGGAGATCAAGCCCAGCATTCAGGAGTAGCCACGAGAGTCGTGCCTACTAGAGGAGAGCCCCCCGTTCAGCCCGTCCAGCCTGCAGAACCTGATGATGGCACTTTGGTGGGTCTCATCAGGTCATTATTAGCTTCCCTGGATCGTCGAAGAGATACGTTGCACTAGGAGGTGGCAGATACTTTGACCAGAGGAGGTCATCAGGGTAACAGTGCGGCCAACAGCTTCAAGCGCTTGAACCCTCTATTCTTTGATGGCAGTGAAGATGCTATCGTTGCTGATGCGTGGCTTTAAGACACAGAGGTGATTCTAGAAGCAGCCAGGACTCTAGGAGACGAGAAGGTGGCGGTGGTGCGCCTGGAGTTGATGGATCTTGCCCGCAGCTGATGGGTGGCGCAGGCCGTTGGATTAGTGGCACCTATTGCTTGGGCAGTATTCAGAGAGAGATTCCAGACCAAGTATTTTGATGCTGTAGCTCGGTAATATCTACAGATAAGGTTCACCAATCTGAAGCAGATGGACAGGACGGTCGTTGGATATGCGGCCGAGTTCTCCAGGCTTAGTTGGTTTGCTTCCACCTTGGTGGCGACCGAGTTCGATAGAGCCCATCAGTTCCAACAGGGGCTCCACCTAGAGATTTTGTTGGCGGTGGAGCAGTTTGAGCATCAGACCTTTGATGCAGTACTGAGGGCAGCCCGGAGGCATGAATATACCTCCCAGAGGATCGTCGATAGGACCAGAGGTCGGAAGCAATCTCACGGTCAGATGAATCAGTCATCAGCACCAGCCCCGGCAGCTAGTACTTTGACCATTGGAGCTCCGAGGCGGGCGGCCTCAGTAATGTCGGTTCAGCATTCAACCACGACGTACCCTCAGCAGCAAAAGCAGAAGCAGTCTTCCGCAGTGAGATGTTCACACAGCGGGAAGCCAGGGCATGTGGTATCAGAGTGTCGCAGAGCACAGGGTTTGTGCTTGGTTTGTGGTACCCCGGACCACAGGGTTGGGAATTGCCCGAACAGGGGAGTTCATCGGCCTTATCTAGTCCTTCAGTAAGAGGACCAGCACCAGTCCAGCAGCAGCAGCTGCAGTACCCGTTCCTGAGGCAATTGCCGATGCAGGCCCAGGCATTCCAGGAGTAGAGACCGCAGCAGTATGCCTAAGCCCGAACCCTGATCCAGAGCAGGTAGAGGAATTTTCAGCAGAGGGGACCCGTACCCAAAGGACATGGTCAAGTGCTGGCTTTGACCATGAAAAAAGAAGGAATAGCACCAGGTGAGGTAGTGGCAGGTACTATTCTCGTCAACACCTTTCCAGCTTCAGTATTATTAGATTCTGGTGCCTCGCATTCATTTATGTCTGTACGATTCACGACACGGATAGGATTGGAGCCCGAGTCATTATCAGTAAGGCTCAATATACTTACTGGTAATGGGCTTGTGGGAGTAGATAGAGTATTTTCCTCGTGTCGGATCGTAGTTAGCGGTAGAGTGTTCCCCGCTAGATTGATAGAGGCCGATTATGATGTGGTCTTAGGGATGGATTGGTTGAGGGACCAGTATGCTAGGATAGACTGCCACATTGGCAGGGTTATTTTTAGCATTCCAGGTGAACCGGAGTTTTCTTTCTCCCGAGGCAAAGTTGAACCTTCTCCTCCAGTGTTGCGGATGGCAGTAGCAGCAATACAGTTACCCCGGATAGTTGAAGAGTTTCCAGATGTTTTCTCAGAAGAGCTTCCAGGGATGCCGCCAGAGCGAGAGATTGAGTTTACCAACGACTTGATTCCCGGGACAGCCCCAGTTTCAGAGAGAGTCTACAAGATGGCACCGTCAGAGCTAGAAATATTGTACAAGATGATTTAAGAACTCAGAACCAAGGGATTCATTCGTGCTAGTGGATCGCCTTGGGGAGCCCCGATGCTTCTTGTGAAAAAGAAGGATGGTATGTCCAGATTATGTGTAGATTATCGTACCTTGAACTCAGTGACAATCAAGAACAGATACCCTCTTCCGAGGATAGATGACTTGTTTGATCAACTCAAGGGGCAACAGTATTCTCGAAGATCGACTTGCGGTCAGGATACCATCAGATCAGAGTCAGAGAGCAGGACATCCCGAAGACAGCTTTCAGATCTAGGTATGGGCATTGGGAGTTCCATGTAATGCTATTTGGAGCAACCAATGTGCCGGCCGTATTCATGGACCTCATGAATCGTATCTTTATACCTTATTTAGATCAGTTCGTGATTGTGTTCCTAGATGACATCCTAGTCTACAGCAAGAGTGAGGCAGAGCATGAGCAGTATCTCCGTGTGGTTCTTCAAATTCTCAGAGAGTATCAGTTATATGCCAAGTTCAGTAAATACGAGTTCTGGCTCGATCGTATTTCATACTTGGGTCATATCATCACCAGAGGAGGAGTAGAAGTGGATCCCCAGAAGATTGTGGCTATAGAGTCGTGGCCAGTGCCCAGCACAGTTGCAGAAGTTCGCAGTTTTCTTGGATTGGCCGGCTATTACCGACGATTTGTTTCAGACTTTGCTAGGATTTCAGCACCCTTGACCCAGTTGACCCGCAAGGATGTACAGTTTGCTTGGACAGCAGAGTGTCAGGATTCTTTTGAGAAGTTGAAGCGAGGCTTGATGACGGCACCCATTCTCACGCATCCAGGTAGGGCCGAAGGATTTTTAGTATATTGTGATACTTCAGGCAGAGGTTTGGGATGTGTTCTGATGCAGCATGGGAAGGTAATAGCTTATGCGTCACGAGAACTTCGTGATCATGAGAGGAATTACTCGACCCATGACTTGGAGCTGGCAGCAGTAGTGTTTGCACTTAAGTTGTGGAGGCACTACTTGTATGGAGATAGGGTAGAAATTTTTATCGACCACAAGAGCCTGAAGTATGTTTTCACCCAGAAGGATCTTAATATGTGTCAGAGGAGGTGGCTGGAGCTACTTGTGGATTATGATGTCAACCTGAAGTATCATCTTGGGAAGGGCAACATTGTAGCAGATGCACTGAGCTGGAGAGCCGGAGCTTATTTCCTAACAGCGCAACCAGAGTTGTTAGCAGATCTTCAGAAGATGGACATAGAAGTTGTTCTCCCTTCTAGTGTGGCGTTGATGGCCATCATGCAAGTTCGGTCCACTGTAATTGAGAGGATTCGGGTGGCTTAGTCAGCAGATTCTAAGCTTCAGCGACTCAGAGCAGAGTGCGAGACAGGACGGCTGTAGGTCCTAAAAATCAAGTTGCACCCATCAAAGAAGTCATGAAAGTCACATTGTGCATTCTTCAAGTGAACTGCGCAGGAGACAAATTACGCAACAACTCAATTGCGCAGGCTGAACTGCGTACTCATATAATTGTGCTGGCTGACGTAGCCTCGTCATCATTATCTGACAGAGAATCAAATCTTCTGACAGCACGGAGAACGAAGAAACTGTTCATTTATCGTGCAGCACAGTGCTTGAGGACAGCTGTACATGCAGCACAATCTGCCAGACTCTCTACAGCGCAATGCAAACGAGCACAATCTGAAGACAGCACAGTTTATGTGGCACACTTCATCAAGACAACTGATAATGTACACGTGGCTTACATGCCATCAATTACTCACCATGTGGCAACCGTCTCTGTACATGACCAAGTGCATTTCAATTAAACAATGCCACGCGTCACATACAGGTGGTCCACGATCGAGTAACTGCCTGCGCAGTTCATTGCTTGCACAATCCAAAGTCTATGCAATACATCCTGCGCAACTCAGAATAACTAAAAGTTAGTTATTTCCAGAACTCTATAAATAGAGTTTCAAGTCTTCATTATCACACACACAATCAAGTCATCACCAGAGATCAAGAGTTCTTACCAAAGTGCTGCTGCATTCTTTAGAGGCTACCATCTTCAAAGTTCACATCGTCCAAGAGATAAAGCGATCGTCATTCAGATCGGATTCCTATAGTTGTACTTTCCCAGAATTCTTGTAATCTTCTTACAAAGTTTGTGAAATAAAGATCAACTTTTGTTTTTGCAAACAAAATGGCGACTCTGCTGGGGATGAATTTCTCCTCCGACGAGAAAGTGACAACTCAATGTGACGTTGAGTCTATCGGAAAGATGCAGAAGATGCTGGTTGTAAAGGTCAACCAGACGGCCTACAAGGCGATGATCAACTCCAAGACCATCCCTCGTACTGCAACAACTTCTGCCACGAGCAAAGTTCACCCAGTGTGGATCCCCAAGACTGTTGCACAGTCTACTGCCTCTGCTGCTCAGCCTGCTGCGCAGTCTACTGTCTCTGTTCCCAAGACTGCTGTCTCTGTTGCACAGTCTGCTTCTACTGCCCATGTGCAGTATGCTGCTCCCCTTGCCAGTGCACAACCCACTTCCTATGCTGCTCTATCAAAGTACAAGAATCCTCTTCCCCTGGCGCAGTTGGCTGTAACACTGCCTGCACAATCCACCACTCCAGCAACCAGAGTGCAACTCAAGCACTCTAGCATCAAGACTCCTGCTGCACAAGCTGTTGGGACTGTGGCCAGAAGATCTTCTGTCAAAGCTCCTCATGCGCAACCTGGCAGTGCACCAACAGCCACTTCAATCCCTGCGCAAGCTGCGCCAGCACAGTCTAAGAGGGACAGCCCTTTGGCTAACCTCTCTTCTTCTCACAGTAAGGGGAAAACCTCTGTTCCTCTTCCCAAACACCCTGTTTCTCCAGCGCAATCCACTAGAGGTAGTCTTTTGACTATTCCTCCTCCTCCTTAGAACAAAAGAAAAGGCCTGTTGGTCTTTTCTCAAACTTCCTCGTCTCACGACTTGGAAGACAACAGAGGGAAACGCTCTTTAGCTAACCCTTCTTCACAAAACAAAAGAAAAGGCCCTTTGCTCTTTTCTCAGTCTTCCTCGGTTTTTACCGTAGAAGATCAATCTGAATGTGCTCCGGCACCAATCAGTACCAGGACTCTCTCCAACAAGAGTTCTTCTTCCCTACTTGTCAAAGGGAGGTGTACTGATCAAAGAGGTATTCTGACTACTCCAGTAGCAGAATTCCAAGATCTCCCTACTCTCAAGATATCCCGTTCAAAACAGGGAAAATTATTGGTGTCTCAGACGGAAATCCCTGGGGGTGAGTTTGCTGATCTAAGAACTTATCTCAATAGGCCAACTTCGGCGAAACGCAAACAGCCAATGCCGAAGACCAACCAGCATCAGAAGCAAACTTCCAGGATCAAAAATCCTGACACCTATGCTAATGAAATGAGTACTTCCCTGTACACTCAAGGGACAAAACATTTAAAGAACCAGAACCATGTTCCGAATGTTGTCAAAGAACATATCCTTCGAACTTCTTTTCATCCCGTCATTGCTCTCGATCTCCGAGAATACCTCAAGCAAAAACGGGACAACATTTCAACACCTCCAGTGCAATCACTTGGACACCATTATAATCACAAGGTTGTCATCAAGTGTTGTTGTCAGACAACAAAACGATCTGTCTTCGATCGTCTGAACTTTACAAACTCTGAACCTATGTCAGAAGATGAAGACGAAGTTTTGTGCGCTTCTAACAACATGACTTCCAGAGACACTGGGGGTAGGAAGTGCTCCAAGCACGGCAAGCCTCGCAAGCTAAGCCAGCGGTATTTGGATCTACTCCAAGAATCTTCTGATGGAGTATTCCAACATACCCGATTCCGAAGCCGAGATGCAATCGGTCAAAGAAATCTTCAAGATCCTTCCGGTCATCTTCCTCTTTCTCACTGAGGAGATGATACTTTCTCCGACTATGATATATACAGTGAATGTTTGGAACAGACAATATCTTCTACTGTACCTAGAGAAGTGACAGCTTATGTTGTCACTGAAGACCCAGATGCTTCCAGTTCGGCTAGTCAAGAACAACGGATAGCTGCTCTAGAAGACAAACTGAAGACCATGGCCAAAATGGTTGCAAGTATGCATTCTATTATTGTGGCCCAACATACAGTACCACCAACTGTACCTGCTGCAAATCCTGAGATCATAGCATCGTCGGTGCCTGTCAATACAGGGCTGGGGGTAGTAACTCCTCAAATACCTCCTGTACAGATTCAACCTACACCCAGTCTGTCAGGTGCTGGGGGTAGTGCTTACCACGCTGTTCCTCTCTCTAACACTCTGATTCAGCCTGCTCTTTCTATATCAGTGGAGGATGCTAATGAAGCTCTCAAACTCCTGCGCACTCAATTCGAGGCCTTCAAAGAGAAGGACAACTTACAGAGGTTGGGGATCAAACAACCTTACCCAGTTGAATGGAAGGAAGTCTTATTTCCTCCAAAGTACAAAATCCCAACTATCTCGCTGTTTGATGGCAGCACTTCTCCCAGTCAGTTCATTAACCACTTCGAGGTAATGACTGTCCAACTTCAGCCAAATGACGCTCTTCTTACCAGAGTATTCGTCGGCTGTTTAGCCGGGGTTGCATACGATTGGTACAAGAGCTTGCCCGATGGCTGTATCACTTCCTTTTCAGGTCTAAAACAGATCTTCTTGGAATGATTCTATGAGGGGATCAACGACATGACCATGTCAGCCCTTAATAAAATCAAACAAATACATAATGAAACTGCTGAGAGTTTCATTGAAAGGTTTCGCCGAGAAGCTTTAAAAATGCCTCCTGGAACTCCGGCCGCTGTCACCATAGACACCTGCAAGGCAAATCTTTTGCCTATCATCAGCATGTGGACGGGATCAACTCATTTCCAAGACTGGCCATCCTTCATTGTCAACGCTAAAGCAGCTGAAGTTAGTGCTGACAAATTCAAGCAGCTAGGGGTACACATGTCTAATCCCGACAGGGATGAACATCAGACTTCGGGTGGTGGTAATCACCAGAACAATCGTAAGGGAAAAGAAATTTTGAACATCAACTTGAAGAACAAAGAATCTTTGACGGTCAACGTAGCTCCACCTACGTCTACTTCTACTCCTTCAGCACCTCCACCAAGGGAACCTCGTCCAAAAGTAGAGTACTCTTTTGACGAGAATGACACCGTGAGCATCTTTGATTGCTTGACCAAAAGCAATAAGCTCCAAATCCCAGATCCAATTAAGCCTGATGAGGTCGGTAAGACTGATCATCCTAAGTACTGTGTCTATCACAGGTTCATTGGGCATCCCACTCGAGCATGTTATGTGCTCAAAGGCAAAATTCAGGCGCTAGTCATTGCTGGTGTTGTCACTTTACAGCAAGACAAGAAGACTGTTACCGCAAACATGGTCTCAGTTCAGTTTGGTGACTTCCCTCCACAGATGGTACAGTATGGTGTCATTCCTATCCCCAAAGCTACTCTTGAGATCGAGAATCTTCCTCCTCCACGAAGTGAAGGTCTCGTCCCCTTGTCTCTTGACAATGGCGAGATTATGTGGATTCATCCGGATCTTGCTTCAGAGTTTGAAATTTCCTCTTCCTCCAAGAAGAATGAACGCTCCAAGGGCAAGACAAAGACTTGCAATGTCTTTTGACCCCATAGTTGACGAGGAAATCCTGTTGGGCACCCGATCAGGAAAAGCCTATCTAAAGGATTATCCCGAAGCTCAGGAGAATCCTGCTTCTTCTTTTGAGCCCGCTTCAGTGCAACCTGCTTCCACTGAGGATATTCCTACTGCATCCTCACCGGTTGTAGAGTCTACTCCTCCCAAGCCGACAGTTGCTGACAAAGGCAAACAACAAGTCCGCTTCGACAAACCTTTGAAGAAGTCATCTCCTTCTGGACTTGAAAAGCCTTATAATTTGATATCTTGGCTCAATTAGCCAATACACCGGCCCGGCTGTCAATTTTCGAGCTCTTGCGCCTCTCCAAAGAGACTCGAGAAACTCTAAGTGAAGCTCTCATGCAGGCAGAAACCTGTCTAGCCCTTTTAAAGAAGTCGAAGGTAGAGCCTGTCTCTTGCCTCCATTGTCATAGTATGTTGGAGTTGATTCCAAACATTACCTTCACACAGGATAACATGCTGATGGAAGGCAATAGGCACGACCGTCCTCTATACTATACAGGATATGTCGACTCGATGAAAGTCGATCGTATTCTGATAGATCCAGGGTCTGCCCTCAGCATCATGCCGAAGACAATGTTAGATGCATTGAAGATCCCAGTGCATAGTCTCTCCAGTACAATCACCACCATCCTCGGGTTCAACCAGGGAAGGAGTGAGCCTCTGGACAAGATTCGCCTAAAATTCCAAATAGGCAATCTCCGCACAAAGGTGACCTTCTACATCATTGACAACCATGGTTGTTCTTACAATGCTCTGTTGGGGAGACCATTCTTACATGAACACAATATTGTTCCTTCGACTCTCCATCAATGTTTCAAATATGTCGATAATAATGGAGAGGTTCAAAAGGAGGTTGCTGATCTCTATCCTTTAAAGGTGTCAAAGCATACTGCAACGATGCTCGTATCTACAAAGATGAGTTTATGAAAGTTGTACTTGCTCTTGACACTGAAGAAGACCAAGAAGCAGTGCCTAACGACACCCTCATCATACCTGTCAAAGGGCGTGTTTCTCGTCCTCAATCTTCCAAACCACTGGCTATTCACTTGCCAGTCCAGAAGCAACCAACTGATGATAGTCAGGATCAAAGGGAGCTTACCTCTTCTGAGCCACTTATTATCGAATTACGTCGTAACAAGGAAAAAAGGCAGTTCACCTCTTCTGAGCCACTTGTTATTGATTTATCTTATAACAAGGAAAAAAGGAGCTCACCTCTTCTGAGCCGCTTGTTATCGACCTTCGTCGAAACAAGGCCAATCCTTCTCCACGTTCTTCTTCTCTCCCTCTTGTAATCAATCTGACCAAGTCTGCTAAGGCTAAAGGTCCTGCTGTAAATACAGATGTACAAATCAATAAAAAAGCATCTACTTTCCAGTATACTGATGTCATTTATCATGCTATGTGCTATTTGGATATGTTAGATAGCTTTCAGTCATTTACGATGGGAGTTGTACAGTCTCTTCAAACAGAAGTCTTACTCGAACACCCAGATGAATCATACTTTGTTGTCCCTTCTCGAAAGAAAGGCGAAAGTTCGATACTTTTTAGTAAAGGACCAGAACAACAATTTAGCTATACGGATGATAGTAAAAGTAACGATATGGGACATCTTCAACTCCGTCGTTACAGTCAACAATCAAAAGACATTATCCGGAAGATGGGTTATGACTTCAAAAATGGCCTCAACTACGGCAGGGGTAGAAGAACTCCTATCCGTACGGCTGTTCCGAAAGGAAAGTCAGAGATGTACTACAGCAGGACCAAAAGAGGTCTCGGATATGCTTTCCCTCCGGTATTATCCCCAGCAGCCTCCGAATCCGATAGCGAAGAGCGCTCTAACTCTTCTGATTCCAGATCATGGGATTTTGACACCAGCATCGGTCAAGTTCATCGATTGATCGTATCGTCTAACATGGTCTCCGTCGAACTTCCAGAAGGCTATGACGAGGATGTTGAAGAAAATCCCGAAACAGGTCCTTGGGCTCAACGAATGGATACCCAAAGGGAACTTCGATTCGAACAAAGGGAACCTCCTACCGAAGATCAATTAGTTCAAATTGATGTAGGAGAGAGCGGGTCACCTCGTCCAATATTCATCAGCAAGAATCTCCCAGAGGCAGATAAGCAAGAATTAATTCTTCTTATTCAAGAATATATTGATGTCTTTGCCTGGAGCTATGAAGACATGCCAGGTCTAGATCCCAAAGTTGCTACTCACAAATTAAATATTTTGCCAAATACAAAATCGGTCAAACAGCAGCAACGACGCTTCAAGCCAGAAATAATGGACACAATCGATGATGAAGTCAAGAAGCTCATCGCTTGTGGCTTTATTCGAGAAGAGCAGCATCCTGATTGGGTAGCCAATGTCGTCCCAGTTCTAAAGAAAACCAGAAAAGTTCGAGTTTGCATTGACTTTCAGAATCTTAATGAAGCATGTCCAAAAAATGAATTTCCTCTCCCTATCACGGACGTCATGATTGAAAATACCTGTGTATTCGAGCGAATATCCTTCATGGATGGATTCTCCAGATATAATCAAATTCGGACGAATCCTGAAGATGAAAAACATACTTCTTTTCGCACTCCTCGCGGAGTCTACTACTATACTGTAATGCCATTTGGTCTCAAAAACGTTGGTGCAACATACCAACGAGCTATGAGTACCATCTTTCGAGATTATCTGCACAAGACTGTCGAATGCTACGTGGATGATATTGCTGTCAAAAGTCGTCTAAAGGAAGATCACATCCAAGACTTGAGAACTATCTTCAATCTAATGCGCCAACACCAACTCAAAATGAATCCCACCAAGTCATTCTTGGGTGTCTCTAGTGGTAAATTTTTTGGCTTCATCATTACCTCTAAGGGTATACACGTAGATCCCGAGAAGATCAAAGCCATTCAAGAGATGCATCCTCCACGTAACCTAAAAGAGCTACGAGGATTCCAAGGTTGACTTGCGTACATCAGGAGGTTCATTTTGAATCTGTCTGGACGCTGCAGACCATTTACTCAACTAATAAAGAAGGGTCTATCTTTCATTTGGACTGAAGAATGTCAACGAGCATTTGACGACGTAAAGCGATATCTCATGAACCCACCAGTCTTGGTGCCACCGATCTCAGGCATTCCATTTTTAATGTATGTCCGTGCTATGGATCATTGATTGGGTGCTTTACTTGCCCAGAAGAACAAAGAAGGCCATGAATATGCCATCTACTACCTCAGTCGTACTATGATTGGTGCCGAACACCGTTATAGTCCGGTCGAAAAATAATGCCTAGCTCTTATGTTTGCTGTTCAAAAGACTCGGTATTACATCATTGGCCAAACTATTCATGTCATATCCCGAGTTAATCCTCTTCGGGTACTGATGTCCTAGCACACTCAATTCTCGGCTGGCTACATGGGCCATTCTGTTAGCCCAATATGACATGGTATATGTTCCTCAAAAGTCTGTCAAAGGTAAAGCACTAGCAGATTTCTTAGCAGCTCATCCTGTTCCAGAGACATCCAAACTTTATGATGAAATTCCAGACGAGACATTCGAATCAAATATGGTCTCCGAAGAATTTCCTACTTGGCATTTATTCTTTGACGGTGCATCTAGGATTGGACCCAATGGTGCCATTGTCGCAGGAGTTGGAGTTGTCCTTGTCTCTTCAGACGGGTCAGCTATTCAAAGAGCCTACTTTCTAGATGAACCTTGCTCCAGCAACATAGCAGAATACAATGCTCTACTCATTAGCCTTCAGCTAGCTAAACAACTGGACGTTGAGTATCTTGAAGTCTATGGTGACTCCAAGCTGGTTGTTAACCAGGTTAGAGGAACCTATGAAGTTCGCCATCAAGATCTAGTGCCTTACCTTGAAGCGGCAATCAACATGGCTACATCATTCAAAGCCTTCTTCATCGAATATGTCCGACGAGCTTACAATACTGAAGCAGACGCTTTAGCTAATCTTGCAGCAACCTTAGCCATCCCTATCAAAAGACAACAGGTGGTGGTTATCTCTAATCGGAAATTATTCTGCGTCGAGAACAATCGTAATATTGAGTTCAGTAATCTTACTGAAGCCAATATTATCAATGAAGATTGGAGAACTTCCTTCATCGATTTTGTAGTTCATGACATATTTCCTGAAGATCCCAAAGAAGCTATGAGTATTCGTCCACGGTTGCTGCGATTTTACTATAATCAGACCACCAAAACTCTTTACCGACGAACTTATGACGGCTTACTCTTGCGCTGTCTTGCTGGTGATGAAGCGAAGCAAGTATTACGTGAAGCTCACGATGGTGTCTGCGGAGCACATCAACCTGGTCCTAAGCTACTGGATCGTATCCAGTATGGCTTACTACTGGCCCTCTATGGTATCTGATGCTATCGAATATGCAAAGAAATGTCGAGCTTGTCAAATCCACGCAGATTTCATTCATCAACCATCGGAATTCCTTCTTCCGACTGCTGCTTCCTGGCCTTTTGAAGCTTGGGGCATGGACATTATAGGTCCCATTAATCCTCTTTCTTTCAGAGGACATCGGTTTATACTAGCAATAACCGACTACTTCTCCAAATGGGCTGAAGCCATACCCTTGACTGAAGTCAAGACCAGCAGTGTCATCAACTTCGTCAAACATCATGTCATCTATAGATTTGGTGTACCTCGACGAATCATCCATGACAACGGACCTCAATTCATCAGCCAAAAGTTCACAAGGTTTTGTGACGATCATCGGATTGACAATGTCGCTTCGACAGCTTATAATCCTGCTGCTAATGGCTTGGCTGAAGCTTTCAACAAGACTATCATCAAGCTCCTAAAAAAGTTTGTAAATACTAACAAATAAAACGGGAGTGAAAAGCTTGGAAAAAGTCTTTGGGCCTACCGTACTACGGTCCGCAACCCTACAGGCTGTACACCCTTCTCTTTGGTGTACGGCTGTGAAGCAGTTCTACCCTTGGAACTTCAAATTCCGTCTTTGAGAATTGCCATTGCCAACGAACTCACTACAGAGAACAACGACCTTCTTCGACTCCAAGAATTGGAGGCGCTCGATGAGAAGCGGTTAATGGCTCAACAGCATATTGAGTTATACCAAGCCCGCATCTCGAAGACTTTCAATCGCAACGTTAAGGTCAGAGCCTTTCAGAAAAGAGAGCTCATTTTAACAGTCAGACGTCCTATGACTATGACTCACATGAGCAAAGGCAAGTTCGATGCGAAGTGGGAAGGTCCATACATTGTGAGCAAAGTCTTCTCAAATGGAGCCTATCAACTCACAGAGCTAGACGGTCGGGTTGCAATGATGCCTATCAATGGCAAGTTCCTCAAAAAGTATTATGTATAAATGTAAAAGATATTGCTTGTAATCATCAGACAAGTTCATAAATAAAATTCAATTTTATTTCATCATGAATGATAGTACATACTATAAAGGAAGGTCACTATCATCCTTCTCAAAATTGGGACGCGGGCCACTCCCGTCCTTCTCAAAAACATGATCAGCAAAAGAGTTGAGAACATCCTTGCTCGAACCCACCAGGAACTTGCAAGCAGCCATCCTCATGGCCTCTTCTTCTTCAGTCTTCCCTGGTTCAAGAAGGAAGTCCAAGATGTCCTTTGGCGGCTTGGGTACAGACGAACCTTCGTCCGCTGCTATCTGCTTTAGCTGGGCCGGCTCGACTGGACGTTCTTCAGTAACCGCTTCAACCTTTGGAAAGATCGCAGCCTTCTTAGATGCATCTCCAAACGATATCTTTATGTTGAAAAGTGAAAATGATCAGTCTATTTGATTTTCTGTTCTATTTATAGACAGAGATTCGTAAGACAATGAAGCGACACATTCATCCGACGGTTCACCCGTTCATCATATTCATCTGACGGTTCACCCGTTTATCATATACATCCGACGGTTCGTCCGTTCATCATATTCATCTGACGGTTCGCCCGTTCATCATATTCATCTGACGGTTCGCCCGTTCATTACAATCATCTGACGGTTCACCCGTTCATCACATTCATCTGACGGTTCACCCGTTCATCACATTCATCTGACGGTTTACCCGTTCATCACATTCATCTAACGGTTCACCCGTTCATTACATTCATCTGACGGTTCGTCCGTTCATTTTTCTGACGGTTCACCCGTTCATTATATTCATCTGACGGTTCACCCGTTCATTTTATTCATCTGACGGTCCACCCGTTCATCCTGACAATTCACTTCGTTCATTTATTTCGTTCATATCAGCAACTTGTCATCTTTGATTAAGTTGTCTACAGAAATTATATTCTGTCATGTCCACATTACCTCTGAGCAGATATAATTCAATATAATTATTTTCCAAGATCAAGAAATATATCATATCTTGTACCTCTGAATATATTTCCCATCGCTATTATTTATATCTGAATAAGATATGCAATAAATAATAGAGCCACCAAGAAAATGTCTTTTTATTGATTTATCAAAATTTAAAGACACTACAAAATTACATGTTGTAAAAATTGAAGATACATAAAGTCTTTCTCATTTTGCTGGTGGAGTCATCAAGCTGGTCATTTGCTGCTTTAAAGATTGCAGTCGCTCCTCACGAGATTCCATTACTCGCTTCCTAGCTTCCTCCATCCCAGACTTATCATCGAAAGATGGCATGGTTACTATTCTGCGAGAGATTTCATCTTGATGAGTTGCGACGTACTCATCTCTTTTCTGAGTTAGAGCATTCAGTTGTTGAACTGCAGTCTGGGGTTGTGTGGTGTCATCCTCCAGAGCAAGCTGAACAAGTCTCAGCTCTTCTTGAATACGGACCGATTCTGCTTGCAGCTCAGCAACTTTCCTCTCCTTCTCTTCAGCAACAAATGCTATTGTTTCCACTTTGGAATTATACTCAACAGACTTAGTAGAGAAGGTGTCCAAGAGAACTTGGAGATCAACCTTCGCAACTGCAACTTCTTGTAACATCTTCTCGAATTCAGCCTGTACCAATAGCTCCATCTCCCCCCTATTAAGCTCTTTGTAAATCTTGACCGATGCCTCCAGCTCATCTAGTACATGTTCAAGAAAAACGGCCCGAGCTTCATCGCCTTGACTGCAGATAGCATTGATCAAATAGGAGGTTGGACCTCTGACTATAGAGAAACCAGCATCTTCTTTCTCTATCACCCTATCTACTAAGGGTTTCAACGAATTAAAGAAAAGGTTGCTGAAGGAGCTAATGATAAATCGGTTAGTAGCCAGAGCACTAGGAGTAGCAGCTACTCCCACAGACGTTGAAGCAGCAGCAGGTGTCTGTGCAGATAGACGTTCAGCTTCTTCCATTTGAGTAGAGGGCTCTTTAGACAGAGGAGCCATCGTAGAGCTGGCTGCCCCTCCCAGATGTTCTTCTGCAAAATCAAATGAACCTTATTATCGATTATTGTTATTAGCGACTAATCAAAAAAAGATCAAAAGAAAAGGCAATCTTACCATGACTTGCCCCAGTAACAAGTCTGTCATCTGTTGGCACAGATTCCAATCTGGCAGAAGTAGCCTCAGACATTACTGCCTGGCTACTACCGTCCTCAGAGCCACCCGAAAAATGTCGGCTACTACTGGCTATAGCCGTTATTGGTACTATATCTGTGCATGCAGGAGGAACTGGAGAAGATTCAAGTTCTGTATGGATAAAAATATGGATGTTAGTCATTAATCTATGAAAAGAAGGTTGATAATCATTTAATACCTTTGGGATCAGCAGGAGTAGTTTCTTCAGGTGCTACTTCCTCACCCGCAATCTTTTCTGGAGACACACACACCTCAACATACTTTTCAGGATCTAGTGTGTCATCAACAGCTTCGGAGATATATGGACATCAGTGTCCTCTTCTGGATTTAGAGTATCATCAACAGCTTCTGTTGATGTATCTTCATTGCTTATACTATCTTCTGGTGCTTCCTCACTGGCAGTTGCGGTGACGGCTTGATCGACATCATCCTGCAGACCGAAGTCGCAATCATTTAGAGCTTCAATCATTAAATGATCTTCTTCTTCGTGGAGTGTTCCTGGTGTAGCAGGAAGCTGGTTAGTTTCTACCGCAAGAGAAGGAGATCGCAAAACTTTATCATCCCTCTGCTCAGTTTCATCTCTCTGCTCAGCTTCATCCCTCTGCTCAACCTCGTCCCTCTGTTCTGGAGTAGGAGTCTCCTGCCTAGGCTCGGGGACAGGTGTAGGGGATGACATGGTAATTCCAGCAACAGCACTAGCCACCACCGAGGACAAGATTTGTCTCGGAGGAGTGACCACCCTCGTTCTTCTTCTGGAGGCCAGTTTCTTTCTATGTAGAGGTCTCTCTGGACTCTCTACATCTACTACATTAACCTGCCTTGGAAGAGAGGTCGGTGTAGTCGCTTCTTCTCTTTGGGTTGACTCGGCCAGTTACCGAGATTGTGACCTGGTGGTGACCTTCTCTGATGGATCTAGGATAAGCTTTTTCTTTGCAACCGGAGAAGAAGGTTCATCAATCCTTCTCTTTCTCTCCTTGGTCGGAGATTTGAAAACTTTCAAGGAAATTCGCAGTGGTTCGTTGACCTCCTCAGGGAAGTTAGCTTCCCTTGAGGCTTCCAACGGGTCATCCACTGGCTCATGCTCCTCGTTATTACCTGGAGCTGATATAACAATTGCTCCCTTCTTCAATCGCGTCGCTGTCACGAAGCTATCTATAAGGCTGAAGTTCTCGGCGAATGTATTCGCTGCTGTATAAAAAAGTAAATATGTGTATAACATCCGGAGGCCATGATCACTCTTGGTCGGCATCGAGAACACTGTTCTTGTGTCTCGCGCGTTATAATAAGCCCAGGACGTGGCGCCATCAATCAGATAACCTTTTCCTTGCGAGCAAGTTATAGCATTGCCTACGTGGAACTGGTCGTAGCCGAATTGACGGGCAAAGCGGCTTGGCAGATATGGTTCTAAGTAACATTCATCTTCAAATCTATAAACCAAGTGCGATGGCCTAATCGTCCACAGCCAATCAAATGCTGCACAACCCAACGGCTGCCTCCCAAGATCAACTAAATTTGTTGACATATGTTCATAGGCAGTTGGAGGGACAACACAGTAGAAATTCCACCCCTTCCCAAGATTCAAAGCACGTCTGCAATCTTTCAGACTGGTGTATATCCATTTACTTCGAGAGAATCTCCGTAAATAGCTACCGCCGACTGCTTCCATATCAGGGTTCATCAATGACGGATGGTGCAGAAGCAACCATCTGAACAAATAAGTCTAGGGCAGCTCCAGCCGAGGGAAGTTCCCTTTCTCTCCTTTTCCCTTAAGCATTGAATCAACATAAAGACGAAGACCCGCGTTCACTCTACAGGTCATCGCTGATAGCAGATCCATCCGGTAGCCAAAGACTAGACGGACGGCAGCAAAGAGCACGCCACGATGGAAGCGATCTACGGCGCTCGCTCCGGGTATGACGAATCGTCCGAGCCAATAAGTGAGGAAACCAGCCAGTTGGGCTTCCTTTGACATGGGCCTATAGCCCATTCTCATAAAACTTTCAATAAAATCTCCTGTCTTGAACGGAGGGAATTGAAGTTCGTCATCAACTTTGATGTCCATTTCCTTGTTTTCTTCAATCAATCCTGTCACCTCACTGTGGCTGAGTGTTTTGAAGAAGGTAGGGTTGTACGTATCGTGATCCTGTGTCTTCTTCTCGATGATGTGGTTAAGGAAAAGATAGGGCAACCACTTTGACGAGTAGCAAGTGCCGGAAGAACCACTCTTATAATACATGGACCAAATATTATAGTGGCATAGCAGTTCTTCAAAAACGGCCACCATCTCAACATTCTCTCGATGAAGTTGGTCCAACTCTTCATTTGTGGGAACAAATTCTTCATAAGGGAAGTCTTCCATTGGTAAGCTTGAGATATACTTCATCTCATGAAGAACTAGTCCAATCTCTCCGCAGGGTGTCATGAAAGTCCCTATCCTAAAATTGTACCTCTCTGCCAAAGCGAGAAACATATGAGGGTTGGGGTAGAATCCATATACGGTAGAGTATACCTCCTGGTACAGCTCAATTTCTTTGAGCTTCTCTTCGAATTGAACCAATATCCAATTGGTTATGCAGTTCCATCTTTTGTTATCTGGGTTCACCAGACCTGTCAACCAAATATCCTAATCTGGGTATCTTCCCTCAACCTTTGCAAATTCATTCACAAAGATCGGCGTCCTAACCGGCAATAGCAAAGAGGAGTTCTCTGGTGGGATACAGCCGGGCTTCAATCCCCTGAGCAAGGAGCTATGACGCTCAGAGGAGCTATAGAACATGTCCTTGTGATTCGGTCCTTTCTTCACACAAATATTTCTTGTCCTGGCCTGCTGGAGTGGAGTAATATCCCAGTCCATCCTCCTGGGATAGCTCGCATGAGCATAGCTGGATAGAGGGAGGCACCTGGCAATGTTTGGTAACAATATCCTCTTCTCACCTCTCTGAAAGAGTCTTTGTTCGACTCGAGGCCTCGGCTGAGAACTCTTATCAAGAGCCTCACCGAATAGAAACAGGGGTTTCTTATGAGTAATGGCATCGGCAGTCTACAGAGGCTGTTCATTCATCAGACTCAATAAAGTTTCGTTGTCATGTGCTACTAAGATGGCTTGACGGAAAGATGGCAGAGCATATTGGGGAAATATTACATGGGAGAAATCTTCCTTAAACTTTGGTTCAGCAAGGGTCTCTGCAAAGATTTTATAATCTGGATCTTCTCTGATGTTAACTGCATCAAACAGAAAGACAGAATTCAGTATATGCAAAATCAAAGATTTTGTCCAAAAAATCAGCAAATTGTGCAAGCATCATATTACGCTGCCTGTAAAACATCAGATTGCACAACAACAGCTTCTATGCGCAAACTGTCCAGTTGCGCTAATATATTCACTTACACAAGCCATCAGATTGTGCTAACAAGCTTGCGCAAGGTAACAGTTTACGCTGGACAGACTTGCATAAACCGATAGAATGTGCTGACTTTTGCCAGCGCTTTCCAACCGATTGTGCAAGAAAATAGTCTTCATAAAAATAAAAAATATTGGGTTTGTGCATCCGAAACCCTAAATAGGGCGGCGCAATATAACCAAATCTCTAAAAAGAGATAGGTTTGAAGATTCAATCATGTCAAAGAACCCTAAAAAGGGTTTTTGATCGAGCGACTACCTTGCAGTGTGGGATGACCGACTTCGTGTCGTGAAATGTACGGCACAGCTCGAGTCGAAGACTCGACGGAGGCTTTTCCCTTGTCGACGGCGGAACGCTTCGGAGCTATTGAAGTCGACGGAGAAGAAGGAAAAGAGTCGGAGTGGGCTCGAGAATTTTCTCTCTTGAACAAAGTGGAAACAAGTAAAGAATGACAGAAGGAAGAAAGAGGACTATTTATAGTTTTTTGAGAGTAACAGACGCCTCGGATTGTGCCGAAGAAATGGGAGATGACTCCTCCAATTGCGCACACAGGACATTACTTGCGCAACTTGATTTTAAAATCAAAATTCAAAGTATTTCGAAGCTTTGAATATTGTCAAACTTCGAAAACTTTGAAGGGGGTCTTGTAGGTCCTAAAAATCAAGTTACACCCATCAAAGAAGTCATAAAAATTACATTGTGCATCCTTCAGGTGAACTGCACAGGGGACAGATTGCGCAACAACTCAATTATGCAGGCTGAACTGCACTCATCCAATTACGCTGGCTGACGTGGCCTCGTCATCATTATCTGACAGAGAATCATATCTTCTGACAGCTGACAGCACGGAGAACGAGAAAACTGTTCGTTTATCGTACAGCACAGCGCTCAAGGACAGCTGTACATGCAGCGCAATCTGCCAGACTCTCTACAGCGCAATACAAATAAGCACAATCTGAAGACAGCGCAGTTCATGTGGCGCACTTTATCAAAACAACTGATAATGTACACGTGGCCTATATGCCATCAATTACTCACCATATGGCAACCGTCTGTACACGACCAAGCGCATTTCAATCAAAAAATACCATGCGTCACATACAGGTGGTCCACGATCAAGTAACTGCCTGCGCAGTTCATTGCTTGTGCAATCCAAAGTCTGCGCAATCCATCATGTGCAACTCAGAATAACTAAAAGTTAGTTATTTCCAGAACTCTATAAATAGAGTTTCAAGTCTTCATTATCACACACATATTCAAGTCATCACCAGATATCAGGAGTTCTTGCCAAAGTGCTGTTGCATTCTTCAGAGGCTACCGTCTTCAATGTTCACATCGTCCACGGGATAAAGCGATCGTCATTCAGATCGGATTCCTATAGTTGTACTTTCCCAGAATTCTTATAATCTTCTTACAAATTTTATGAAATAAAGATCAACTTTTGTTTTTGCAAACAACGGCGACCAGAGTTATGCATTCATGAAGACGGTACACTTAGGCATGGTAAGCGTCTTTGTGTATCCAGTGGAGATATCATACAGGAGATCATGGCAGAGGATCACAGTTCTCAGTATTCCATTCATCTCGACGGTACGAAGATGTATCGGGATATTCGTCAGCACTTTTGGTAGAATAGCATGAAGAGGGAGATAGCCTGGTTTGTCTCTCGATGTTTGGTTTGCCAACAAGTTAAGGCTAAACATGAGAGGCCAGCTGGACTACTTCAACCATTGCCAATTCCAGAGTGGAAATGGGAGCATATAACCATAGATTTTGTGACTGGATTACCTAGATCCCTAGCTGGTCGAGATGCTATCTGGGTTATAGTTGACCGGCTCACGAAGGTGGCTCACTTTCTCTCGTTCAGAGTTGGTCAGTCGGCGGCTCAGCTAGCAGAGATGTACCTCCGACAGATCGTCAGGTTGCACGGTATTCCAGTCAGAATTATCTCGGACCGAGATTCAAAATTTACGTCACATTTTTGGCATAGTCTACAGGAGGGTTTGGGGACTCACCTCTAGTTTAGCTCAGTTCACCACCCGCAGACGGATGGTCAGTCGGAACGCACGATCCAGACTCTCGAAGATATGTTAAGATATTGTACGCTCGACTTCGATGGTTCGTGAGAAGATCACCTGCACCTAGGGGAGTTCTCGTACAACAACAGCTTCCAGGCCAGTATCCAGATGGCACCGTTTGAGGCACTGTATGGTAGGAAGTGCAGATCCCCGCTAGCCTGGGATGATGTTAGAGAGAGGCAGATGCTTGGTCCGGAAATGATTGTCCAGACAGTTGAAGTGGTCAGGAGAGTTAGAGATCATCTTCGAGTTGCCCAAGATCGCCAGCGTCATTGGGCCGATTCTCATCGGCGACCCCTTGAATTCTCGGTCGGTGACCATGTATTCCTGAGGATTTTGCCTAACCGTGGCGTCATTCGTTTCGGCGTACGGAGGAAGCTTAGTCCTAGGTTTATAGGGCTGTTCGATATTTTGGAGCGAATAGGAGATGTGTCCTATCGTCTCGCTCTTCCGCCGTCGCTAAGTGAGGTGCATGACATATTCCATGTATCCCAACTACGATGGTATATCCCAGACCCGAGCCACATCCTGGATCATTCGGAACTGGTTGTTGGTACCAACCTTTCGTATGAGGAGAGGCTCATGTCTATATTGGACCGAAGAGAGAAGACACTCAAGAACAAACTATCAAGTTAGTCCGAGTTGCTTGGGGTCATCACTATTTAGGTGAGTCAACGTGGGAGCGTGAGGATGATATCCGATCGCGATATCCTGACCTGTTTGACTCGTAAGGTATAATGTCTTTCTTATACCTTATGCTTTTAATTTCCTTGCTTGAATGAATGACTGCATGATAGATTGCTTGTGATAGCTTGTTCTCGTCTCTCTAGCCTCTTAATTAAATTCTGAGGACGAAATTCTTTTAAGGTGGGTAGAGTTGTAATGCCTATAGTTCGTATTATATATTTTTGAAATATATGTACGTATTTTATCATGTATTGCATGATTTCTTGCTTGGCTTATCTTGGCATTACATGGCTTGGCTATTTTAGGGTTGGTTCGGCTAGACTTGGGTTGCCTTGGTTCATCATGAACCAAGGGGAGAACCCCCACCTACCACCTCCTCACCATTTATTAACCTCTCCCTTCTCTCTCTTCTTATTATTTCCCTCTATTACTTCTTCTTCTCCACCATTACTTTTTCACCTACCAGGGAGTAGGGCTTAGGCAAGTGCAGCTTGCTTCATAGAGAAACATCATTTTTATTGTTCTATTCTCTCCCTCATGAGATTCTAACACACTTTATTATTTGGCATTTTTTATTTCCATGGTTCAATTTGTGTAGATCTAAGTTTATAGTAATTTCGGACTTCTTGGGTTTTGATCTATTTAACATTGTTATTCCAAGTTCTGATGGTTCCATGTTGTAGAGCATTTCGTTCTGTCCTATTTCACCCATGGAAGTTCGGATTTGGACTCTGGATGATAGAGCTATGAAGTTTTGAAGCCATGGACTTCATGGTTATTCTTCTCGGATCAGTGGAGAAGAAACACAGTCTCTCAGCCGCATGAAGTACTTGACCGCATGAACATTCATGCGAAAAGTCTCATTTCCAGCTGCATATGGCCTTGACTTCACTCAGCTGCATGGCGTATTAACCTTTCCCAGCCGCATGAAGACAACTCACTGCAGCCGCATAAGACTTGGCAATTCTCAGCCGTAAGAGATCCCACTTGAACTCAGTCGCATAAGCACTTGCATGTCCGCAGCCGCATGAGCACTTGCATTTCCAGCCGTATAAAGGCCTTGCTTTCCAGCCGCATAAGACCTTTTCGTCTCAGCCGCATCAGATCACTCCTTTCTCAGCCGCATTAGTTGTTCCCTTGCTCAGCAGCATATGACCCGAACCCTTAGCCGCATGCGCCCTGCTCTCCCCAGCCGCATGGACTCGCCCTATTCTAGCCGTATGCGTCCTGCTCTCCCCAGCCGCATGGACTCGCCCTATTCCAACCGCATGCGCCCTGTCCTCCCCCAGCCTCATGGACTTCTGAATCCCGAGCCGCATGAGATCCGATCTCTTGGCCACATAAGCTCTATTCTCTCAGCCGCATGGCCCCTTCCACTGTCTTGTACTTTTATTATTATTATTATTATTAATTTTTATTATTATTATTATTATTATTACTATTATTATTATTATTATTTTTATCATTAGTATTGTTATTGAAATGCCTCATTTATGTTTATGTTATGTAAATTCTGGCATAATTCCTAAACACGATAGCGGCCCGCCGTGGCGCACTCTTGACTAATAAACCTGACCTGATATATCATGACATGCTATTACGACAGCTAGCCTGACATGATAAGTATGAATGACCTGGACACCGTGGGCGATTGTGTTTGTACAAATAAACCAGTACTGTCTTGTATCATGTCTAGGATAGGGATCCATGAGTACCACGGTCAGGGATACCTACAGTAATTGACTAAGGCTAATAAACTAGAATAATTCAGTAGACATGAAGAGATTTCCAGCTACAGGCAATCCCGTTATCTGGGCGCATTAAGTTGACTTGTAGCCTACCGACGAGTAGGGCATATTTCCAGCACACAGTCACGTGTTGCATTCTTTATAAATGGACATTCGACCTGGATAATCGGATGGTCTGCAGGGCTTGTGGCTGTTGGAATAATCTTATTGCATCTTGCTAGTAATTAGGCCTGTGATAACCCTAATTAGTTAAAATTATCAAGCCGTACTCTTGATTGGCCGTGATTGATTGGATGGAGTTTATTCCAGCTTAGTCTTATCCTGATCCTGTGCAAGATTGTGACATGACATGATTTTTGATGCTTGCCTTAACAATAATGATCGGGGGTCCAGTTCTGTTCAGGCGAAGGGTTACAACCCCGATCCTTGTTTGGTTTAAGGGTTGTAACCTGGCTTCCGGAGCAGTTCTGTGTCCTCTTTTCGTTTATTATCTTATTTCAACCCTATGCCATGTTCGTCATATTTTACCTTACCTTAATTCCATGATTATTTGTACTGGCCTTAGCAATAAAGATCAGGGGTCCAGTTCTGTTCAGGCGAAGGGTTACAACCCTGGTCCTTGTTTGGTTTATGGGTTGTAACCTGGCTCCCAGAGCTGTTCTGTGTCCTCTCTTCGTTTATTGTCTTCACTGTACTAATAGTATTTGAGACGGGTTTCTATTCAGGTGAAAGGCTGCAACCCTGGTCCTTGTTTGGTTTAAGGGTTGTGACCTGGCTACTTGAATGGTTTCCTCGTACTCAGTTTACTATTGTTGTCTCTATTATTATCAGTTCTTTATTTATTATCTTTAATATTCTATTATGATATGCTGGTTTTAGTTCCTATATGAAGCCTCCTTTGTGGCACTTGCTCTTTCTGGGGTCTGACCCAGCTCGTTTTGTGTGGCCAGATATCGGAGCAGCACCAGAGGATCAACCGACCTTCCAGCCAGATGGTGACCACCAGGCGTAACCCTGGCATCGAGTGGGTTTCTTTTTATTCTCCCACTTTATTGTAAAATTATTCATTTGAGGCATTTAGCCGACGAGCACGTGTTAGCTCGTATTGCATCTTCATGTGAGGACTATCGTCATCCCAGGGGATTTACTTGTACAAATCAGCATCCATGCAGTAGGCTTCAAGACCTCAGAACGGGTCGATATCAGCCAACTCCGTTTTATGAAGTCATAAAGCAGAATACTCTAGAGGGGAGTGAATAGAGTAGGCAGCGAAATATTGCTAATTAAAAACTTGTTAGCAGTTAGATCACAGAAATAATATCAATAATCACAAAACAATAACTGTAAAGAAAAGAGTTTAGAAGGCAAACGCAAACACAGGGATGTATACTAGTTTCTCTCTTGTGAGGACTAGTCCAGTCGGAAGAACTCTATCTTCCAGTTGAATCCACTATTGAAAAATCCTGCAAGTTTTCATACGAACTCCTTGCAACTTCTAAAGAGGCGAGTTTTGATACGAAGAACTCGACCAACTTCAATTTTGAAGAGTCTTTCTTCAATCAAGCCTCTGATTACAATTTCTCTAAAATCTTCTAGACCGCACCGTACCGGCAAATTGACCAGAGAATTGTAACTGGCTTGGGATTTAAAAATGAAAGATTTTTAGAACTCTTTGGAAGAAACGTAAACTTTAGAAAAGAAGAGATGAAAGTGAATGAGTGATTTGAAATGATCAGAATTCTTCTCTATTTACGGCTTTTCTAAAGGCAGAACTCTGGCAGAATTCGGGCAGAATTCAGACATAACTCTATGTAACAATCTGCAAGTAAAGGAAGACCAAGTTTTTTAAACGTTCGAAAATCAAACGGTCACTAATCGAACTCTGGCCGAACTCGGGCCGAGTTATGTCAGGGTTGGTCAGGGTTATTTTAAAAATAATTTTTGGGCTTTTTTAAAATCCTTCAGAAGCTTTTGTAAATAAGAGATGTTTTTCAAAAACATAGGTTATTTTTGAAAATGATTTTGGATAGCCTATTTGCTAGTACGACTCGTTGTACAATGTATTCCTAGACTCAATAAAAGTAAAAATTACATTGTATAAAGAAATACAGTCTCGAGTGGCAAACATAGCTTCAGTCTTGAACTTGAGTAGATATCCGATCTTGGTTAGTGTCTAAGTGTCCAAAACGTCTTGAGTAAACATCTGAGTAGCTCCATATATCGAGACAGAGTTCGATCAATTATTAAAATCAGGTTTGACCATGACCAATGGGCCAACAATCTTCCCCATTTTGATAATTGACAAACTTCGACCGATATAACTTCTGTGTTTTTATCAAAACAAATTGTACCAAAAAAATTGTTCCTGTAGATTGTTCATATCCTATATTCTTACAATCGAAGATGTTAGAATAGAAAAATTGTTCCTGTAGATTGTTCATATCATGTATTCTTACAATCAAAGATGTTAGATATTATTTCTCTCTCGTTGTCACTTAGCAAAATAAGTGCAAAGAGATAAGCTCCCCCGTAATATATGCATAAAAAACAATCAGTGACAAAAATATATATGAAAATTTTATCACAGGAAGTTTGATATTATTCACAGGCATGGTACAAATGTCACAGACAGTAAAAAAATGTGACAAGCAGAAAATATTTCACAGGTAGTTTATATGGAAGCATAATAAAAGATAATGCTATGAGAAATATAGAATAATACTAAACTGAATAAAAATATGCTAAAGAAAGCATAAAACATGTTCATCAGACAAAAGTCACAAAAGAAATCTCAACCACGCATGCAAATAAACAAAGACAATAAACAAAGATAATAAACAAAGTCTCAATAGTACGACAACTAGACAGAATGTCTAAATCACATATCATCCTCATTATCATCATCATCATATGCTGTGCCACCATGTCCGGATGGACCAACTTCAGATGTGCCAGCTCCAGAGGTGTATGGAGTAGCACCCGAGCCACGGTACCTGTCACGCCCCGCTCCCTTAGGAGCGATTGTCCTTGCTAAGGCTTGATGCTGCATGAGCCTAGATTGTGCTCGTGTAAGGCGGGTTCCATAACGGCCAATTACATCGACTGCGACGGGGTCGTCGCACAGAAGTCCCAAGCAGAGACATTGAACACGTAGTGGAAATTTAGAACAAAATACAAGTTATTCAAAGAAGCTCTTTATTGATGTTGAAACAAAAGTTACAATGGGGCGCAAGGCCAAGATTACAATCACTCAAGTTCACTCTTCTCACATGACAAGTCACTCAGCTCTCTTTCATCTCTCAATTACATTTGTCGATCAAGCGGATGCTTCGGAATGCGACATCCATACATTATGTCCCGTATAAGTCTTGACTCCACGCGGAATGCACGCTTCAAATCACCAAGGAACTCCATGCCTCGACGCATCCAAGCGAGCTCCGTACCACGAGCTTCTACCTGCACCTGCACATAAAAACTATGTGGGTGTCAGTACTCAATTGTACTGGTGGAGTGAGTTCCTCGCTCACCCATACAAAACCAACACGTTCATTTACTTTATGTAGCATAAACCCTTTGCGATTGTCTTTCTACTCTTGCCTTAGGATCAGTTTTAGGACATAGACTCTCGGCCTATTTAGTGCCTCTAGACCGTTACCGTACTATCACACCGAGAACTTCTGTATCCTTGCCTCTAAACCTTTCTCGTGCTTGCATCGTCAATGCACTGACTCATACTTGTCTTTTGTGCCATATTCTGGGACGTAACGACTCGGTCGTGAAATGAACTCGATTCGTGCTTCAATATTTCTGAGGCAGTGCCTCCTCGCTAAGTCTTGCCTATACTTGTGTTGTGATAACGCGACAGTGCCTCACATTTTGAGGTCGTGCCTTGTAGCTTAACTTGACTCAACCAAACTCGCCTTACGGCCCTTTTCAGACTTATCTCGAAACGTCTAACCCAACTTGTGGAACCGGTGTTGGAAACACAAGCACGACGCCATATCTAGTGCCGAAGCATGTGTCTTTACGCAGAGCCAAATTTTAGGCTTCATAATACCTCATATGCATACCGTGCACACATTCCATAACTCAAGTCATACCGTGCTTACCCTTCCTTTGTCACGACCGACACCGTGCATGTGGATTCGCCGCTTAGCACGCCAGTTATCTATATGAAACGCTACTGGCATGACAAGCTATCGTGGACATAGCTCGTTGTAGGCGGCGGGTCCTTCGATGCAAGGTACCTAGCCCCATGGAAAGCCCCCGACTACCCACGCAGTATGTGTGCAGCTATAATGTCTTCCCCCTAGGTCGACTGGGCCCGGTGCCCCGGCGTACACCAGTTTAGGAAAAAATCCTTGCCGACAAGTTGTCCAATAATCACACACCTACGAGACATCTAGACTCATGAAAATGCATGGCCTAATGTTATGGTACGACTGGAACTATACTTAGCATCTCATGCTCTAAACCACCATTTGTATAACGTGTATCGGAACTGTGGGACTCCCAACCTAGGGACCGCCTCATACTTCTTAACGTGCATAGGAACGTGAGACTCCTAACCGATGGACCGCCTTAGACTTCTTAACGTGCATAGGAATGTGAGACTCCCAACCGAGGGACCGCCTCATACTTCTTCACGTGCATAGGAACGTGAGACTCCCAACCGAGGGACCGCCTCATACTCTATGTGACAAGCCTTAAGATCGTGGGAACAAATGGCTATATGCAGCCGTAGAACCGTGGGACCGAGCATGCGCTCAACTTGAACAACCAAGGTCTTTGGGTACCTAAACTCATGTAACGAGCCTTAAGACCGTGGAAACAAATGGCTATATGCAGCCATAGAACCGTGGGACTGAGCATGCGCTCTACTTGAATAACCAAGGTCTTTGGGAAACTAAACTCATGCCATAAGCCGTGCGATTCAACTTAGCTCGTGGGACGATCAAGGCTACGCCGAGCCTCGCTTCGAGGAAACGTGCATGCATTATCGAGCATTTACGCGGGCTATGCCTATGACTTAGGCTAACTCTTAGCTTGTGACGAAGACCAACTTTTCCTTCTTCCAAGCCACGGGACGAAGGATCGAGTGTCTTTTAAAGAACACTGAGCCGACTTCTAAGCAGACTGTGGGACCTTTTTCCACGTTCTAACACATTTCGACCCGTCGAGATTATTCTCTTAGCTATGTGGATTCGTCTCTTTTATTATCAAGCCTATTGTGCAAGTTGAAAACACACAATTTATTATATGAAAGCTAAGATGAGGCAAGTTCACCGAAACTACCCCACCTGAGAGATGTCTTCGAGTCACCGTTGCAAGGCCAAGCCTGAACGCCATTGGCATTTCGATTCCTCCGATTGACTGAGCGGGACGGGGCACTACATCATACACCACTCAGAAAAAGTTTTGTCCTCGAAACTTACTGAGTACACTTATCGGATTATAACTTGATTCAACATCCTACGTTTCTTGCACACACTACTCCTATGCATTCTTTCAATCCGAGCCACGCTCGCGCTTATCGCTTACTTAGTCATAAGGTACACCAACCGATCAACCAACATTCAAACTCGTCTCAATTCAATGATCGCATTACCATCAATATTTCTTCGGAACTCACGATCTCAAAATCTTTGACACTTTTCCGTTCCTCAAGTCTTACTTGATTCAACATATCACCTAGTTGGATCGTGCACATATTCTAGGCGTCCCCAAAATACATATATTTCCGCCAAGCCTCGTGATAGAGAATCCGCCATCACCATTCGAGTCGGATCGTGCACATATTCGGGTGTCCCTGATATACGTGCATGTCAACCGAGCCTCATGAGTGGTGCCTCCATAATTTTCTATCGCTTCGCACTCGAACGTCTGCCTAACCGCTAGGCTATGTCTTTCCGTCAGTAATGGAATCATAGTTCCCAAACAACGATATCAACACTGACCCCATCCTAAGGTCAAACCAAATCGATGGTACGGGGTTTTCTACCCAAGCTTGCATCACTCCGATTTATAAACCTCGAGCATCGATTCCCTACACACATCCCAACGTTCATCGTACGGGGTCCGAGTCATCTAGCAAAGCCATCCTACGATAACTTACGTTCAACCAATTCCACGACGTATCAATATCGCTCGTTTATCAAGCCATTTCGTATAGTCTATCCCTTCGCATACGTTCGACATTATCCACCTTTCAATCTTTCCAAGTCAAGCACGCTACGACACAACTCATTTCTATACCATAATTCGCATTTCATATTTTCTAAGTCGTTTATCCCAATTCACGTAATCGATCACAAGGTCGTCTTACTTAACAATATGCCACGCCCCGATCTCACGCGAGTCAGATTATCCATGGTGGACATGAATCACCATGCACGCTCCCGCGGAATAATCATCCTCGTCGGGACGTAACTCTTGTTTTGTGTCTAGACTAGTTCATTCTCGATGCACGGATTGGACCTACTCAATCCTCAAGTTTCACTCATTCGTCAATCATAAGTCCTACAAACCCTTGAATTTACTTTCGCATCAAACCAATAAGTTGAGACAATCAAAGTTGCCGTATCCTAATTTTTCGAGTTCGATCATTCCCGCGACATGAATCACCATGTCAGCGCTCACGCGGAACGATCGCCCCAAATCCGACGCAACGCATGTTCGAGACTAGAGTTACGCTCGTGCAAGACAAGATCATCGACGTTGAGGTTATCAACGCAATCTTCAAGACACGATTGTGTTCATCCAACATTCATTTCATCCAGTCCTAAGTATCGCATCCATCAGAACGATAACACTTGCACGATCGTCATTCACCGTATCAGAGTACCCCCGAGTTATCGCATATCGATCTTTGATACCCCTCAATACCATCGATGACATGCGTAACCTGACGATCTTCTTTTGCAACGAATTTCGAGTCGTACGAATGATGCTAGTGTCCAACTAGATAATCTCCTCGACATTCAAATTCAAATTCGATCATTACCCCTCGAATCATTTACAACATCAATTTTCTCAAACCTAAATTCACGTATCGTTCATCCGTCTATCTTAAGTCATCGACCATCGTATTTCCTTCAAATCACATCATTCCTTGCAACTCAAATCATCTAGCAACATCAATTCCAATCCTCAGAGTCGTTTGCGTAACTTCAAAGTCAAACCTTTCATGCACGCTATCTTTCCGTCGTTCTAACTTTTCGTATACGATCCGTATCAATTTTTTTAATCAAGTCATCTATTTATTTTATCGTTTAGAATCTCCATTCAACCATTTCGTAACTCGCATTACCATTCACAAATCGTCCGAACGATATCTCATTTGTGACTCTCGAATCATGACCAACTAAGCGCTACTCGTTCTAAGGCTTTGCGATATCATCGCTTGTCGACATACTCGTACTTTCCATAAATCCTTTAGTTTCGTTCGGACAATTTCTATAACGTCCATACACCACTCAGGGTTCGAGCCACTCGACTAATCGTCGACACGTACTCTTATTTTTCTTCGAAGCTATCACATACACCACTCAAGGTCAAGTCATTCTACAAATCATAAAAAAAGGTCATACGATTCACAATCGACATGCTCAATTGTGCGTTCACTCGTTACTCAAGGTCTAAGAACCATTTCTCGTGTTTGCTTTAGCGTTAGTCAAGTAGCGTCTCTATCAACATACGTTCTAAGTCTCACTTATTCTCGTCCGAGTGATAGTCAATCTCGTTCGCAAAATCGTTCGTACCAGAAGGTCTACATGGGCGATACTCGGCACAACTTAGCCAAAAGGCTGTATGCATAACCAACCCGTTCGAACTATACTTCGGTCTCGTGTACTCGTTCGCTATTGTAAGCGTAAGGTCATTTAAGCACGCACTGCATTTGCTAACTTTTAGCATCGGTTTTCTTTCAATTTAAGTCCGTCGTAGTTTGGCACAAAGGCCTTCGCCTATCAATCACGTTCAACCGAGTACTCGTACGAGCTTTTGAAAAATTAGACTTATTGTATGGACATCCCGTATGACAATTGAGAGAGAGCGCATCAACAATATCAACATGCGGAAGCAACACATCAGAGTTTTACGGAAACAACAGAGTTAAAGAATTCAATCCTAGTCCAAGGACATAAAGCCATGCTCTGATACCATTATGTCATGCCCCGTTCCCGTAGGAGCGATCGTCCTCGCTAAGGCGTGATGTCGCACAAGCTTAGATTGTGCTCGTGCAAGGCAGGTTCCATAACGACCGATAACATCGGCTGCGACGGGGTCGTCGCATAGAAGTCCCAAGCAGAGACATTGAACACGCAGCAGAAATTTAGAACAAAATACAAGTTATTCAAAGAAGCTCTTTATTGATGTTGAAACAAAAGTTACAATGGGGCGCAAGGCCAAGATTACAATCACTCAAGTTTACTCTTCTCACATTATAAGTCACTCAGCTCTCTTTCATCTCTCAATTACATTTGTCGATCCAGCGGATGCTTCGGAAGGCGACGTCCATACATTATGTCCCGTATAATTCTTGACTCCATGCAGAATGCACGCTTCGAATCGCCAAGGAACTCCATTCTTCGACGCATCCAAGCGAGGTCCATACTACGAGCTTCTACCTGTGCCTGCACATGAAAACTATGTGGGTGTCAGTACTCAACTGTACTGGTGGAGTGAGCTCCTTGCCCACCCATACAAAACCAACATGTTCATTTACTTTGTATAGCATAAACCCTTTGTGATTGTCTTTCTACTCTTGCCTTAGGATCAGTTTTAGGACATAGACTCTCGGCCTATTTAGTGCCTCTAGACCGTTACCGTACTATCACACCGAGAACTTCTGTATCCTTGTCTCTAAACCTTTCTCGTGCTTGCATCGTCAATGCACTGACTCATACTTGTCTTTCGTGCCATACTCTGGGACGTAACAACTCGGTCATGAAATGAACTCCATTCGTGCTTCAATATTTTTCAGACAGAACCTCCTCGATAAGTCTTGCTTATACTTGTGTTGTGATAACGCGGTCGTGTCTCGCATTTCGATGTCGTGCCTCGCAGCTTAACCTGACTCAACCAAACTCGCTTTACGGCCCTTTCCAGACTTAACTCGAAACGTCTAACCCAACTTGTGGAACCGTTGTTGGGAACTCAAGTACGACGCCATATCTCGTGCCGAAGCACGTGTCTTTACGCATAGCCAAATCTTAGGCTTCATAATACCTTATATGCATACCATGCACATATTCCATAACTCAAGTCATACCGTGCTTATCCTTCCTTTGTTATGACCGACACCGTGCATGCGAATTCGTCGCTTAGCATGCCAATTATCTATATGAAAGGCCGCTGGCATGACAAGCCATCGTGGACATAGCTCGGGTAGGAGGCGGGTCCTTCGATGCAAGGTAGCTAGCCCCATAGAAAGCCTTCGACTACCCACGCAGTACGTGCGTTGCTATAACATCTTCCCCCTAGGTCGACTGGGCCCGGTGCCCCGACGTATACCAGTCTAGGAAGAAATCCTTGTCGACAAGTTGTCCAATGACCACGCACCTACGAGACATCTAGACTCACGTAAATGCATGGCCTAATGTTATTGTACGACTGGAACTATACTTAGCATCTTCTGCTCTAAACTACCCTTTGTATAACGTGCATCGGAACTGTGGGACTCTCAACCGAGGGACCGCCTCATACTTTTTACGTGCATAGGAACGTGAGACTCCCAACCGAGAGACCGCCTCATACTTCTTAACGTGTATAGGAACGTGAGACTCCCAACCGAGGGACCGCCTCATACTTCTTAACGTGCATATGAACGTGAGACTCCCAACCGAGGGACCGCCTCATACTCTATGTAACGAGCCTTAAGACCGTGGAAACAAATGGCTATATGCAGCCGTATAACCGTGGGATCGAGCATGCGCTCAACTTGAACAACCAAGGTCTTTGGGTACCTAAACTCATGCCATAAGTCGTGCGATACAACTTAGCTCGGGGGATGATCAAGGCTACGCCGAGCCTTGCTTCGAGGAAACGTGCATGCTTTATCGAGCATTTACGCGGGCTACGCTTATAACTTAGGCTAACTTTTAGCTTGTGACGAAGACCAACTTTTCCTTCTCCCAAGCCACGGGACGAAGGATCGAGTGTCGTTTTAAAGCACGCTGAGCCGACTTCTAAGCAGACCGTGGGACCTTTTTCCATGTTCTAACAAATTTCGACCCATCGGGATTATTTCCTTAGCTATGTGGATTCGTCTTTTTTATTATCAAGCCTATTGTGCAAGTTGAAAACACACGATTTATTATGTGATGGCTAAGACGAGGCAAGTTCACCGAAACTATCCCACCTGAGTGATGTCTTCGAGTCGCCGTTGCAAGGCCAAGTCCGAACGCCGTTGGCGTTTCGATTCCTCGAATTGACTGAGCTGGACGGGGCACTACAGTACCAATCATAAGCATTCCCTGTATGAAACTTAGAATGGACCACCTCATCCTCAATGCGGTAACCAGATACGGTAGGGTCTCTAGGAAGAGAACTAATAGAATGACCCGTCTGAGCAAATCGGAGATCAGCAAATGACTTGGCAAAAACCTGGAACTGAGTCACGTCACAGAAATCATGTTTCCTGGAAGTGTTAACAAAGAAAGTTTGCATATCCGAAAGGTGCTGAGGGATACCCTCAAAAGTCATCGGGTAGGTCTGAGGAGGAACATGTGTTGTAGGAGCCGGTGTAGGAGGTACAGGAGTAGTGGCAATGCTGCGATGAGAAAACTTAAGATACTTGGGCTCAGGGTCCAGAGCGCAAGTGGATAAATCGATATCAAAATGCTGAAAGATGCGAGGGATAAGCATCACATAAGAGAGATTGCGGTCTCTTCCGCGACATCTTCCCATCATCTGGATGATAGTCTTAAGGGCAGAAAAATGAATCCCCTTAAGAATGTTATAGTGGACAGAAAGATCAATTGCAGTGACATTATCTTTCGAAGTGGATTTTAGAAGAATTGTGGAATAGATGATGCGATGTAACTCGTAGTTAAACAAGTTCAAGTTATTGGCCTTAAACTTTCCAGGACGAGCACGTGCTGGCGCACAAAGCTCATTCTTGAAACTAACAAGAGTCGTGCCCTCGGAAAAGTCAAAGTCGGTGATGTCATCGAGCGAGGCACCTTTGCTGGAATACCAAGGATTTTTACTAGCAATTCATCATCTAACTCGATATCGATCCCTTCTACATGAGTTCTTACAGTAAAAGTATCTAACACAATGTTACAGTAAAATGGTCTAAGGGCATTAGTAGCTATAGGGAATTATTGGATAACGAGACGGTGTAACCCTGATGCCTCAAACAAAGGGCGATGATATGGAAATACAGTCTATTTGATCGGAGCGCCTGTGCATATTGTACGCATAGCAAAGTTGGCATACCATTGTAAATCTTGATCATGAGGTATGAAGTAAAACTCATCCGACACGCCGTCACCCGATTGGACCGGGGAAAATAGTGAATCCGTGTTCCGATCTGAAGACGATGCCTCTTCACTGGCATTAGTCTTTTTCCTCTTGAAAGGATTGAATCCCTTAGGCATTCTTTTCCAAAACTAGATAACCCTAAGAATTTAAAAGTGGAGGAAAGAAGGAGTTATACCTTCCGAGAATCAAGTATGTTGTAGTGGACGCGATTCTCCGCACGAATCTAAATTTTGGATTGATTTCTCTACGTAGATTGGAAAAAAAAGAGTGAAGAAAAGCTAGGATTTGGGGGGTCCTTCGGCTGCTACTGCTGTTGTGATGATGTAATTTGGAAGAGATGAAGAGGAGGAGGCCTCGGGTTCTGACTTAAAAACTTACAGCACCAACAGAACTCTGGCCGAATTCGGACCGAACTTGGGTCGAATTTGCCTAGGGTTCTCCTAGGTTTTTAAATAAAATTTGTGGGCCACATCCTTTTCATCAACTCATTTCAAATATTTAATTCAAAGTTTAGTAATTTTAAACTTCAAATAATATAATTAATATTATTTTATAAATTAACTTTTGTTACACAGCGTCTGTTTTAGATTAGCTGTAGAAGTACTGTCCCAGCTAACGGGAGTTCACCGGGGAACAATTAAGTACCGCTTCACTTTGACCATAGTCATGGTGACAGACAGACTCTTTGTAGGCTTGTCTCGAAAACAGTTATTGAGTATTGAAAAGATTAATTAATAACACAAAATTATTTAATATTATTGACATCTAAAATTCCTAATTCTCGACGTAAATAATTGAAACGATTTTCCGCTAGAGGTTTTATGAAAATGTCAGCCAATTGATTCTGTGTCTCTATGTATACAAGATCTATATCTCTATTTTGTTGATGTTCTCTAAGAAAATGATGTCGAATCTCGATATGCTTAGTACGAGAATGACAAACTGGATTCTTAGTCAAATTAATAGAACTAGTGTTATCACAGAAAATGGGAATGTGTGTGAAATGTAATCCAAAGTCTTCTAAAGTTTGCTTCATCCACAAAATTTGTGCACAGGAATGTCCTGCGACGATATACTCAGCCTCAGTTATTGATAATACGACAGAATTTTGCTTCTTGCTAAACCAAGAGACTAGGGCTTTTTTGGAAAAATCAGCATCAGAATAACCGGTTAGGTCAAACAACGTAGTTTTAGGATACAATAAGTCGATAGAAGAAGTACCTTTAAGGTATCGAAAGATACGCTTAACTGCGCACAGATGTGATTCCTTAGGATTGGCTTGAAAATGTGCACACAAGCAAACACTAAACATAATATCTGATCGACTAGCAGTTAAGTACAGTAAGCTACCTATCATACCTTGATACTTACGTATGTCGACGGGTTTGTCTTGTTCATCAATATCAAGCTTGGTTGAAGTCGCCATTGGAGTGCTAAGTGGTTTGACTGTTTCTAGGTCGAACTTCTTTAATAAATCTTTTCTGTACTTTGCTTGATTTATGAACGTCCCATTGTTGGTTTGTTTGATTTGCAGTCCGAGAAAGAATTTCAGCTCTCCCATCATGCTTATCTCAAACTCATTCTGCATATACTTTGAAAATTCTTGACAAAGAGATTCATCAGTGGATCCAAAAATAATATCATCTACATAGATTTGAATCAAAAGAAGATTATTATTCAAAGATTTTATAAACAGTGTAGTGTCAACCTTTTCCTTTGAAAAACCGTTGTCAAGTAGAAAAGAGCTTAGACGATCGTACCAAGCATGAGGGACTTGTTTCAAACCGTATAAGGCTTTCTTCAACTTGAAAATAGAATCAAAATTTTTGAAATCAGTAAAACCTGGAGGTTGAGCTACATAAACTTCTTTTTTTATAAAACCATTTAGAAATGCGCTTTTAACATCCATTTAAAATAATTTAAAATTATAAAAACATACAAATGCACATAACAATACGAATGGATTCTAATCTCGCAACTGGGGCATAAGTCCCATCGTAGTCGATACCTTCTTCTCGATTGTATCCTTGAGCTACGAGTCGAGCCTTTTTACGAGTCACTAAACCATTCTCATTCTGTTTGTTTTGGTATACCCAATGGGCGCCAATGACCGTATGATCAATGGGCTTGGGAACAAGTTCCCAAACTTGATTCCGTTCGAATTGGTTTAATCCTCTTGCATAGCATCTAACAAAAAATTATCACTACATGCTTCTTCAATATTTTTAGGTTCAAGCTGTGAGATAAAATCAACACAGGATGCTATATCTTTATTAGAGGAATGAGTACTTATACCCTTGGTAATCTTACCAATTACCAAGTCCTTTGGATGATCTGCCAAGAATCTCATCACTTTTGGCATATCCTCAGGATTGCTGATTCCGGCTTCTGGTTCTGTATTTGATCTGTTTGAAGACTCAGCTGGTGCTTGGTGTGAAGGTTCTGCATCTTTGTGTAAGGTTTTGCAGAAGCTGTACTTGGTGTACTTACGTCTTCATTATCGTCATCGACTGAATGTTGATCTAGTTCATCAAACTTGACATTAATTGATTCTTCGATGATCATGGTTCAATTATTGAAGACTCTTTACCCTTTGATTTTTGCCGCATAACCTAAAAAGATACCTTCATTGGCCTTTTCATCAAATTTACTCAGGTTGTCTTTCGTATTAAGAATAAAGCATTTACAACCAAATATCTTGAAATATGAAACAGTAGGTGTTCTATCAAACCATAACTCATAGAGAGTTTTCTTTGATATAGGTCAAATCAGAACGCTATTGAGAATATAGCACACTGTATTGACAGATTCAGCCCAAAAGTATCTAGGTAGACTAAACAGGTTCAACATTACTCTAGCCATTTCAGATTGAGTTGTGTTCTTACGTTCCACAACTCCATTTTGTTGTGGACTCCTAGGACAGGAAAACTCATGCAAATAACCGTGTGTGTCACAGAATTGCTTGAACTCTGCATTCTCAAATTCGTCGCCATGATCACTACGAATACGTGTAATCATGAAACCTTTTTCATTCTGTACTTTCTTGTAAAATGTAACGAATTCTGACAAAGCAACGTTCTTGCATACAAGAAAATATATCCATGTGTATCTAGAGAAATCATCTACAATAACAAATGCATATAACTTACCACATAGACCAGCAATTCTACTAGGTCCAAATAAATCCATATGTAATAATTGTAGAGGTCTAGTGGTACTTACAGCGTTCTTGGATTTAAAGACGGATCGGGTAGCTTTGTTATTTTCACATTCGCTACATACCGTATCCTTCTTGAAAGATATGTCCGGTAAGCCGTGTACCAACTTCTTTGTGGATAGTTTTGAAATTGTGTCCATGTTTGCATGAACGAGTCCATATGCCATAGTTGACTCTTAATGCTCTTGGCCATCAAGCATCTACCTGCTTTGTTAGCATCTTCTAACAAATAGAAAACATATATGTTGTCTTCCCTGATACCTTCAAAGATAGTACTACCAGTTGAGCTATCAACTATAGTACATTTGTCTTTGACGAAGTTAATGCTATAACCATAATCAGCTAAATGGCTTATGCTGAGCAGATTATGTTTTAACTCGTTAACTAGACAAACATCTTTAATTACAGGATAGTGAGCCTTACCAATGTCACCGATATCGATTATGTACCCTCTCAAATTACTACCGAAGGAGACGTATCCTTCTTTATTCTTCTTCGACAGTGTTGCGAATAATGATGCATCACTGGTCATGTGCCGTGAGTAACCGATGTCGATGATCCATTTGCTTCTAGCATGTGAGGGACGTCCCACCTACAAAATAGTTTGCGGATGAAACTTTTGGTACCCATTTCTTGTAGGGTCCTGGCATGTTAATCTTTGGTATCCATGCATAAATATTTAGTTCTACTAACTTTCTGATTCTACATGCAGAGGATATATGACCAATGAGGCCACAATAGTGACATTTTGCATATTGAGTATTGAAAGTTGTGTGAGGTGCATGATTTGTAGGTTTTGGTTTTCTACTATAGAAAAATGCATGTCTATTAGTCTTCTTGGGCATTGGTTTGGTATGGTTTGGTCTGACAGTGTTTGGTTTGGGTGTGTTCCGATGATTCGGTAATTGACACGTGTTAGAATAGGAAGCAGCAACTTCAGGCCATTTTCCTAAACTAATTTCCAACTTTTTGGAGTTGTCATATAATCTAGTATAGTCAGATGTAAGTGTTTCCATTCTGACTTGTGCACACTTGAGACTCTTTCTCTCCTTAGATAGGTCTTCCTTTAGCTGAATGATAGTTTGGTCTTTTTCTTCGGATAACTTGGTAGTCTCGTGTAACAACAGCTTAATAGAAGAAAGCTCACCAGACTCAACCGAAGAAACATTATCTCTAACATCAGCTAGTTGGTCGGTAAGTCTTCCTATTTCACCTTTGTACCCTTTAAGTACTATCTTAGAGGTTTTATATTTACTATGCAGTTTCCTGTAGTCATTTAACTGGTCACTGAAAGCCTCACCAAGTTGCTCAAAGGTGAAATCATTATAAGTATCAAACAGAAGATTAGTGGTTACCTGATCGCAAGCTATCAAGCATACATTTGCAGCGTCATCCGATTGTTCGTCTTCTGAGTCGTTGGCTTCGCTCTCATGCCATATGCTTGTATTGTCTTACTTCCTTGATGTAGATATCTTTAGGTAGCCTTTGTCATATTTGCCGCTTTTTCTTGTTGATGATGATATTGTTGGACAATCTTTCTTCATGTCTTTTCTTCTTAAATCCATAGCAAATAGGATCTTTATCGTTGTTGTTGCTGTTGCTGACTTTTGTTCTTCTGTTGAATCTCATGAACTTCTTGAATTTTCTTACCAGAAGAGCTTGATCTTCAGAGTCAGAGTCGTTGTCGTCAGAATCATCTTCGACAGTTCTTCTATGTTGAGCCTTGAAAGCGATCGACTTCTCTGACTTCTTCTTTGGTGTAGCATCTTCAAAGTCTTGAAGTTCCAACTCGTGAGTGAGTATCTTACCCATGAGTGTTTCCAGGGACATTGTTGAGAGGTCGTTTCCTTCAATGATTGCTATAGCCTTTGGAATCCAGTTCTTCGTGAGAGCTCGTAGAAGTTTGGGAATCTTCTCATGGTTACTATATTCCTTGCCTAATGAAGACAAAGGATTTACAATATCCAGGAATCTCGTAAACATCTGAGTGACGGATTCATGTGGCTTTATCTTGAACGCCTCGTACTCTTAAGTAAGTCTGCTGATCTTTAACTCCTTGACTTGTGTTGTTCCTTCGTGGGTTACTTCGAGAAGTTTCCACACTTTATTCAATGTTGTGCAAGTCGACACCCTATTAAACTCAGTTCTGTCTAAAGCACAAAATAAAGCGTTAATAGCACATGCGTCAAGACTGGCCTTTTTCTTTTTCATCCTAAGTATATTTATCATGGGGTTTATCAACCGAAACTCTCTCAACATTAATACGAGGAGGCTTTTTGTAGCCATCAATAACTATAGACCATAAGTCAAAATCAAGAGATTTTAAGAAAAACTCATCCGTGTTTTCCAATAAGTGTAGTTTGTGCCATCAAACAGTGGAGGTCTGTTTGTGGCTTGGCCTTTACTTGTGAATTTCACAGTTGTCATGTGTAATGCTATGATCTATAAAACAATTAAATATAACTACAATGTTACCTTGCTTTACCTGTATAACCCCCGCTCTGATACCAATTGTAGGAACGAAGTCGTAAAGCAGAATAATATAGAGGGGGGTGAATAGACTAGACAGCGAAATATTGCTAATTAAAATCTTGTTAGCAGTTAGATCACAGAAATAATATCAATAATCACAAAACAATAACTGTAAAGAAAAAAGATCAGAAGGCAAACCCAAACACAGCGATATATACATGTTTCCCTCTTGTGAGGACTAGTCCAGTCGGAAGAACTCTAGCTTCCACTTGTATCCACTATTGGAAAATCCCGCAAGTTTTCATACGAAGTCCTTGCAAATTCTTCAGACGCGAGCTTTGATACGAAGAAATCGACCAACTTCAATTTTGAAGAGTCTTTCTTCAATCAAGCCTCTGATTATAATTTTTCTGAAATATTCTAGACCGTACCGTACCGACAAATTGACTAGAGAATTGTAACCGGCTTGGGATTTGAAAATAAAAGCTTTTTAGAACTCTTTGGAAGAAATGTAAGCTTTAGAAGAGAAGTGATGAAAGTGAATGAGTGATTTGAAATGATCAGAATTCTTCTCTGTTTATAGTTTTTCCAAAGGCAGAACTCTGGTAGAATTCGGTCAAAACTCTATGTAACAATTCGCAACTAAAGGGAGACCAAGTTTTTCAAACGTTCAAAAATCAAATGGTCACTAACCGAACTATGGCCGAACTCTGGCTGAACTCGGACCGAGTTCTGTTAGGTTTGGTCAGGGTTATTTTAAAAATGATTTTTGGGCTTTCTAAAATCCTTTAGAAGCTTTTATAAATAAGAGATGTTTTTCAAAACCATAGGTTATTTTTTAAAATAATTTTGGATAGCCTATTTGCAGTACGACTCGGTGTACAATGTATTCCTAGACTCGATAAAAGTAAAAAATTATATTGCATAAAGAAATACAGCCTCGAGTGGCAAACATAGCTTCGGTCTTGAACTTGAGTAGATATCCGATCTTGGTCAGTGTCCAAGTATCCAAAACGTCTTGAGTAAACATCTGAGTAGCTCCATATATCGAGACAGAGTTTGATCAATTATTAAAATCAGGTTTGACTACGACCAATGGGCCAACACATGCGACCACAGCCCCTTTAGTGGTCAAACTGAAAGGGAAACGTCCTCCCCCTCCTCCCGCAACAACTCTAGTCATCACTGACGAAGTGCTAGAAGACTATGTCTGTGCCAATATGGAGGCACACTCTTTCGACGATGTAATCCCCCGGGGTAAGATATCCCACTTTATTAATAGCAAGTTATCTTCGAACTACTCTGGTGCATGATGAAACACCAAATATTTCCTAGAAAACTCTCTACGTAAGATACAGATGCAGGTGATGACCGTCAACCATGTGAGCTGAGTTGTCCCTGCCCAAGGCGCCTACTTCATAGTTCCAGCAGGAAAAAAGAAGAGGAACCCATCATATTTGGTCGATTGGAGCATTCGCAGCAAATAACTCTTGAAGACCCAGACCTCGATTGTGGCAAGATGCAGTTCTACCGCTACATTGTGCAGGCCAAAAACTTCATCCAGAAGATGGGTTACGACCTGAACAGCAATAAGGGGCTCAATTATGGCAAGCGTCGGCATCTTACCTTATGGGTTCATGCTCCAAAGAGAAAAGTTCAAAACTATTACCAACATACCCGTCGAGGGTTGGGGTACGTTACACCTACTTCCACCTCAGAAGACTCAGAGGAAGAAGTCATGAGACACTCACACTCTTCTGACTCCTCTAATTGGGACTTTGACACCAGCACCAGTCAAGTTTTTAAGAAGATGTTGTCTGCTAACGTAGCCTCTGTAAGCTTAACCGTCGAAGATAATAAGCACAGGCGGTTACAAGAGTTAGAAGTGCTGGATGAAAAGTGCTTACTCGTACAGCAAAGGATCGAGCTTTACCAAGCCCGCATCTTTGGGGCCTTCAACAAAAAGGTCCACGAAAGATCATACCAAGTGGGCGACCTCGTCTTGGCAGTACGAAGACCGATGGTAATGATTCATAAGACGGCTGGAAAGTTCGAGCCCAAGTGGGAAGGACCGTTCGTCATAGAAACGGTATACTCCAACGGTGCTTATCGGCTAGCTAAGCCTAATGGTGACTTGCTAATGATGCCCATCAACGGCAAGTTTCTAAAAAAATATTACGTCTGAAGGCGGAACCAACATAGGCGCCCACATCCCCTAAAAAGGGTGCCTATGAGTTCGGGTAAGGGGATCTTCCTCTCTCTCCTATATATTCTCTCAAGTAGATGAAGCACTTCACGTCCACATTACCTCTGGATTGCTTCTCTATACCTAAAAGATGCGGCTACCTGAGTGGTCGTTCTTCTCGCATCAGCTCTATGGTTATTCTGGCGGTCTAGAAAATAGTTCACGTCCATATTAACTCTGGATTGTTGTTCTATATCCTGGTAAAGATTAAGCCTACCACGTCTATATTACCTCTGGTCAGGCAAATCCCTGGTGAAGATTTTCTCTTTATTTTAAAGACAAAAAAAAGGGGACAGGAAAACTTCTATATATAAAAACATGTGGCTACAAAGACCTATTACAAACTCTTCGTAGTAACATGCACAGAAGCAAAAAAGGCTAAAATTGTAGTACAAGCTCTCAATAGCGTGGGCGAAGCGGTGACAGAGCCAACCACTTCCTGGTTAAAAGGTAGCCACCGCCCAAAGTATCTACTGGCCCGAGCCGTGGATGAAGACCAGCACAGGACTCCCTATCTCTCCAGCTGGCCATGGGAGCAATCACAGCTGTAGGCCTTGTTATTCCTCGGAATAGCAAGCAATCCAAATCCAGGAAGCAGAGGTCCAAGATTCCATTGACGCCTACGACATCCAGAGCGTGGGGACGTCTCGAGATCCATTAGTAGTTCCACTACAGCTTCTTCGGATGAAAATGTTTGCCACTGACGGTCGCCTCAAGCAAACTCCAGGGTAGTCAGCAGCCGAGTGTCGGACAAGCAAGACCATTGTGAAAGTAACTGAGTCTTCTCTTGGAAGGGGTAGTCCTTTATATAGACTATTCGCGTGGTCCAAGCACGAGCCAGATATCGGTCAGAAGAAAGCTTACAAGCTAAGCCAAAGCTCCAATCCACGTCAGATGACAGTACTGCGAGTGATCGAAGGAACGTGACTCTAGACCTCCTCTGCCAAAGAGATTCGCAATCCCTACAAAAATGTAAGAGGCTCCAAATCAAGAAGTCATCAGGAGCTCTTGATCTAAAATGATGACTCGGGACAATTAAAGCTAAAGAGCTAGGCGTGACACCAGCTATCACCCAGCTCATACAATCCTACCACGTGTTCATGCTTTTGTTCAAAGTATCCCGAGCTTGACTCAAGTTTGGGACACTTTGAAGGAGATCTTGTAAAAGTATGAAAAATCTCAACTGATGACATCCCTTCGCCACAGAGCAGATGATATAAAGGCTTAGCCCAAGTGCTAAAAAGACAAAATAGAAGATATGGAAAGAAGTCCCTTATGTGTCATGCCTACCAAAAGTCTAGTACAGACACATTGAGACTTCACAAAATGGACTAATTTTGTTCATCTACAGAGGATCTGGTACAGATTTGACAGAGCCTGGAAGGGTCTATAAGGGATTCGATCTTCGTCAAAGCGTAGCCCTTCTTCTTCTTCATGCCAGAAGATTGACCTCCATCGAGGCATACTGAACTTTTTATGGGCATAGCCTCCCAGAATCATATCAACCACTCGGCTAAAGCAAGCAGCTTCCTGAAGCAGTCATTGGCCCGAGCCTTCAAAGTGCGCAGCAGGTCGCAAAGCCCTGAATGGGAAGGCCATAGCAAAACCTATGGCTCTTCGGGTTGGCTATCCACCCATGATCCACGTCGTCTGGACCTCGAAGATCCTCTAGACATCGCACAGAGTTGAACTCCCTAAGGATGAAATTTACATATTTCTTAAGGGCCGCAATGGATCCTTCTACACAGAGTTCTTATGTAAGAACATAGCTCCTATGAACGAGAAAAGCCTCAACCAGTAGCCAATTTATACAAGGTCGATAGCCGATCGAAGTTAAGTTTGGATCTTGCATGGTAGGGAAGGATGCCAAAAAAAAGACATCGACTCTTCAGAGGAGAAATTTCCCTTTTGTAGGACCAAGAATGGCCCAGAGTGCACGCTGCCACATGGTCGACGGTCAGAATTCCCGCATTAATGGGATAAACCTAAGACTCTGCACAACGAGTGTCAGTCTTAGACCCTTGGAATTTCTCATATTACGTCGGCAATTAAGAGAGAAGTCCTTAAAAAGCGGGTATTTATCGCTCTTTACTTCAGAATCCAAAGCCTTCAAGCCACAGGCGCAGCTACTCACCTACGTCAAACTCAGAAGTAAGATGGTGGTAGGACCCCCTTCCTTTACTTCAGAAACTAGTGTCTGTACTCCATAGGCATAGCTACCTGCCTGTGCCAACCCTAAACACACAAGGGTGTTATACCCTTTCCTCCAAAGCCAACGCCTTTAAAGTTCAGAGGCGCAGCTACTTACATGTGTCCACATGAGGCACAGGATGGTGATATGTTCACACAATCTCTATTCCACGGTGCAGTCATCTGCTCCAATCCAGAAGCTTAAGTCACTTCTCTACAAGAGACTTGGGAACTCCTACCGCCAGCCTGTCGCTCCAAAAGCACAGTAACCTCGCCAACCTGAAGCACAAGCCTACTCGTCGCTTACAGCATAGTGACTTTGTTCCTCCAAAACACACATTCATCGTTTCTCTAAATGTACAAAAGTCTCGTCCTCATTCGAAGCCAAGTCCACTCGCCACCTGAAAGCACAGAGGCTCCGTTGTCTCCAGAAGCACGGTCTACTTATCACTCCAAAAGTACAGCAGTACTTAGTCCTCACCAGAGGCGCATGAAGCATGGGTCCACCCCAATTGGTTTGTTTAAACTTTCTCTTACAAAAAAATTGGGATTAAATCATGATTAATATCATATCAGATTGATTTAAATCTTAGACGAGGATCAATTAGACTCCAAATCTAGGATAAAATCCCAAGATTTACTCGGTTGTATCCGAACAAGCAAATTGGCACACGCCACGTGTCACCTCCTTTGGTTATGTTGATAACCACCAGAGATCTCGATTGAGGGGAATATCGATGTCCATAACGTGTCGGCGCCGTAGAAGTCCGCACCGTGCAATAGTGGCAGATTCTTTCATATCTCAGGAACCCTAATGCACATCACATTTGTATTCGGTTCTTTATAAATAGAAGGAGTTCTCCTTCAACTAAAAGAGCGACAACCTTCTCCTAAGCAGGAACAATCCACCAACCAACCAAGAGAAGAACAACCACCTCCAAGGGATCTTCTACTCCAAACAGCCTCTTCATCGGTGACCCCAGAGTTCCATCAAAGGCGCCAGAGTGCCAGAGCAAGGTTGATTCGTCGTCAGATCGTCAACGGAGTAAAGGAGTCGCTGTAGTGCTCGATCTCCATCATCACACTTTTCCAGAAACCTCTTCTCCCTGTACTTAGAATATCCTGTTTAGGACTTCTTTTTTTGTACACAGATACCTTATACGTTCAATAAAGCAAAAAGTTCGTCTAACCATTTATTATGTCAAGCATCGATAACCTCCAACAATACGTAGATGTTGGTCGATCTTCCTGAAGGCTCAAAACCAATTAGATGTAAATGGATCTTTAAGAAGAGGATGATGGTCGATGGAATTGTTGACAAGTTCAAGGCAAGATTAGTTGAGGGATTTTCTTAGAAGCAGGGGATTGATTATTTCAACACATATGCTCCAATAGCGTGGATGACGACCATCAGGATGTTAATTGCTTTGAGCACAATTCACAAGCTAGTGATTCATCAGATGGATGTTAAGACAGCTTTCCTGAATGGTGAGTTAACCGAAGAGATTTACATGTAACATCCTGAAGTATTCATCGTCAAGGGCCTCGAAGACAAAGTCTGTAAGTTGGTAAAATCTCTGTATGGCCTAAAGCAAGCTCCAAAGATATGGCACGAGAAGTTTGATAAAGTTATAAGATTAAATGACTACAGGGTCAGTGAGACGGACAAGTGTGTGTACACAAAGTTTACTGACGGGAGAGGAGTTATCGTTTGTTTATACGTGGACGACATGTTGATCTTGGGCACAGATCTTACAAGCGTCTCTGAGACAAAGAAGTTCCTCTCGTCTAAGTTCAGCATGAAGGACTTAGAGAAAGCTGATGTAATCCTGGGGATTAAGATCATTCGTACAAAAACTGGAGTGGCATTATCACAGTCTCATTACATTGAGAAGATGCTCATACGCTATGGGTATCAGGATCTTCCAGGGATCGATACGCCATATAGGTGTGATAAGAAGCTGAATCCAAATACAAGGAAAAGCGTTAGAAAGTTAGAGTATTCAAGCGTCATCGGGAGTGATATATGCTACTACTACCACAAGGCCTGACATAGTTTTTGCCGTGGAGATGCTGAGTCGGTTCAGGAACAATCCAGGTATAGAGCACTGGAAAGCTGCAAGAGGGTTATGAGATACCTCAAAAGTACTCAGAAGTATGCACTACACTACTACGAATATGCAAAAGTAGTGGAAGATTTAAGCGATGCAGGCTGCTGCTCAGAAGTTGAGAGTAAAAGGTCCACAGGGGATACATCTTCTCCATCGGTGGAGCTGCTATATGTAGAAGTCGAAGAAGAATACTATATTGTTTCACTCTTTTATGGAATCTGAGTTATATGCACTAGCGACTGCACCAGATGAAGTAGAATGGCTTCGGAAGCTCATGTATGTTCTTCTAATGGTTGGTGCGCAGATACATGCGGTACCGATATACTATAAAAACTAGGCGGCTGTAGTGGTGGCATCGAATGACCTCGTCAATGGCATAAGAAAAGATTTTCTCATATTCCATTTATGGAGTTGCAATTATTCATTGCAAAAAAATACAGTTCTTACATAGTTGATGTTCGGAGCAGGAGAATTTGGCAGATCCGTTAACCAAAGGTCTCAAGCGCCAGCTGGTTGAACACACAGCATAAAAGATAGGCTCGAAAATACTTTAATATTATGTCTTTGTAATTCTACTATAAAGTTTTATGATATCAGTTCAAAGGAAAATCTACTAGGCATCTAACTTTTAGTTCAAAGAAGGACCATTGACTGAAAGAATATCAGGAGTAGTGGACAATCCTTTGGGATATTGTGCGGTTATTAACCAAAACCACTATAGTCTACTGATTCTTCTTTATAAAGAACAAAGTCCCGTGTGCGGATGGCTTGAAAGCCTTAATGAGTTCTTGGGCATTTGGGATGTCTGGCGTGCTTTACAGGAAGCACGGGTACCACAGCACTACAAAGGAGTATATCACTCCATGCTACAGTGGTTGACGTACCTAGTGAGGGTAAAGCCTCGGCTTCAGGCCAAGTCACAGCGGCGTAGCACCACACATAGGCAAGAGGGCCTAATGTTGTATGATGAAGAGTAGGCAGCACTACAAAGAGGCTAGACCTCATGTTACAGTGGGTGACACCACATGAGGCAGTGCCTCGGCTTTATAAGCCATGCCACGGCGGCTTAACACCATAAAGAAACAAAAAGCTTTATGCTGGGTAGTTTGGCACTACAAAGAGGTTGGGCCTCATGCTACAGGTGGTATGACACCACATAAGACAGTGTCTCGGCTTTGGGCCATGTCATAGCATTGTAGCACTATAAGGAAGCAAAATGCTTCATGCCAAAGACTCTTTAAAAGAACTCACCTACAGTATATGAATAGAGATATAGGCCGTCTCTTGAGGAAAATCTTGTAGACATCAAAAATATATACACCAAACCAGGCTGGCATAAGGCCTTTAATGTGCAGCCAGAAGCACAGTTGAGGTTATTGTGTGAGTAGAAAAAATTACAGTTATGGTGCATAATTCAAGGCTTAGTCCATTCTTGCATCATGTTGTTATTTAATCCATGCGAAAAGATTTAAGTCATAGCGACATCTATCCTAATGATGATGGACAGTCACTGTAGGGAACGTTCAACCCATATATAGAGATATCTGGGTGATTGTTGGTGTTTTTGCATAGTTGTTGGTGCTTTTGCCTTAGAGACTAGAAAGATAGTCCCACATTGCCTAAGCCAAATGGATTTCTATCTCTATATGAAGCTTTACTTGTGTTGAAAGAATCACATGAGGTATAGAGAGGCACATGGGTGCCATGTGGGAAGATTTTCTACTGAAAAGAAGGCTAACCTAATAAAGAAGCATTAATACTTTTTGTTATGCTTATGGGATTATTTCCCTATGGAGCTAAGCCCCAAAGGGGCTTAGCGACTCGGGCTCGGACTCGGGCTTAAGGGCACAAAGTGGCACTTTGTTGGCGCACTTTGTACTTAGAACGTCAGCATCGGCTCATGGCGCCTTGTGCATAGTTCATGCGCTTGTGCGCTCGTCTTCTGCCCGAGTCGCATGCACAGGTGCATGTCCAGTGGCTGAACAGGAGCGCAGGTGCCATACAGATGCACGCAGGGGCTACGCTGCTCTACTGCTGTGGGCTTGCGGGACTGTGCGTCTGTGCTGCTGCGTAGCTACACGTAGGCATGCGGGCTGCGGCATTGCTATGTGCTTGCAGGGCTGCACGCTGTGCTGCTGCACAGCTATGCGAAGGAACGCGGGATGAGTGGGCTAAGGTGCACAGGCGGTTCCTGATGTGGCTTGAAAGATTTGAGCGGATATGGAAAGATTGAGTCAATTAATCAGATCCAACTTTTGTGAGATTTGAATTTAATTCATTCAAATCTTTTCATTATTCGCTCCTATCTTTTCGCAATCAGTTACGACCCGGATTAGGATTAGGATTTCGGCCCTCCTCTATAAATACTATTTTCGTGCCTTCATTGAGAACTTACGCTGAAATTAAGAGACGAAGAGAGCTGTACCGCCATTGCCATTACAGTGAATTGGAGTTCTTCGAGTTTATGAATGGAGGTGACCGTGACCTTTCCAGAGGTTCTTTCGAACTTGCTGGTTCCTCGAAGCAGATCGTAATAGGGCAAATTTTGCTTTAAGCAACGTTGATTTTTATCACCCTAGCAAAGTTGTCTTTACCAACTCTAGTTCTCTTTTCTGACCGGGACTTCAACTCATGTTCTCGTAGAGACCGAGTCATTAACCTCTTATCTCTCTTAGAGAACGAGTATTCATCTCTCTCTATAAGAGATCGAGATGGTAACGATCTGTTTCGGGAATAACATGAATCACAACTCTCTCTGCTACACACACCGTAAACTTTCCTGCGTAAATAGTGCTCTGTGAATATTGTTCTTATCCTTTATTGTTTCATTAAAAGGAGGGTGGCCATTCTACTTCTACGTGAACAGTCCTTATTATTCTTCTAATTATATTCTATTAGAACATATGGTTTAGAGAAGCATGAATATTACCTATGGCTCGGGAATACGCGGTCGGGGTAGCTCCGGTCAGTTCGGCAACCTATCGAGTAGGTGACGTCGACTGGAGGCAGTCATATGGAATAGGTGCTCGAGTGTGAAATCTGTTCGTCGGTTGTTGCAATCGAACGCGTCGAGATGTCTCTAGCGTATCTCCGGAGTGGTTTGGCAAGAACTTGGGAGACGCACAAAATGGTCGCACGAGGTACAGACTATTGGCGAGGCGAGGAGGTTATCCTAGTGACAGGACCGAAACTGGTAGAGCTTGGGCGCTCGGGCTCGTCGGTTCGAGACGGCAGAGGTGGTTGCTTGGTGGCTACGAGGCTTGGCGGACGGCAGCAAGTTGGGTCCTAGAAGATGAAAAGTGGGAGGCTTACATGAGAGGTTTTAAAGCATGAGGGAGAGAGAGAGTCGACAGTTTTTTTATAGGAATAGGGAGAGTGGGGGAACACTATGTCAAGCTGATAGTGAAGGTACCAGTTTTCCTTAGGAATAGGAAAGGAGATGAGGTGGGGTGGAGAAATGGAGGTGGTTGCGGAAGAATAGGAAGTGCCCACGACTCGATTGAAAACCGAAACTCACTGAGAAGAAGCTGAACTTCTTCCACTACACACATTTAAGTGGACTTTGCAAATAGTTAGAAGAGGGGTTGGGTGCAAATTGGTTTTCTTGCTCCCCAGTCCAATTCCTACGTAAACTAGAGAGGGTTGTAAGGTTACAAAGTGGAATTACGGAGGGGGTTTTGTGCAAAACGAATTCAACAAATAAAATATAACTAATTACAAATAACTAAGATTAGGATTTTGGGTTAACTAGTTCATACTTATGGTTAATACAAAGGGTTAATAAAATTATACAATATTTTCAAAGGAAAACTATTCTATAATTAATCATAAAAATAGGATGTTTACATAACTATATCTCAATCCAGGTCGAATAATCGTATGGAGAGCGAACCAAGTGCACTAGGTTGATCTGACCATCATGCACTGGTTCTGATTAGACAATATGTTAGTGCAGGCCTCCAATAAAATATGTCCTTGATCAAGCTCGATAAAAGAATAAGCTTGCAAAATTAGGCTATAATAGCGGCATTAGTCAAGCTAGTCCTGAAATCATAAGTACGCGAGATTAGATGAAAGAAGCATAAATAGTCCAAGTTCTTAAAAATCTAAGTCTCGTCCGGTGTTTGTGCCTCTACAGTCGGCCTACTGATTTTTTATCCAAGTCTTTGTTTGACCGAATGGGTTATGGATCTCTAAACTCTATAGTCTAGGTCTTCCTATTAGTATCCTCTTTAATGGGTAATAGGGTCAAAGGGAGTGTTAGGTTGTGAGACCTTCTACCCAACTTACAAGAGTTAAACTAGTAGTGTGATGGAATAATGGAACATGTCTATCTAGTGTGAGTCATCTTCCTAACCTCTATTAACTACTAAAGAAAAAAAATAAGATTTACGGTAGAAAGAGGTCAAGCAAAATAAAATTTAAGGTAGTCAAGCGGGAGTTCAAAACATGGAGTCAATAAAGAAGGTCAAGTATGTGGATGAGATCCTAGACTCAAATCCTATATGCAGGCCTTTTTTGTACGGTAAAGTAACCAAACAATTTATCGTAGACCTTCTGGGCGACTACAAAAAATATCTAACGTTCCAGTCCCAAAATACGTAGGACTAGGAACGTAGACATGCCAGCCGTATAATAAATACACGTAAGCTATAAAATACAATAAAACTATGCCAACTAATCACATCCACAAAATAAAGATTAAGCTTTTGTAGAATGAAGTAAAAATTTGTCATTGTACATGTAGTTGGGCGGAGACAAATCCACTACCAACTATTTTAAAGGAGAAGTAATACATAATGAATTGAAAGATTTTGTCAAGCGAAGCAAAGGACGATCCAAGAGCATGTCATCTTTGAAAGAATAGAGAAGATCACGACCTTGGCTAGGGTACATGCGAAAAGACAAAAAACACACACATAGAGAAATCACCAGGTACTCAGAGGGACGTAACAAGATATAAAAAGAACATGCCATATAACTGCATATAAACTGCTCAATAATAAGTCAAATCGGATCATAATATGGTCTAATACTCCATCCTTGAATTAGCGTACCATCCCTCCAACCAAACAAGGATAGGAGATGGTACTCTAATCTACGATGAAGTATCTTTCTATGCCATGAATCCAATATTGTATTCGGACCACAACAAGGTTCAATACCTTCTCATCGAAGCAGTGAACCACATCTACAACCAAACAAGGACAAGGTGTCGCAAATAGTCCGCGACAAGTTATTATTCCAAGTCGCGATCAGGTATAAGTACTCAACCAAAAGTACCCATACCTAACGGATAAGGTAGCCTAACCGTTCTAAGTGAATACAGTTTAAGAACACACCTCCAATGCATGTGCTTTCTGGCTAAAATGGGATCGGCATAGTCCCCCCTTGGGCAACAGGGTCCTCAAGCATAACCGTTCCTCGAACGTCTGTGGCCAGCAATAAAATAAAAGGGGTCGTCAACCCGCATATCCGACGGAGCATACGGTCACAAAAGAAATATGTGGTAGCTAATACGCTAAGGAAATGTCCTCTCCACCCTATGCATATATGTTGTCTTAACAACACATAACCTTTATTAAACTCTATGTTAAACTAATCATACAAAATACTATTAGCAGTTAAACCTATCGCATGGCTTATACGTACTGGTGACCAGCCAGCTACGCATCTCCGAGTTCTATATGCAACTCACGACTTCGTGGCACAAACGTGTCAAGGCCAATTAATGCAACACAAACGAGGGTGGTCTCATAAATCTAGGTTTAATGGGCATAGTAATATTAAATAACAGGAAATAAACTAAGCAGTAGAAGAGCATCTAAATATGTCAATATAACACAATTAATCTTGCAAAAAAATAAATAATAAGTAAATACATGTAATATATAAGCTAAAGTAAATAGACAGTAGATGCAAGGTATCTTGCCTGTTAGGGACACCTAGTATGGTGCGATGATCAATGTGGCACGAATTTTGACTTCGATGCTACAACTATGCAAGGTGGCCTCTGATGATGGTACAGACTGTTCCATCGAGTCCAGAACGGTTATATTAGTTAGGGTTGACATAAGGAAGTTTAGAATTGGCAAAGGAATAGGAATAATGGGATTAGCCACGGACATGAGGATAGTCGAAGAAAATTGGATATATATATATATATATATATATATATATATATATTTTTTTTTTTTTTTTTTTTTTTTTTTTGTCGAAGAAAATTGGATATATATATATATATATATATATATATATATATATATATATATATATATATATATATATACGATTTTAGAAACTATTTATAATATTTAAAAATATATTCTTTTTACTTTAAAAAAAGTTTCTAGATAAATGCTTGAAAAATGGTAAAATCGTTTTAGCAAAAACTCTAAGTTTGTCAAAATAGAATATTTAGATAGAAATCTAGGTTTTTATTATTTAAAATATATTGAAAATCTAGAAAACCATTTTAAGACAAAATTATAATTTTTGCCAAATGTATATATTTTTAGATAAATAATTTTTGGTAAAAGCAATGTTTAAAAATACCATAAAATAATATAATGCATTTGAGGCTGAAAACCAGTTTGAAATCAATGCATGCCAAAACCTAATTCTATAGATTTTGCAAAATATTACATACCTTTTATAATAGCAATAGATATTTAAGTAGAAAAATATTATTAATACTAATGATATTTATACCTATATACCTTAATATAATAAATAAGAATATAAACTAATACATATGATGTAATGTCATATATAAAAATAATAATAATAATAATAATAGTACTAATAACACACTATATTAAGCAGTTTAACTAATAAATAAATAAAATAAAAATATAAGTAAATAAAAATTAATACTGGAACAACTATTCCTTTACTTTGGAAGGAGGGAGAGAGAGAGATTAAAGAGGGGGAGAGGTGAGCGAGGAGAGTGAAGAGGGAGATGGGAGAGTTGGGGAGAGAGCGGGAGGGAGCTGGTGAGAGAGGGAAAAGAGGCCGTGAGAAGACGGAGAAGAAGACTTGCCACTGCTTCCTCGCGGCGGCGCGGTTGAAGATAATGGCGGCGGCGGATCTGCACGACCGGAAGATCGGAAGAATATGGAGAGGAGAAGAGGACGGAACACTTCACCGGCCGACGGAGGGTGCAGGCGGACAGGCGCGGCGAGACTCGAGGTCAGCGCCGGGAAAGTGGCGCTGCGGAGCGAGAGAGGAAGGCGCAGAGGAAGGTTCCCTGGAGAGCTGGACGCGGCCGTTCACCGATGAGGCGGCGCTCGTCTGCGGGTCGAGGTAAGGGTGGTGGTAGTGTGTGTTGTTTTCATTTTTTTTTTATGGTGGTGATGATTTTGGGGGTCTTGGGAAATTTTGTGGCGGTGGTCGCCTGATAGTGGTGGGAAGATGGTCGGTCTGGTGGTGCCGGGGTCGGGGTGATGGTGGTGGCGGTGAGGGATTAGGTAGGTGGCGGTAGAGTGATGCTGAATGTGGTGGTGGTGCTGTCTGGACGGGAAGAGGGGTAGGTGATGATGCCGGAGGCTGGCTGGGGAAGACAGGGTCGGGCTATAGCAGTGGTGGTTGGTAGGGCGTGGGGGAAGTCAGGCTGTGGAGGGATAATACTAATACGGGTTATAGACGGAGGGTTGCCTCCGGTGGGGAGGGTGGTGCTGCAGCTTGGTGGTCGGGAAGGAGACTGTCGGAGAGGGACGGTAGCGTGGAGGCAGAGCCGCTGGTTTGAGGGACTGCGGCGAAGCTGGCCGGGTCGTGGCCGGACTTTGCCGGGGTTGGCGGCAGTCAGGACAGGACAATTTGGGGTTAGGGTTAGGGTAGAGATTAGGGATAGCAGTAATTGGTATTTTCGTGTCAGGGTGTCGGACAATATAAGAAATATTGGGAATCGTGTCCGACATGTCAGACACGGAGGGTTTGCCAAGTATTTTTTTTCAAAATTTGACATATTGGAAAGACATCCAGGGTCGGACAGGAGGCCGTCACGGCTGACACGGAGGAATTTGAACACCGACACGGTGCACGACACTTTTGTGGAGATTTTTGGTGTATAAAAGTTTTATAGAAAATGAGCCACGGGGCACTCCTTGTATAGGAGTTGAAGACCCCTAGTTAGATAAGGATTAGGATAGCTTAAACTCACAATAAGATAAATAACCTATTATTTCAAATCAATTTAAAATTACTCCAATCGATTTCAAATCCAAATCCAATTTAAATCTAGATAAATCCAATCCAAATTAATATAGATAAATCGCTTCTTTAAATAAAAGCTATTTAAAATAAAGTCAATAAAATCCTTTTCAAATTTGATCACCATAATTAACTAAGTATTAAATAAAACAAATTTAAAAATATATTTTTATAAATAAATACAAATTAATAATAATTAATTTTAAAAATCAAAATACATATCCATGAATTAAATTTCATATACCTCGCACAACATATTTACGTAAAACATAGTTTTCTAAATTACTACTTATATTTGTACAAAAAAAAATAGCCTTTTATGATAAACAAATAAAATAAAATAAATTTTTTGCAATTCTCGACGCATTTTATAACTTTAAGCAATAAAAAATATTTATCTCATATTATTTTGAAAACTATATTTTTTTTCTGTATGAAGAAAATATATAATAAGACTTTTTATTAAAATATATACCTCGTATGTACGTATTCGCACTTGTCGAAATAAATTAATTTAAAAAAATCGTAGTGAAAATTTAGGGGGTTTACAACTTCGATCCATCTCATACTTTTTGTATGAATCTAGACATCCAAAGATTTCCATTGAATATACATTTGTAGTATTTTATTTAGGTTTACTATTTTCATAAAATTCAGCCTTGTCATTGTAATGTCGGAACATCGAAAACTCATAGATTCTGTGTGTCCATATGCCTCAGAACTTAAAGAGACTTATCTAAATTAATTGTTGTGCATGTTTTGATATGAAAAACATATTTTTACCTATTTATTAGTATTTTCCAGAATTACAATATATTAAGAAAATGTTATTTCAGGAGCAAATATATGAACCAAGTCAATGTATATTGATGACGGATCAATATGAGAACATGGTACCTATTTTTATGTTAATAGAATAGGCTACTTATTATTATAAAATATTTAAATCTATTTTTACAGAATTAATTATAATATTTTTAGTGCATAAAAATATTGCTTTATTAAATAGAATTAATGCTATATATGTTAGATTGAGTTAACTAGTTGATAGTATTAGTATTGTATATATATTATTGAGCCTATACATGGTAAGTCCATGTAAAATATGATGTAAGCATGTCATTAATAGTAGCTTTATTATGATAGGGTACATGACGGAGTGAACAAGGATCTTGGAGTAGGACTGCAGTTTGCAATTACAGGAGACAGACAAGTGTACCTTGCCAATGTTTCAGTACCTTTATTCTTTCCTTATATTGTTGCACATTTATTTTCTCGTTCATGATCATTGAGGACGTATGGTTAGTTGATACTTAGCGTCCGAATTGATTCGGGTGTCGATGTCGTCATATAGATATCGAGTATTAACACTAGGCATGGCGATTATGTTATTCGTGTTTTATTGACACGATAGACCATAAGACACCAACACGATTCATGATATGGAGTTTATACGAGTATTCGTGGTTATGTACTTTGAGATAGAAAATTAGATTGATACTTGCACTTGTGACTTGTTATACTTGACTTGACTTACAAGTTAGAGCTTGGGTAGTTATCTACATGATCTACTTGTATACCCTTTGTTCCACGACATAGTGCCTTAGAGCAATAGCCTGATGAAGAACTTGTGAGCCTTAGTGGATGAAGCCGGATATCTGGAAAAATGTAATCATGTGCATATCACTTTGACTGGTTAGAGTAGTTACCCTTTAGTTCATATTTTTTACTGTTACATTGGCATATGTTTCTGTACCTTGCTATGTTCCTTAAGGACCTGGTGACCTCTCTAGGTAGTTGGTCATACAGAGATAGTCCGCTGATCATGAAGGTATTATTGTATCTGGCTCAGGTACTTTGTCGTGCTTTTACATTTATTCATTATTCTATTTCTGCTGTTTAGTCTTATTTTTTAGACTCATATCGTTCTTCGGGTCTAATCGAACATATATATTATTGGTACAGACTATGGCATATATTATTCGTTCTTGATGTTACTTATCCTGTGGATTGAGATAGATATATTTATAGATGATTGATAGATAGAATTAGAACATGAAGAGAGCTTGTACACATTTGAGCTAGACTGGTGTCCACTCGATCCGTAGCTAACATGTATACATACTCTTGGTCTTATGCAATTTGAGGCTGGGGCGTTATATCATCTTTAAGAGTTTGGTTAGTGAATGTTTCTTTTACTTGTTGAAAGATGATATTTATTTTAAGTTTGGAACTTTATATGCATTGATCAAAGGAAAGAAAGATACGTATATCAGATATCCCTTAGATCATGTGATTATTTATTTTATCTATTTTATGCATATAATTGCTTTTGAACTAGTTACACATATTTTAAGGGAAAGCAAATTAATTGTTTCAATCTCCCCCAAGCGCATGTGCTTCCACCCCCGTGCCTATAGTTCTCCCAATACGAATAACACGATACCTAGGCGCAAGTTTCTTGTTGGCTACAGTTGAACTAGGTGCGTGCTACGTATCGAAGATCTAGTTATGCCAAAGAACGAGTTCTCAGCCGTTAAAACATCCTCTCCAACAAAATCACAACAAGACAACACATGGCAATCAGCTACAGCCCCACATCAGTAAAGAGTGTACGCCATTGCAACTGAACTATGTTTAGAGCATGCCATGTCGTAATCAGATACACATGTGCATGTCTCCCACAAGCACGTGCAATGATGCTTCCCCTCAATTATAAATATGAGGGCTCTTCTCAGCTATCGATTGCCCTCCAGTTCCTACATCTCCTCAAAAGTTCCTGAGCATTCCAGAGAGAGTTTTTGTTGCTCCTCTTAGCAAGTGAAGTTAAGTCAGGCAATCCTCTCTCCCAGTCAGACCGTCAATGGAGTAACAAAGCAACCCTCTATCACCACGACCTAGATAAAAAACAAACTATAATTGGGAAATTTCTATTCAAGGATTCCCTCTTGCATTCTCGTTTGCAACCTTCAACACTCTCTCCACAGCAAAAAGAAGTGATGGCAAACAAGATGGCGACTCTGTTGGGTACGTCCTTCTCCTCCAACGAGAAGGCTGTAATACAGTCTGACATGGCCATGCTCAGAACCACTATGAAGATTATGGTCGTTAATTTTGACCAATCAGCATTTAAGAAAATGCTCTCTGGGATAGTGTAGGTCCATCCCCTAGGTTTTCTAAACCTTAGACAATGAAGAAGGCATGGGTGCGTGCCTAATGCTCGTATAGCCTACCCATAACTTGTTGAAGGAGAGCAGTATGCGCCTGTGCAACTTTCACTTGGTGCGCCAGCGACATCACTCTCTGTTCCTTTCCAGGCATGTGACTCTGAGAAGTACAATGCCCAAATGCTGCCAAGGGAACATACGCCTACTAATAGGCGCAAGAGCAAGTCGACCCAAGGCACACTCAACACCTCAGACCGCTTAGGTGGCGATGAGACCCAGGCTTGTGAAGACAAAGGTGTAAAACCCCTAAATTTCTACTATATATTTTTAATCGATTTTGGTACTGATTTAAAAAATTTTTATTATACGTCGCGCAGTCGTATTGTAAGTTGTGCGCAAACGACGTATTTCGTAATTGCTCGTCGAGTACGAATATGGACGAGCGTACATATTTTTAGAAAAATATTTTAATTTTAATTTTTATAGTTCAAAATAATTTATATAATAAATACTTTGCTATCATACAAGAATTTCTAAGTTTGTTCTTTTCATTTTAAAAACCTTTCAACTACTAATAATAAATAATATTTTTAATGTATACTAGAAAAATATATTTATGTAAATATTATTTGTGCATACATACATCATAATTATTTATTACCTTATTTTAAATAAATAGTGTAATTTTCGAAATTACTATTATTAGCATTTTTGGAAAACATATTTTTGAAATATTTGTGACAATTTAAATTTTGATTTGATTCCATGGATACATTTAAATAGTAAACTAATATCTATATTTGAAAATGATTTGATTTTAAACTAAAGAATTTAATTAGATTTAATTGGATTTAGATTTGGATTGGATTTGATTGATTTTAATTAATACATGAATTATCTAATTTGGGTTTTAAATCTTTTCCTAATCCTATCCAAATGGGAATTCCCACATCCTATAAATAGGCAGGTACTCTTCCATAAATATCTATTCTCCATAAATTTCTCTCCACCATAGTGTATGTGCATCGTGTCCGTGTCTCCATCCTTTCCACTATTTCCTCCATTACAATTACATTTTCACCATCCTCGTGTCCACACACGGACACGTCATCCTCCAACCACGACACAATACAATTCGCTAATTCCGATTTCCAAAACCCAATGCTAAATCCCTAACCTAACCCACTCGTCGCCCTCGTCTCATCGATATTGTCTCCCTTTTTCTCTCTGTCTCCATCACCGTCAACACCACAGCAACCGATCACCTTCACCCGAACACGTCACCACCACCTCTCCATCATCATCGCCATCACTAACCCCGTGACCTCGCCGCCAACCCAGCATACCACCACCGGCCACCATCAAACCGACACCACCCGCTGCCACCACCATCGCCACGACCATCGTCATCACCACCGTCCCTCACCGCCATCACCACCGACCATCACCGCCATCACCACGGACGACCATCTCCACGAACTCCCAGCGCCGCCCGCACACCCCATCGCCACCATATAGGAAAAGAGAGGAAAATTGAAACCCTAAACTAACCTCGCCGGTGCCGCCCGTACGCAGCCCCGCTCCTCCGCGACCATTCCTCTCGCCGTCGTAGCCCTAGCCGACCGCCGGTGAGCCGTCGACCAAGGCCGCTGCCCTTCATGCCTATCCCCACGCCGGCGTCCCGTCCCGCCATGGTCCACCAGGAAACCCAGCCACCGCCGGCCAGGTTTCCCGTGCGTCGCTCAAGGCCGTCGCCTATACCCCTTCGCCCCCGCAGCTCCGCCTCCACCGCAAGCTCTCGACCGCTCACAGCCCGACGAAACCCTCGTCGAGACCGCCGTCCGACCCATCTCCGCCTGCGCCCCTCTCCGACAACCCCCTTTCCCGATCGAACCTGCCTGAGCTCCCCGATCAGCGCCTTGTCGCCTCTTCCTTCCTCCGCCTTTTCTCCCGTTCGCAGCCTCCCCGCCGCCCGGAGCCACCCGCGTCCGCCACTGTCCGTCGCCCTTTTTTCCCAACCATCTCCCAGCTCTCCCCTCCGCTCTTGTGTCCCCTCTTTTATTTGTTTATTTTTTTTACTTTACAAAGAATGGAGAACAACACCATGTGCTGTAACCTCTGGATTTCAACATTTTTTATATTTAATATTATTATTAATTATTATTTTTATCTTCTGATAACAGTGTAGTAGTTTGAGTGAATTAATTTCATTATTATAATTAATATTATTATTATTATTTTATTATTATTGTTATTATTGGTATTTTAGTATTGTTATTATTATTTTGTCTTATTAAAATATATATAGTAGTATTTCTAAATTATTGGTTACAAAGTAAAATATTGGGTTTTGAACTCAGTAGGGCTTTTATATTACTTTGACAATATATATATATATATATATATATATATATATATATATATATATATATAAATATATATATATATATATATATATATATATATATATATATATATGATTCTAAAAAGTTCATGAATATCTTCCTAATTTTATATTATTTATGGTATTTTAACTACGGATTGGGACTCTAAAGATATTCTTTTTAAAATTTTCTAATCTAATTTTATTATAGTTGGATATCAAAATAATTCCTATGTTTTTAAATATTATTTTGACTACTATAATATAGTTTCCAAATACAATAATTATTTTCTAAAATAGTTATATACATTTTTTTATTTTTTAAACAAATCACTTCAATTATCGATCTTGTCTCTCTAGTTATATTCATATCTTCTTCCAAATCCTGAACTTATTTATATCGTCCCTAGCTAAGTTGTCCGTCCTGGACCCAAAGGAACTGTCCGTACCACCATCAGAGGCCACCTTGCACATATTGTATCATCAAAGCCATATGTTCGTGCCACATTGTTCATTGCAGCACACCAGGCGTACTACCAGGCAAGACACCTTGCCATTTGCTGTTTATTTATTTTAGCTCATATCTCATGCATTATTTATTTTCTTTATGCAAAAAAAACTGTGATACATGGCATAACTGTTAGAACTTACTGTTCATTTATATTTCCTGCTATGTATTATTTTTCTCACATTAAACCTAGATTTAAGGAACCACCTTGTGTGTTGCATTCATTGGCCTTGACACGTTGTAACACGAAGTTGTGTGTCGCATGTAGGACACGAAAGTGCGTGATTGGCTGGACACCAGTACGTACAAGCCGTGCGATAGGAATAACCGCTAATAGAGGTTGCATGCTAGTTTGACTTAGCGGTTATAGTGGTTTTATGTTGTGTATACAACATAATATGCATTGGGCGGGGAGGACAATTCCTTAGCGTATGGGCTTCGATGCACTTCCTTTGTGACCCGGACTCTCCGCTGGAGATACGGGGTTGATGACCCAAGATTACTAACGGCCACTGACGATTCTGCGGAACGTCATGCTCTTACTTATGGGGCCTCTGGTGCCCAAGGGGGACTACGCCGATCCGTTAGGTACGAGTACTTTTTGTTTGGGTACTTGTATCTAACCGTGGCTTGGAACAATAACTTGTCGCAGAATAGTTCGTCACATCTTGTCCTTGTTTGGTTGTAGGTGTGACTTACTACTTCGATGAGAAGGTATTGAACCTTGTTGGGGTCCGGATACCATATTGGATTCATGGCATGGAAAGATACGTCACCTTGAATTAGTTTACCATCTCCTGTCCTTGTTTGGTTGGGGGGATGGTACGCTCGTTCAGTAGGTGCGTTTTGGACCATGTTATAATTCGATTGACTTATTTATTTGAGTAATATTTATTCAGTTTATATGGCATGATATTATGCGTCTTGTTACGTCCCTCTGAGGACATGGTTATCTCTCCAGGTGTGAGCTCTTGTCTTTCGCAGGTATTCTAGTTCTAGCCGTGATCCGCTCTATTTTTTTGAGGATGATTGCATTTGGATCGTCTTCGCTTCGCTCGCCAAAATCTTTCTTTTGTTCTATATTTCTTTTCATAAGTTGGTAGTGGATTTGTCTCCGCCCAACTACATGTATCAAATGACAATTTCATAGTTGATTATATGAGATCTTCTATTTATTTATTTTGTGTGGATGAGATTAGTTATGGTTCCACTGCATTTTACAGCTTATGTATCCATACGAGGCCCATGTACTTCGTATGAATACAGCTGGCATATATACGTTCCTAGTCCTACGTATTTTGGGACTGAGGCGTTACAAAAGGCGCTGCATATTGCAGGCCTAAATCCAAGATGAAGGCACGAGCTGCACGCACTAGGTGCGCTATGGCTACTGCGCAAGCAATGTGCATGAGGCGCACGACTCTAACGGTGATGCGCACAGTTGATTGGAAACTCTATAGGCCCTGCCTACGTGTCTGTGCGCCACGGTTGGACCAATCTCTAGAATCTCCCAAATTTTCAGATATACTATATGCACAAGCGTTGGGTACAGATGTACTTCCACTTCTATGTCACAGCACTCGGTCTACCCGGGAGCTTTAAGAGGGCATAAAAGTGAACCTTCCTTTCCACGATTTGCTTTACGTGATTAATCACAAACACAAGATGAAGGGAACAACTGCAGATACTGTACATAAAACACCCTTAGTTAGGCCCACATGTGCTCGTACAGTCACTAACTGTTGTTATATAAAATCAGCAGTAGTCTAAAAAAGACGGTCTGTGTTTCATCGGCTACAGTCCACTACATTCGACCGACAGTGTCTCAGCGAACAGATACGATCTAACGACGAGGAAGAGCCACTCTTCGCCTTGTGCCATGCTACAGGGAGTTCTCCTTTCGAAAGAAGGAACTCCAACCCGTCAGTAAATACGTCGAAGAGCCGATTCAAGAGCAGCAAGTTGGCTATACCCAATACCGGAGAGTTCCAGAGCACCCTTTCCAAGTCTAAACTCTCGTCCAAAGCCTCAAATGTTGGGGGTAGCCAGTGCTCCGTACTTGTTGTTGTCCTCATTGGGGCTACCGACCGTTAGCACATCCAAGACGCATGGGGTAGCCAATTTTTGGTACTTCACTACATCCCTACGTTCCAAAGGGATAATGATTCCCACAGAACTAAAGGGAAAAATGTCGGAGGTACCATCCCCAACATGCTTATGAAGCCTCAAAGACTGAAGACGATCGGAACGCCGACTTTTACGACTACTCCCAGATGATTGCTTATACTGCCGACATTGAAGCGTGGGAGTCAGGGACGGAAAGTGAACGATCAGCTCGTACCCGTGTCATGATGCCACACATGACGAGTGACGAACAAAGATCCCAAGACACTCGGTGCTTTGAGATGCTGGAGGAGATGATGCATACTATGAATGCTAGCCTGGCGCTCTTAACGAAGACAGTTGCTAAGTTAAAGGCGACCCATACCTCATCACAACCTCAGGTCCCGGCTCCGGAACCAAGAAACAATAGGGAATCCAATGCCCCCAATCACCCGACTACAAGTCATCATGTGGTTCTACCACCCGTAGCAAGTAATCATACCTTGCCGCAAGCATCTATGCCAAAAGCGTCGGAAGAAGTTCTTGAAGCCATTTGAGATCTCCAAAGAAGATCTGATGCCAAAGATAAACAAGAATCTCGGCGGAAGCTGGGACTTAATCAACCTTTTTCAGTTGAATAGAAAAAGGTGGTCTATCCTACTAAATACAAACCTTTGACCATCACTCCCTTCGTCGGGAGAGGATCTTCCCATAAACATCTAAATTATTTCGGCACCATGACGGGGCACTTACCAAGAGATGACACTCTTCTCGTAAATCAGTTCATCGGTACTTTGAGAGGAGTCACCTATGAATGGTTTTATAGTCTCCCAAACAATTATGTGTCGACCTTCGATGACCTTCAACATCTATTCCTATCTCAATTTTTTGAGCCGGGAATGTACATGACAATGTCCACTTTATTGTACACCATACAGAAGGATAAGAAATCTGTTCGGGACTACATAGAACGATTTGCACTAAGATTACCACCCGGCGTTCCTGAATCAATCATGATGGACACCTGTCGGAAAGGCTTCTTACCTATGACAAAACTTTGGTCGGGTTCCTTCGGTAACATAGACTGGGCCGCCTTCTTCATCAATGCCGAGGACGCCGAAAGTAAGGCTAACGAAGCTCATTCGTTGGGGATGAGCTTTCCTAATGAGAATGGTAGAAGGTCTGCCGAGACTTCTAACAATGATGATTGGGAATCCAAAGCGAAGCAGGTTATGACTGCAAGCCTCAGTCGAGGTGCAGTTCCTACTTAGAAGCCCGAGAGACCCCCGATACAAAAGGGGAACTATTCTTTCAAAGATGTGGACGTGCTGCAGCTACTCAATGTTCTCTTTGAGGGCGAAAAGCTCCAACTTCCACCTCTCAGGCATACTGAAGAGGTAGACAAGGTAGATGATCCCAAATATTGTTATTATCATCGGTATGTCCACAATACGACTCAAGATTACTATATCCAGAAGAACCACATATAGAGGCTGGTCGACGCTAACATCCATTCATTGGACTTTGAAAAGAAGGTGGTCTCTGCCAACATGGTGACCCTCTAATTCGATAATTTCCTGCAAACGGAGGTGCAACATAGGGTCGTCCTGAGCCCAAAAACAATTATGGAGGTTGTTAACCTCCCAGTTGCATGAACATCGAGGCTAGTACCTATCAAAATGCCCTATGGAGAGGTCATGTGGGTATACTCAAACCTTACTAATGATCTGACCCGGCCTGTCGCACGTCCTACCAGTAATATCATAGGAAAGAAGGTCAAATCTTGCAATACGATCTCTTCCGCACCCGATGAAGAGAGGATAGAAGCAACCAGGACTGGTCTAGACTACTAACATAACTATGACCAAGCCCTTGGAAAGGAGGCGTCGCTGGCTTTAACATCCATAAATTCTAGCTCATCCGAACCTAGCTTATCCCAACAGTCGACAACGGATAAGAAGAAACAGGAAGAGGGGCATTTTGATAAACCCTCAGAAAAGAAACCGAAGTGGGGCTCGATAGGCCCTATAACTTCGACATCCTGGCTCAACTAGCCAACACACCGACCAGGCTATTATTGTTCGAGCTCCTTCGTCTCTCCAAGAAGACTCGAGAGGCTCTCAGCGAGGTGTTACAGCAGGCCAAATCCTACTTAGGACAAGTACAACAGCCATAAGAAGATCCCACTGCGTGTCCTTAGTGTCACAATATGATGGAGACCATACCAAGCATCACATTTTTGCAGCAGGACATGCTGCTGAAGAACAATAGGCATGACAGATCCTTGTATTGTACAGGATTTGTCGGTGATGTTAAGGTCGACCGCATGCATATTGATCCTGGGTTGTTTGTAAGCGTTATTTTCTGTTGCTTATTGCATACTCTAGGAATTCCGATGCATTGGTTGTCTCCAACCCAAACCATGATCAGTGGTTTCAATAATAGGAAAAGCTACCCAGAGGGGAAGATCCGCCAGAAAATCTAAATTGGTGATCTGAAGACGGAGGCAACCTGCTGTGTCATTGATGCAGACTCTTGCTATAACATTCTATTGGGGAGTCCATGGAAACGTGAACACACGATCGTGCCATCCATCATACACCAATGCTTCAAGTATGTCAATAGTGATGGTGTAGTAAAGACTGAGTTTGCAAACATCGATCCCTTCAAGGGGGTCACGGTCTACTATACGGAATCTCGTCTATTCCGGATGAACCATCAAAAAGACTCAGGTGAGGACGCTGATGATGAGACAGAAACTCAGACTTCCTCCAAAGGGCCTATCAAAGTAAAACTAAAAGAACGTCCTATGACACTGATGGCCAAGCTCTTGGCAAAGACCCCAGCTCTGTTAGTGGTTCGGTTGAAAGGAAAGACGCCAACAAAAGAACATTCCTCGGCCAAACCACTTATAGTAAAGCTACGCAGTCCGCCTCTTCCCTCGTCAATCCCATCAGCTGTAAATACTAGAGGTGGGAATTTGAAAGTTATAGTTGTACCTCATTTTCCTGCCTCTGACACTATAGTCCCGGAGGATGATTTGTCCTATTTCATCAATAAAGGGATGCCTTCGGATTACTTTTCTTCTCCCACTGCATATTCTTTTGAGCAGGATCTAAGGTTGTCGCTACAAAAGCAAATTGCGTCCACTTACTCTGTTAGCTTAGTACTTCCGATAGGCGATGTGTATTTCATAGTACCAACCAGGAAGAAGGGAGAGAAGCCCATTAGCTTCGGACGAGTTGAAGGTTCTCAGACCCATATCCCTTGTGAGGCAGAGCATGAAGCCGGTACGGTGCAGGCTCACCACTATACTTGTCAAGCCCGACGCATCATCCAGAAGATGGGGTATGACTTGAACAATAATATGGGCCTTAACTATGGCAAATGCCGATACTTGCCAATCAAGATAAACGTTCCCAAGAGTGAATCTGTTCAATATTACCACAAGTCCCGTTGTGGTCTAGGGTATGCCTTATCCAATCCTCAAATTTTACCGTCCAGGGAAGAAACATACTCGTATTCTTCAAACTCTTCCTATGACTCCGACATCAGTATTGGGGACGCATTCTGGAAAACACTATCAATAAATATGACGTCCGTAGACCATGTCGAGGAAGATGATGACCAGTTCTTTGAGCCTTTCGAAGTCGAACCTTGGGCTCAACACTTGATTCTCAATGGGAAAAAGCTATGAACGATAAGAACCTTCCACCGAAGATGAGGTCATATAAGTCAATATAGGAGATGAATCTTCTCCCAAGCAAATCCTTATTAGTAAAAGCCTAAAGGAGGAATATCGTGAATCTCTCATCGAGCTCATAAGTGAATACATAGATGTCTTTGCCTGGAGTTATAAAGATATATCAGGGCAAGATCCAAACATCGTCGTGCAGAAATTAAATATTGGGATATTTTGTAAAACCTCCCCTAAATAATGGGCTAATTTGCAAAATATCCCCTAAAGATCTCGAATTGGTAAAACCCCCTTTCCGTCAAGACGCTGTTTGATTTTGGGTGACGTGGCAATCCGTGTGTGATATTAAGTAAAAAAATAAAAGTTAGATGAAAATACCCTTCCCAAGTTTGCCCAAAACCCAACAATTAGTCTATTATTTAGGGGAGGTTTTGCAAAATATCCCAAAATAATAATAATAAAGATTCAATTTTTTATAGAGGTGCCGCTGCTGGTGATGCAGTTGGAACCCAATGTCGTCAACTTCTCCTTCTCTTCTCGCCGGGGAGAAGAAGCACTGGTGGCTCAGCAACAGGAAGGTTTGTGTATGGGCATCGACTCATGCTTTGTTGTTCATTCCCAAAGATCTCATCTTTTTCATCAGAAACAAGTTTTTTTTCCCTGAGGAAAATGCGTACCAGGACCTAAGTGGGACAAATGTAGGCATTGTCTTGTCTTTTTTTGTGATTTTGGTTTGATTGGCATTCTCTGGTGTTGGGATGTATACTTTGCAGCAAATGGACATATGGGTCACACTTTCACTATTGCTACCAACAGATTTACGCTGTTCCTTGCCAAAAAATTCAAATTTTCTATTAAGAAAACAAGTTTTTGTGAGGAAATGAGCAGAACCCATGAATCAAAATCCAATCTTTTTCATGTATCAATCCCAAAGATCCAATCTTTGTCTCTGTTTAGTGGAGAAAAGAATAAAAAAAAGTACTCTCTTTTAATTCTTCCGATTTGATCATTTTTGTAGGTTGTGGACAAGTACATTAGGGAGTCCAGGACCCTCGTTGCCACCCAGGAATTCAGCACAATTGAAGTGTTGACATCTCAAAAATCTTCTGTGCGGATTAGCTCGAGTGTTTCCTTCCCAAACTCTTCTTATCCCGTCATATCTTTGGCATTTTGAGTACATAAATGGGCACCCTATTGCTGAATGTGTCGACTGGCAACAAATTTGGCATTTAATCCGATCACTTTCATCAATCTCATCACTTTCATCACTCGATTTCTGCAAATTTAGAAATTAAAAATTAGTGTTTCCTCCTAACTGTAAATATAATAATTTGTGTTTCCTCCTTACTGTAAATATAATAATTTGTGTTTCCTCCTTTAATGGCAGAAATAGGTTCAGCAAAGGAAGAAGATGACCGTTAGAGAGAGAGAGAGAAGACCGTTGGACCCCTGCCACGTACGCAGGGGTATTTTCGTCTAACTTTTATTTTTTTACTTAATAACACACACGGATTGCCACGTCACCCAAAATCAAACAGCGCCTTGACGGAAAGGGGGTTTTACCAATTCGAGATCTTTAGGGGGTATTTCGCAAATTAGCCCATTATTTAGGGGAGGTTTTACAAAATATCCCTTAAATATTTTACCTAATGCTAAGCCAGTGAAGCAGCAGCAACAACGATTTTGCCATAATATTATGGACGCCGTTGAGAAGGAGGTGGACGAGCTGATAGCGAGTGGCTTCATCCGTGAGGAACAACAACCAAATTGGATGGCCAATATTATCAAGTCGCCAAAAAAAAGGAAAGATTCGAGTCTGTATAGACTTCCGTGATCTGAACGCCGCCTATCCGAAAGACGAGTTTCTATTATCAATTAATGATGTGATGGTAGGAAACATCTGTAGGTTCGAGCATATGTCATTCGTGGATGACTACTCAGGTTATAACCAAATCAAGATGTACCCAGAAGATGAGAAATACACGTCATTTCGTACTCCGATCGTTGTATTTTGTTACACTATAATGCCTATCGGTTTGAAGAATACATGCGCTACATACCAGAGATCTATGAGCACCATATTCTGCAAACACTTGCTTAAGACAATCAAATGCTAAGTTGATGACATCGCTGTCGAAAGTTGTGTCCGCGGTGATCACCTTCATGACTTAGGAACTCTGTTCGACCTGATGAGGGCACATCAATTGAAGATGAACCCGACCAAGTCTTCTCTGAGGGTATCCAGTGGCAAATTCCTGGTATTTATCATCACTTTAAAGGTGATCCACGTCGATCCCGAAAAGAGAAAATCTATCATTGAGATGCAACTACCAAAAAACCTTTGTGAACTCCACGGTCTTCAAGGATATTTAGCATACATCCGAAGCTTTATCTCTATCCTCTCGGGTAACTGTAAGCCATTCACTAAATTAATGAAGAAGATGTATCTTACATTTGGACCGAAGAATGCCAAGAAGCTTTCGTGAACATTAAAGGTTACCTCACGAACCCTCTAGTTTTGGTAGCCCTTGTCATAGGAAAGCCCTTCCTGCTTTACATCTGAGCCATGGATTATTCTCCCGGTACGTTGTTAGCCCAGAATAGTGATGAAAGCTACGAACAAGCTATCTATTATCTCAGTCGGCAACTGGTGGGGGCTGAACACAGATATACTCATGTCGAGAAAGAATGTCTTGCCCTGGTTTTTGCTATCTATAAAATCTGCCATTACATAGTATGATAGACAATTCATGTTATCTCCACGGTCAATCCTCTCAGGGTCCTCATGACCAAGCCAGGAGCACTAAATTCACGTCTCGCTACGTGGACAATACTATTATCACCTTATGACATGGTGTTTGTTCTACAAAAAATGATCAAAGGCCAAGCGTTAGCCGACTTCCTGGCCGCTCATCCGGTAGCTGAAAACTCAAAGCTTGATGTGGACATTCCAGATGAAGTAGTAGAGGCCCACGCCACAACAAAAGAGGCAGTTTGGCAACTGTTCTTTGACGGACTTCAAGAATAGGCCCCAAAGGTGATATTGTGGTAGGAGTGGGAGTAATATTAATCTCACCTGACGACTTGGTCATCCAACAAGCATATTCACTTACGGAACCATATTCCAATAATATGGTCGAGTATAACGCTCTTACCATAGGACTCCAGCTAGCCAAAGGGTTAGGGGTTTATTTTCTGGAAGCCTACGACGACTCTCAACTGATAGTCAATCAGGTTCGAGGGCAATACAAAGTCCGGCATGAAAACCTGATCCCGTACCACCAGGCGGCGATCTCGTAGATATCTACCTTTACGGGATTCTTTATAGAACATGTCCCAAGATTGCAAAACCTGGAAGCTTCCCTGGCTGACCTTGCAGTCTCGTTAGCAGCACTCATCGGAACCTAGCAAACGATCACGGTGATCGATCAAGAGCTAGTATGTCTTAAGAATAACTTATACATGCAAGTCTGCCATTCAAAAGAGATTAATAAGGATATTCGAGACTGGCAGTCCCCCTTTATAGATTTTGCGGTTTATGGAATCCTACCAAACAATGCCAAGGAAGCAGCCTCTATTAGAAGGTGATCTCTTCTACTCTACTGCGACATTCAAAATAAAACATTATATAATCGTTCTTTCGAAGGACTCTTACTCCACAGTTTATCGGGTATAGAAGCCAAGGAAGCACTTCATAAAGCTCACAATAGTACTTACGGGGCCTACCAAACTTCAGGACCGACTCAGGCGCATGGGCTATTAATGGCCCACGATGATAGTAGACGCATTGGCATACGATAAAAAGTATCGAATGTGCCAAATCCGTACAAACTTCATTCACCAGCCGTCGGAATTCTTACACCTGACAGTTGCATCTTGTTCTTTTGAAGCATGGAGAATGGATATCATCGGCACGATCTCCCTGCCATCATCAAAAGGTTACCGGTTTATCTTGGCTATAACCGATTATTTTTCTAATTGGGCGCAAGCAGTACCGCTCGTCGATGTAAAAATCTCGGACGTGATTAAGTTTCTTAAGCACCACATCATCTACCGGTTTGGGTTACTGTAGAGGATCATCTATGATAATGTCCCACAATTTGTGAGTAGCACCTTTCATCATTTTTGTGACCAAAATTGGATCCGAAGTATAGCCTCAACCGCGTATAACCAGCAGCGAACGGGTTGGCCAAGGCTTTTAACAAAATAATTATCAAACTCCTCAAGAAAGTCGTGTCTTCTAACAAGCATGATTGGAATGAGAAGCTCGGTGAATGCCTTTGGGATTATAGAACTACAGTCTGAACACCCACTGGCAGTACACCATTTTCCCTGGTATACGAAATCGAAGCCGTACTTCCTTTGGAACTCAAAATCCCCTCTCTACGAGTGGCTCTTCATAGTCATATGACTAGAAAGATAATTACCGTCTATGATTACAAGAATTGGAAGCACAGGACGAGAAATGCCTCATGGCTCAACAACGTATTGAGCTATACCAGGCACAAATATCGGATGCTTTTAATAAAAAGGTTAAAGAGAGGTCGTTCCGAGTCGACGATCTTGTTCTATCAGCCAGAAGGCCAATGATCATAACCCACAAGATGGCCAGGAAGTTTCCACCGAAATGGGAAGGGCCATTCGTTGTAGAAACGATCTATTCTAATGGTACACATTGACTAGCTAAACCCAACGGGGATTTGCTCATGATGTCTGTCAATGACAAGTTCTTCAAGAAGTACTATGTTTAAACAAAGATGGGAGTGAAAGCATCCCTAGGTGTAACCTTTATTCCTACATCCTTATCCTATTTTTGAATATGTAGCATGTCCATACTACCTCTGAGTATACATCCTTGCCTCTTGACCTTTTTTTCCAACATGTCCATATTACCTCCATTGATAAAATTGTCATTTTAAAACTTATCATATTCGCATTGATAAGTCTACAAGAAAGGATTTCTAGATGAACAAACATGTCCATATTACCTCTGAGTTGTTCTTACGTTCCTTACCATATTCTTTTAACCTCTGAGTAAGATATTTCTAAAAATATTTGGTGTTTACCACGTCCACATTACCTCTGAGTAAACATTCTCACCTAAGCAACCTTCATGTCGCTATATCTCCACCAGTAAACAATCACGTCCATATCACCTCTGAATTAATTCTTGTATCCCTAAAAAGTCATATCTTACCACGTTCATATAACCTCTAAGCAAGATACCTTTAATAGGATTCTATGTTTACCAAGTCCATGTCATCTCTGAGTAAACATTCTACCAATTGACCTTTCACCAGTACATCCATGATACCTCTGATGGTGTCTGTCATCTCAACATACCATCCGTACTTAGTACTGAGTACGCTAAGGAAGATAAGTCAACATAAAGCCCCCAGCAGAAATACCAAAACCTATCACATCTATATTACCTCTGATAGGGTTGTCACACCAAAAACAATAAAAAGTTATGCGCCTAAACAACTCTACTGTCCATGCTTTTCATTCAAAGTATTTCAAAACTTGTTCAAGTTTTAAAAACTTTGAAGGGGGTCTTGTAGAAGCATAGAAAAAAGTATGTTGCTTTTAGTCCCACATCGGAAAGAAGAAGAAGAGAAGTCTCATTCCACTCTATATATAGAGCCCCTAGCCTCCTTTGAAAATGGCACCAAAATAAGAAAGAAAATGGAGCCCGTTGAGTCCAGGGAGCCCGTTCGAGTCACAAAAAGTTGACTAACGAGCGTTCCAGAAGTTCTTTGAGAATTTACGGGTTCTTAGAAGTGGATTGTATAAAGGAGAATCTTATTTTGAGCAATGATGATCTTCGTCACCTAGCAGAGTTGCATCTCCATCCACTTCCGTCTTTTTAAAGCGGCTACAAGATCCTTAGAGAAGCAAATTCATTTGCTCTGAATTCTCTGAAGTTCCGCATATACTGTGTGAGAAAATTCATTTGCAGAATTACTTTGTCTACATATATTCATACAGAGTGTGTGTGAAAATTTGTTTGCAAAATCACTCTATTTACTTACATTCATACAGTGTGTGTGAGAAAATTCGTTTGTAGAATCACTCTGTCTACTTACATTCATACAAAGTGTGTGAGCAAATTCGTTTTCAGAATCACTCTGTATACTTACATTCATATAGAGTGTGTGAACAAATTCGTTTGTAGAATCACTATGTCTACTTACATTCATACAGAGCGTGTGAGCAAATTCGTTTGCAAAATCACTCTGTCTACTTACATTCTTCCATCAAAGATATGTTTCGGGAATAACAATCTCAAATCAAGATCTGGATCAGATGGAGAACTGCCATGCAATACTTCTCGATACAAGTTTTAACAAAATTGAGAAGATTAATGGGAAACACTTCTAACATTTGGATAAGAAAAACTTTTTTGTCAAATCGTTGGATGAGTGTTGGGCTTAACTATCCAAGGAGGAGGATGCACATTACATGACAGATCGAATTTGTCGATAGTGCCGGAAGATTACAACTTATGCTAGAATGGACGAGAAGTCTCTCAAGGAACTGTAGAAGCATGGATCACGCACCTCAGAAAGATGAAAGACCTCGCACCTCATTATGGACACCACCTAGGCGTTGAACTACCCACGCCTCATCAAAGTAGCATGCTAGTCACGCCTCGCCTAGGCATCATGTCGTCCACGCCCTATTCTCGAGCCTTGGGCAGAAATACGTCGATCTTTGTGTAAAGATGGTCAAAGCACAGAGACTAGAGTCATGATGAGCTACGCCACTGACGCCTCTCTATGAGCGCGCCCCCCTCCTGCTCGCACCTCGTTCATACAGGCGTGCCTGTTCACTTGCATCTCCACCTATGCCTCTCAAATTACTTTCCCTGAGGTTGTATTCAATGAGCTTAACTCCGTTCGAGACTTCAAATCGACGCTTCAATCCTTGTGCAAAGAATGAACAAAAAAGCCAAGGTTCATTCTCCATGGAAATAGTGTAAACAGACGAATACTGCCTGATCAAACTCAGGCACGTGTCACCCTGATTCGCCCCCAAGCGCATGTGCTTCCACCGTTGTGCATATAGTTATCCCAATACGAACAACACGCCACCTAGGACAGCGGTTCCTAGGCGTGTGTGTCTTGTTGGCGGCAGTTGAAATAGACGTGCGCTACGTGTCGAAGATCTAGTCACGCCAAAGAACGGGTTCTCAGCAACTCAAAGATCCTCTCCAATAAAATTTCAATAAGACAACACATGTCAATCAGCTACAGCCCCACATCAGTGAAGTGTGTGCTACGTTGTAACTGAACTGTGTTTAGAGTATGCTACATGGCAATCAGAGACACATGCGCCTATCTTCCACAGGCGCGTGCAGTGATGCTTCCCCTTAGCTATAAATAGGAGGGCTCTCCCAGCTCTCAATTCCCTCAAGTTCCCGAATATCCTCAAAAGTTCCTGAGCATTAAAGAGGGAGTTTTTGCTGCTCCCTTTAGCCAGTAAAGTTAAGTCCGACAATCCTCTCTCCAGTCAGACCGTCAACGGAGTAACGAAGCAACCCTCTATCATCATGACCCAGATCAAAAATGAAGTATAATTGGGAAATTTTTGTTCAAGGATTCCCTCTTGCATTCTCGTTTAAAACCTTTAACGCTCTCTCCACGGCAACAAGAAGCGATGGCAAACAAAGTTGATGAAAAAGATCTAGAACGTCTGGCCAATTTTGTATTCTCTCGCCTAAGTGTACTGCCAAAGTTATAGAGGAGAGCCCATATTGGTAGATGCACTAACGTGTGGCCCAGGTTTGGCACATCTACGAGAATACAAGGTTCAGAGTACCTAACCTGTAGTACACTACCAAAATATGTCGATTTAGCGACGGCCAGATCCGTCGCCCATCCGTCGACAATCAGTATTAGCGACCGATTACTGACGGATCTTGGTCAAAATAATCCGTCGACAATCAGCTCGTCGCTAATTTACTGTATTTTGGTAGTGTAGTGCTCACCCTCTTCACGTTGTCCTTTAGTACAATACTTTTCGTGTTTCATGGCTTCCACTGATACAGGACATGACGGAGAAGACCCAGAATGTAATAGATCTCCATCTGACATAACCACAACTTTAGAATGAAACTCTAGAATGTAACAGATCTCCATCAAATGTAATCATGGTTTTGACTGTCAATAAAAGATTTTAATTTTGTCTTTCGATGTAATCTCAATCTTACTGCATAAGTTATGTTCAAACTCTGAAGAATCACAACCTTCAAGATGATGCATGACTGTCTCAAGCGAGAAATGACGCATAAGTTTATAGAATAAACTGTTGTATACAATTATGGCATTATTTAATATCATGATCCTCTAAGAAGATAAAACTTCATATGTATGTAGAGAGGTCTTAGCTAAACAAATTTGTGGAAAGAGTTTAGCCATATAATGTCAGAAACATAGCCACTGAAGATTGTAGTCACGTAAAATCTGTCACGACCGAAACGTGCAGGTTCTCCCAGTTAACAAGACGCATATGGCTCATATTATTAAGACGCATGGCTATACTATCAATCCTCTTGAAATCTTGTTTAATTTTTCAAAAGCCTTTGAGATTCTTATAATTTTTTAACACTTAAGTTCTAGCATAACTCTAAAGAATCACTACCTTCAAATCAAACTGGCATATAACTATTTTGAGTATAAAATGTCATTAAGTACTTCTATCGCATAAAACTTTGAATATCATTATCTTCAAATTGGAATTATATATAACTGTTGGTCATGATCTTGACTACATAGGGCTTTCAAGAGATCTAACCACAGAAGATTATAGACGCATAAAGTCTATTGCTACCATCATGTGTTGGTTCATAAATTTACTGAAGCACATGGATTTCTTATCCTTGAGGCGCATACTGCTTATGTGTTTTCAATATTTTTGTTTGATTCCCGAAATCCCATTAAGACTCCCGAATCAATATCAGTGTATGAACATGTAACTCGATATGCAATATTCATGATTTGTTTATGCATCAGCTATATTATCCTTGATTGTGAGGGGCTACAAACGATCCTTCGAAGACTGGGCTTTTCATAATAACCCAGCTCCCATTAAATAGGTTTATCATCATTAAGTTACCTTTGTTTGCACTTCGCTAGGGTATTTTTATTTTTTGAATTATATAATTAAGGTAAACAAAGATTCACCTAATTTCTCTATAAATAGAAGTAGAGAACCACCATTCTTGCAATATTTCTTCAATGGCTCTGAAGAAAACTTCTCCATGCAAGCATCCTCAATACCAAAGAGGGTCACTCCTTGCTGCTTCCTAGCATGGTGTCACGACCCGCACCCATTTTTTTTAAAACGGATACGAGACGTGTCCAAGCCAGCCTACGCCGTAGTATCGGCAGTAGAACGCTGTCACGGCCATGAAGATCAAAAAAATCACAAGTAATGCTCATGCACATAATTAATTTACTTTACAATGATCATAAGTTTTACATTTACAGAAAAATATAAACTTGTACAAATATTGGAATGACTACAACTCCGCTAACTAGCTAATTTCTAGGCTTTTGTCTGCAAGTATCCCGTATCTCCCATGCTAAGTGAATCCACGGCTAACCTGAAAAATATTGGTTTCCAGTCAAGAATGGAACGAGCACAATTCACTGAATACAGTTTCAATATATGAAAATGAATATACTACAGAGGTTAGCCTTTAGACATATGATTCATAAAATAAAATAAAAGACAAATAACTAAATAAAGGAAAACAGTAAATAAATACAAAGACAACACTCACCGACTGACGGAAGTACCTTTGATATGTGATCGGTCTCGGGACAATTACACGACACTGTCTACACTGTCTAAAGTTACACTGTCTATATTGAATAATGCAATAAAGAAATCACTGTTTACACTGTCTACTTTGCAATAATAAATCACTGTCTACATTGTCTACTTTGCAATAATAAATCACTTCTACACTGTCTACTTTGCAATAATAAATCACTGTCTACACTGTCTACACTGTCTAAGGTCAGATCACACATCGTTGGTACTTCAACCTCCCGACACAACAAGGAACAAAATCAACAGAAAACTGAAAACACATATCTATCAACTAAACACTAATGTATAGTAAAGATCAATACTGAAAACAAACAATAAACTATACTCGCCTGATGTCCTGAGCAATAGATGAGTATCGGTGTCTGAAACTATTTTGCAAAGACCTAATAATAAGTCATAAAAGGTTACTAAATATTCTAAATGACAAATATATGTTTTAAAATGTTTTTTAAGAATATTTCTAGGTCTTTCTAAGTCAACTAAAGTCTTCTACGGTCAATTATAGCCTTCCGGAGTCAAAATAGTCAACTTTGACAAAAAGTCAACTCTGGTCAAATGGTCAACTAAGGTCATTTTTGGTCAATCATGGTCATATGGTCAACTCTGATCAAACTTAAGTCAAACCTAACTCACAAAGTCAACTTTTAACTTAACAGTCAACTATGACTTAAAAGTCAACTTAACAAGGTAAAATAGCTACTTACAAGCTTCTAAGAGTCCGTTACCCAACTCGTAACCACTCAATAAATACATAGATAAATAATACATATTATTTACATATAATATAAACATTTAGAAGTAATTTACATATATATAAATAACTATATATCTAAAACCAAGTTCCAAATTCCAACAAGTCAACTACAACTTCCCCTTTATCAATTTCCCATAGGTAAATAAATAAATTGAAGTTTATATAGCTAAAATATATACATATATACATATATTTACATATATAAACATATATAAACTCAACACAATACCTCACATACGTATACACACTCTCACATGTTCACCCACACACTTGCACATGCATATCTACATACGCATACCCGTGTCCCCTCGGCTTCTCCACTCCGACACACTCCTACAAAAGGTTCCAAATAATTTGTACAGCAAGTATACACATATACCTTTCACCTCCAACTCATAAACTACTCGCACAAGTCATAATATGGACACAACAACCCCCACAAGTCGACAATTCCAGATTTTTACCGAATCAGTCCGCACGTCCCCTTGAGCCCAAAAACACATCAAAATTCACAGAAAATGCAATTAAAATATAAACTTAGTAATCTAATATCATACCCTTTCAATCGCTCTTGGATGTTTTGGATTTGGAGCCCCGTACAAACCCCGGTCAATTTGTCGAACGCGTGGCGTGCTTGTCGGTGCAATTTCGGATACGCATGCGATACGCATACCAAACGAATTCGAAATCATCCCGAAACGTACGTACATGTTCTGAATCATGGTAGGGTCTAGAAAAATCTATTCCCAAGTCATTTGGATTCCTATTTTAGGTTTTGGCCTTCAAAGTCAACTTTTTGACATTGATAGACATGTTGGAAGGGATGAACTCAACAAATAATCACCATGGGTCATCCTATTGATCTTGGGGTCTCAAATATCATTCTAAAATACTGAAATTAAGAGGAAACTACAATAGGTTCAGTTTTGAACTTACTTGAGAATTGATCTCCAAAATAAAGATCAAAAGCCTTCACAAAACTATGTCCTTTTTGCTCCAATGTCCTTCTTCAACCTTGGTGCTTCTTTCTATGGAGTTCTAATGGAGTTGGGGGCTGTTTTAATGGTGGAGAAATAGGTGGAAAGAGGTGCTAGGGTTTTCTATCAGATGGGAAGAAGAGAAACCCTAGAATATATGACATATATATATAATATATAGAGAGGGGGAGGGGCGGCAAGATCTGGGCTGTTTTGGCGGGTATTGGAGCATGGCTCCTTGACATAATTTGATCCTCCTAGGTTTGGGTCTTAGTTGGTGAAGGGGCCACATGAGTTTGGGTTCGTTTAGTACTAGTTTCGACTGAACCCTCTCACCGATTCACCTAATTCAATCAATTAATCAAACTAGGTTTTGATCAAAAATAAAAATATTTCTACAATGTCAAATTGATCAAATTGGTCCTCTAAACTAACTAAGGGCATCAAAATACAATTATCACACATTTTTAATAATTATAAAATATGCCTATTTACAAAAAGACCAAAATACCCCTATATTGAAAATGTAGGAGTGACAAGTCTACCCTCCTTAGAAAAATTTCATCCTCGAAATTCTAATTCACAACTATTCCTTACGATTCAAAAGAAAATCTACCATTACCTAAATCTCCTTAAAATTTAATTCCTCAAAAATAGTTTATATCCTTCTCATTGGCCATTTTGGCAACTACAAAAATCTCGAGGACTTCTAACCACCTTTGGTCACACTACTCTCTCAAATCTCATGTCGCTAAAACTTTATATTCTACCAACTATTTGCTAAAATTTCTGCAAATAGATATCTACTGCCTTTGGCCTCTATAATCCTCTTCTTTCTATCAATCAACCCAAAAATCCGACCTACAACAAATTTACACAAGTAGCTAAGAAATATTGCTAAATTCTAATAAGCGTGATCATTCGTCACTCAACAATAGGAAGGACATGAAGATAAGAAAAATAATCGAGAGCGAGTGTGAAGTTTCCAGAGCGGTAGAGAGTATCCAATGATACAGATAGAAAGAAAGTTTATGCGCCATTGACTTATTTGCTAGAAGGGGCTACTCTAGTCCAGTCACTTGCCAAGTCAAAGAACCCTTCGTTTCTTAGAGGGTCTTACAACCCGTGCAATACCGAAGTTCCATTCTCGAAATACTGAACAGGTTCCATAATAGAATGGAAATTGGAGAAATCAAGATTGTGATTTTTTTGTGGTTATTTAAACGCGTAAGCAAGGGTTATAAATGCAATACAAGATCGTATCGCGACTTCTAGTTAGATGGAAATAATGGTTATGAATGACGTCACATTCTAAGAGATGGAGGCTACATAATCGGTACAGAGACCTATCTCAAATAGTTTGATTTTATAGTCCAAATATGGTGGTACATATGGATGGGTTTTACTGGGTCTTAATGGGTTCATGATTGGACATCTATCATTGGTTGGATGAACCTTGGACTTCAATCTACATGGACTGGACAAGTTCCCTATGATAAAACTATTTCTACTAGGTTAGGTAACCTAGAATAGGTTTCTACCCAAGGGGTTGAGCTAGTTGCCCGTCGGGTTAGTTAGCTAGGTTCTTAAAGCCCAAAAATGTGCCTTTAGTGAATTTTGTGTTTAAGTAGCACGAGAAGACACAATTGAGTGGCACACTAGTGACACGTGTGTAGTGGGCTTCGAGTCGATCACAACCATATATTGGGTCGGATGGATTGAGTTAGGGTTGAGGCTCTAATGGAAGTCGGGGAGCATACTGGTATTATGGTAAGGGTTATAGCTAGTCCTTTTGACCTGAAAGTCGTACCATAAAATAGAGTACAAGGGGACTGTTTGAGTGGGACATGATATACCTAGATGAAGGGGGGCTCGTCTAGAACTTGCATATGAAATTTGTTGGAAGGTAACAGTTGGTTTCGTGCTCCGAATATTAATGACACGGTCGGGGACACAAAATGATCTAAAAGAAAAGTGGGAGTCCAAGGGCACTAATCGTCATCCTATGGAAATCATTCTCCTCAATCGGTAATCCCCGTATATCCTAAAATTTTTTTTTTAGAAGGCTTACAGTCTACCCACCTGAGAAGCTAAGACATGGGTTTTGGAATAATGTGGTTAGAAGTATTCCAAAGTCCGGATATTGTGCTTCGACTCTTGTTAATGAAGAATAAGGCACGTCGTAATGGGGTACGGTAGTTACAAGTTAAGTCAAGGATCGTTCTTCAATAGATGGAAAACAAGTGTGTACAATGACACAGGGTCAATGAAATAGAGGAACATACACATCCATAGTATACAAGAGTTATCGACGGGGTAACCATTCTCTAAGGCACATCATATGAAAAGATTACTAATAACTAAGTCGTGAATTTCTATTTGTGTCGAGCCTTCCAGACTATTGTCACGAGGGTCCCACTTAATGCAAGCTTCAAACAATTAATTAAAGGCTCATAATAATTGGTCTCCTGAGCATAGGTAGTCTCCTAGGTTGGCATTTGATCAAGGGAAGGATCCTAATCATACTCAAGTTCAGATGGCTTGAAAGTCCCAATAGTAGTTTGAGGGTCGAGAGGAGAACGAGTAACTAAAGGCAAGGTTCTAGTCACATGGCTGGCCGATGGTAGCTACACTTGCGTATACAACTATCGTAGCCATGGGAAAAATGTTGTATCTATCTATCAAATACGAACATTCGTCTTTCCAATTAGTGAAAGACAAAGCAATAAGGAGTTCAGGAAAGATGTCATCGAATACAATTACGTGATTCAAGGGCGAATATATAATTCAAACGGAATTGTCAAAGCAGTCGCGGATGAGATCCTGGATACCTCTACATCTCAATCCACGTAGGGTAATTAAATAAAGTACGAACCAAATGCATCATGGTTGATCAGACCATAATGCACTGATTCTGATTAGACAATATGTTAGTAGGCATCCCCACTATACATATGTCTTAAATCAAGCTCGAGAACAGAGTGAGCTTGCAAAACTAGGCTGTAATAGCAGCATTGGTTAAGATGGTCAAAATTTAAGTATGCGAGATTTCCGAAAGAAGGCACAAGTAGTTCGAGTTTTGTGAGAATCAAACCTTACCCGGTGTTCATGCTTATACAGTCTTCCTACTTATCTTCTTATCCATAAGGCCTTAGTCGACTAATGGGTTATGGACCTCAAAATTCTATATTCTACGTAAACCTATTAGCGTCAATCAATATCCTCGTCAATAGGTCACAAGGACCACGGAATGTTAGATCGGGAGACGTGCTACCCCACTTATAAAACTTTCACTAATATTGGCTTCGGGTCTTATGGGACATACGTGGCATTGTCCTATCCTCCATAGTATCCTAAATTATAATCACGTCTGAAGTCATTTCACCGAGAGTTATGCCTCGCCCGTATACTCGGGCTGTGGTAAACCCTTAGATTCGTGATTTCAGGGTGATATGCTATCCGATACTCTACTTTATATTGACACAAGGGTGACTACGGTCAAGAGAGGACCACTAGCTATAGTTTAGCAATATTCTATAACCTACATTTTCTTAAACCAATTTCAACTCTAGGGATCGTGTCTCGCCAATGCGCTGCTGGCCGCAGTGAAACCTTAGTCTCCTTAATTCGAATAAATGGCGACCGTGTGCTACTGTCCTGCCATATTGAGTTAACTAACATTCCTTTAACTATATATGTAAAAACTCATGAGCTTCTAGAGATTCAAGCAAGTCGACTATGTAATAAGGCATAAATATTTGTCCTATCAGTCACAATATTTAAAATAAAAGATTGAACATGGAGGAAATAACTGAAGACAAAGAATTACAAACGTTCTAGTATCTATTTCATGTATATCCAAACCATCGAGGAAAATCTTTGAACCAAAACTAACTCGAGGTCCGTATATGGATAATCTAATCAGAAATTATATAAAATAATACTCCTTAGGGCAAAATAGGGACTAAAGAGGCAATTCGGACTAAGATGTGAGGATGATATCTAAAGGGGCAAGGAGAAGGAATTGCACCATTTATCAAGGTTAGATCATTAATCCTAGGAAGTCCGGTCTCACCAAGTGAATAATCTATCCACATTGGATCATATCGTCATACCAAGAGGTAATAGTGTACCTATGGGGATCTGACAACTATCAAAATTAATAACTCCTCATCTAAATTCCATGGCCTAGACTACCCATCAGTAAACTTGTATAAGGGACTCCTAGTCTTAGTCATTCTCTTAAATTAAATTAACCCTAACTTGTGAATGAGCATTTCCTAGTCGCAGGCTCGCAATAGTACGACTAACTTAAGTACTATCACGAGTTCGCATGATTTGCAAAAATAGACCTGCATGGGCCACCACAAAAATTTGTCACGACCCGCACCCGTTTTTTTTTAAAAAACGGATACGAGACGTGTCCAAGCCAGCCTACGTCGCAGTGTCGGCGGTAGAACGCTGTCACGGCCATGAAGATCAAAATCACAAACAATGCTCATTCACATAATTAATTTAATTTACAATGATCACAAGTTTTACATTTACAGAAAAATATAAACTTGTACAAATATTGGAATGACTACAACTCCGCTAACTAGCTAATTTCTAGGCTTTTGTCTGCAAGTACCCCGTATCTCCCATGCTAAGTGAATCCACGGTTAACCTGAAAAATATTGGTTTCCAATCAAGAATGGAACGAGCACAATTCACTGAATGCAGTTTCAATATATGAAAATGACTATACTACAGAGGTTAGCCTTTAGACATATGATTCATAAAATAAAACAAAAGACAAATAACTAAATAAAGGAAAACAGTAAATAAATACAAAGACAACACTCACCGACTGACGGAAGTACCTTTGATATGTGATCGGTCTCGGGACAATTACACGACACTGTCTACACTGTCTAAAGTTACACTGTCTACACTGTCTAAAGTTATACTGTCTATATTGTATAAAGTTACACTGTCTACATTGAATAATGTAATAAAGAAATCACTGTTTACACTGTCTACTTTGAAATAATAAATTACTGTCTACATTGTCTACTTTGCAATAATAAATTATTGTCTACACTGTCTACTTTCCAATAATAAATCACTGTCTACACTATCTAAGGTCAGATCACACATCGTTGGTACTTCAACCTCCAGACACAACAAGGAACAAATTCAACAGAAAACTGAAAACACATATCTATCAACTAAACACTGATGTATAGTAAAGATCAATACTGAAAACAAACAATAAACTGTACTCGCCTGATGTCCTGAGCAATAGATGAGTATCGGTGTCTGAAATTGTTTTGCAAGGACCTAATAATAAGTCATAAAAGGTTACTAAATATTCTAAATGACAAATATATGTATTAAAATGTTTTTTTAGAATATTTCTAGGTCTTTCTAAGTCAACTAAAGTCTTCTACGGTCAATTATAGCCTTCCGGAGTAAAAATAGTCAACTTTAACAAAAAGTCAACTCTGGTCAAATGGTCAACTAAGGTCATTTCTGGTCAATCATGGTCATATGGTCAACTCTGATCAAACTTAAGTCAAACCTAACTCACAAAGTCAACTTTTAACTTAAAAGTCAACTATGACTTAAAAGTCAACTTAACAAGGTAAAATAGCTACTTACAAGCTTCTAAGAGTCCGTTACCCACCTCGTAACCACTCAATAAAGACATAAATAAATAATACATATTATTTACATATAATATAAACATTTAGAAGTAATTTACATATATATAAATAACTATATATCCAAAACCAAGTTCCAAATTCCAACAAGTCAACTACAACTTCCCCTTTATCAATTTCCCATAGGTAAATAAATAAGTTGAAGTTTATATAGCTAAAATATATACATTTATACATATATTTACATATATAAACATATATAAACTCAACACAATACCTCACATACGTATACACACTCTCACATGTTCACCCACACACTTGCACATGTATATTTACATACGCATACCCGTGTCCCCTCGGCTTCTCCACTCCGACACACTCCTCCAAAAGGTTCCAAATAATTTGTACAACAAGTATACACATATACCTTGCACCTCCAACTCATAAACTACTCACACAAGTCATAATATGGACACAACAACCCCCATAAGTCGACAATTCCAGATTTTTACCGAATCAGTCCGCACGTCCCCTTGAGCCCAAAAACACATCAAAATTCACAGAAAATGCAATTAAAATATAAACTTAGTAATCTAATATCATACCCTTTCAATCGCTCGCGACTGTTTTGGATTTGGAGCCCCGTACAAACCCCGGTCAATTTGTCGAACGGGTGGCGTGCGTGTCGGTGCAATTTCGGATACGCATGCGATACGCATACCAAACGAATTCGAAATTATCCCGAAATGTACATACATGTTCTGAATCATGGTAGGGTCTAGAAAAATCTATTCCCAAGTCGTTTGGATTCCTATTTTAGGTTTTGGCCTTCAAAGTCAACTTTTTGACATTGATGCACATGTTGGAAGGGATGAACTCAACAAATAATCACCATGGTCATCCTATTGATCATGGGGTCTCAAATATCATTCTAGAATACTGAAATTAAGAGGAAACTACAATAGGTTCAGTTTTGAACTTACTTGAGAATTGATCTCCAAAATAAATATCAAAAGCCTTCACAAAACTATTTCCTTTTTGCTCCAATGTCCTTCTTCAACCTTGGTGCTATATATATATATATATATATATATATATATATATATAATATATAGAGAGGGGGAGGGGCGGCCAGATCTGGGCTGTTTTGGCGGGTATTGGAGCATGGCTCCTTGACATAATTTGATCCTCCCTAGGTTTGGGTCTTAGTTGGTGAAGGGGCCACATGAGTTTGGGTTCGTTTAGTACTAGTTTCGACTCAACCCTCTCACCGATTCACCTAATTCAATCAATTAATCAAACTAGGTTTTGATCAAAAATAAAAATATTTCTACAATGTCAAATTGGTCCTCTAAACTAACTAAGGGCATCAAAATACAATTATCACACATTTTTAATAATTATAAAATATGCCTATTTACAAAAGGACCAAAATACCCCTATATTGAAAATGTGGGAGTGACACATGGGCTTGACTGTGGTCATACCACCATCCCTACCGACCGTTGTGGCCCCAAATCCAGTACCTTCTCTTAACTCTAGCAAGAGAAAACTAGCGGGGACGAAGCTATCTATGGCGGAGGAGATCTTAGATATATTGGGCTTATCCTTAAGTGACATTTCCAAGTCATTGAACGCATTACTTGACTTTGATTCTCTTCCTTGAAGCAAGAAGAGAAGGAGGTGCATGGGGGAGTGGACGCTTTTCGTCGACTGTTTCACACTTCGGGTGTCCGGAAGCTCTAAGGCCTCGAAGATGCAATCGGTGATTCTGATTGTTCTTCACCCTAACTATTTAGGGTTTTATTCCTTTTTTCTATTTTAGGGCCCTCTTATCCCCCACTGGCTATATTTTGTAAACCATTTATCATTACTAATGAAAATTTCCTTTTCTCCAAACTTTTGTGAGTAATTTATTGATCTGTACGTAGGAAAGATTTCGATATATGCCGCATAAGATTAATTCTGATAGAACACGCATGAGTATAATCTCCATATGTGCCTCTAACAACTTGGAAAGAAATGGCTGCAAGTATGTAAGATTTTATAGAAGAATACCACTTTTGCGACACGTCCTGACATGCAAACTCATTATTGGAACCTTGTGTGATTTCCTTCTCTCCTTTTGTTTTGAGTGAATATGAAAGCATCTTCTATCTTCAGTTAAGCACTAAAAATTAAATAGTACTTCCAATTTAGCTACAAATTTTCCTTTGCTTTTGTGTGTCATCACCATAGGCCTCCTTACTGAAAGAACTAGGTCTCCGATTTGAAAAACTTGCTCTTTCACCTTCTTACTAAAGGCTTTAGAAATGTGGGCTTGATATAACTCGATACGATGTTGAGCCATGAGTCATTTTCCATCAAGTGCTTCCAACTCTTGTAATCGCATTACGGTCATTGCCTTCAGTTGCTAATTTATTGGATAAAGCAATTTGGAGAAAAATAATTTGAACCAGAGGAAGAACTGCTTCGCTTTCGTAGACCAAAGAAAATGGTATTGTACCAGTTGGAGTCCGTACTGTAGTACGATATCCCCAAAGACTTTCACCAAGTTTCTCATTCCAGTCACATTTATTAGATGAAACGAACTTCGTGAGCAACTTAATGATAATTTTGTTAAAAGCTTCTACTAACCCATTAGTTGCACGATTATAAGTTGCAAAAGCTACATTCTAGATCCAGTTTTTCTCGCAAAATTGAAAGAATTCATTACTCTTAGATTGTGGGCCATTGTCATAGAAAATCCTTCGAAGTAATTCGACACTGTAAATAACATGGTGTTTAATAAAACAGATGATGTTAAAAGTCTTCACTTCAACAATTCGTATAACTTTCGCCCATTTAGAGAAGTAATCCGTTACTGCTAGGATGAATCGATGTCCTCTAGAAGAAGGGGCACAGATAGGTCCAATGACGTCAATTCTTTAAGCTTCAAAAGGCCATGATGTCACCGTTGGATATAAGAACTCTGAAGGTTCATGTATTGAGTCGCCATGAATTTGACATGCTTTACATTTTCTTGCATAGTCTATGGCGTCACTCACCATAGAGGGCCAATAATAGCTCAATAGCCTTAATCGATCCTGTAACTTCGGACCAGGTTGATAGGTACCACAAGTACCGTCATGAGCTTCGCAAAGGGCTTGTTTAGCTTCTTTTTCTTATAAATATCGCAGAAGGAGCCCGTCATATGACCTTTGATATAATATTTTGGTCGCTGTATCATGAAAGAAGCTAAGAGAATGTTTCTTTATTGAAATAGCCTCTTTTGGGTCGTCGAAAAGAATCCCATAAACATCATAGTCTATAAATGGGAATCTATAAACTTTAGGATCAACATTTTTCGTTGATGAGTAGCTTTGGTGAACATCCAAAAAAAATTTGTGTAAAATAAATCTTTACCAATCACTGTGATTGACTTCTGGATGTTAACTCGAGTAGCAAGTGATGCTGCCAAACCAGCAAGAGTATCTGTTTCAGTATTCTCTAATCGAGTGACAAATTCGATAAAGAATCCAGAGAAGGTAGCATCTCAAGAATTGCTTAAAAATATGGAATGAGATCTTCATGTCGGATCTCATATTCTCCTCGAACTTGACTAACTATCAACTTGGAGTCACTATAAGCTTTTAGATAGTCTACTCCCAATTGTTTAGACAACTGAAGTCCAATAAGTAGAGCATTGTACTCTGCAACATTATTGGAATAGGGTTCCATAAGAGAATAGGCACAATGGATCAGAAGATAATCAGGGGATATTAACACTACCCCCACTCCTACTATGATGTTGCCTTTGGACCTATTCTTGATGCTCCGTAAAAGAACATTCTCCATGCTGACTCCTTCATTGTTATGTTAGACTCCAACACTTCATCGAGAATTTCACCATAGAGTTTAGAAATTTCTGCTATCAGATGACAACTAGGAAATCAGCTAAAGCTTGACCTTTAACTGCTTTCTGTGGTACATACAGCATATCATATGGATATAGTAACGTTGCCCAAGTACCAAGGCGAGAATTAAGTTCTCACTTGGTTTGCTCATGAGAACCCTACGTAGATTAACCATGAATATAACATGAATAGTTTGTCTAGTTACATAATCACGTGTCTTCTGAATTGCAAAATCTAGGGCAAGATACTCATTTTCAGCAGTGCACCAAGAGAATGTTTTATTGTACGAACAAATAACAAGAATGGCTTACCCACTACTGGAGCCACCAATATTGGAGGATTGGTGAGATTCTTGATATTATCAAACGTTTGTTGACATTTTTTATCCCAAACAAAAGATACTTCGATCTTCATCAGTTGAGTGAAACGTCGATAACGTTCAGAAAGATTTGAAATGAACCTACGAATGTAGACCATGTAGTTTTTTTATATTCTTTGGGGGATGCATTTATCAAATAGCCTATAACTTTGTCAGGATAATAAGTATCCCTTTCGAAGTTATGACAAAACCCAAAAATTTGCTGCTCGAAACTCCCAAAAATGACTTCGTAGAGTTCATTTTAAGATGATGTACGCGCATCCATTAGAACATTGTTCTCAAGTCTTGGAGGTCATCATCCTTTAAACGACTTTTGGTTACAATATTGTCTACGTAGTATTCCATCATTTTTTGCAAGTGTTTGCAAAAATTTATGCTCATGGCACGTTGATATATAGCTCTTGCATTTTTTAAACCAAAGGATATCGCCGTATAATAGTATACCCCCAACAGTGTTCGAAATGATGTGTGCTTCTCATCATCTGGAAACATTTTGATTTGATTGTAGCCTAAAAAGCCGTCCATAAAGGACATACGCTCAAAGCCACAAGTATTGTAAATCATAACATCCATGATTGGAAGAGAATTCATCCTTTGGACATGCTTTATTAAGATCCCGATAATCAATGCACACGAATCTTTCCATTCTTCTTCATGACTAGGACAATATTAGCAACCTAATCAGGATATTGTTCTTCCAAGACAAAGCCACTGTCTATGAGCTTTTTTTACCTCAGTTAAAATAGCTTCCATAACATCTGGATGGAAACTTCGTTGTTGTTGCTTCACAAGCTTAGCATTACGAAGTATATTAAGGCGATGTATCGCAATTTGTGTATCAAACCAAGGAATATCTTCATAACTCCAAGCAAATACATCAACATACTCTTTAAAGAGCTGGAGGAGCGAATTCTTATGTTCTTCAGATAGAATTTTGCTGATGAATATTTATTTAGGTAATTCTTAGTCATCTAAATTAACTTGAACAACATCATCTTCAGTAGGGACTCCCATTGTTCAAACCATATTTTTTGCTGTGTTTTAAGCTGATGGACCCAAGGGTCAACTTCAAAATGCTCTATGAAAAGATCATCATCAGTCGCCAGATCACCAGATACCATATAGGCTGAGAAAACATCTGTAAATATTGCTCCCACACTGTGTGTCTCGACCCGTACCTTAGAGTAAGGGCATGAGAAGTAGGTACATCTAGCCTACGCTGCAGTATCGGCGGTAGAACGCTGTCCTAGGTCAATCATCTAACAATATAAGGTACCTGTACAGTATATACACTCTGAATGGAGGTGACATAACAAGTACAATCTCAATCACATCTAAGGTGGAATACGATAAAAGATAGATAAAACTAAAATCCACAAGAGATACAGCAGTTGGAAGTCTAAGTGTCTAAGATATCACAAATCCAAAAAGTATCTCAAATCTTAAATACAGTAATCCATAAAGTAAATACAACTCAAGACAACTGAAATAAAATAAGAAAACTCTAGCTAGCTACTCCAACCTCTACTGTGTCCTCTAGGCTAGCAGATAACCTCCAAGCTATCTGTAAAATTTATCAACAGGTCCAGTCAGGACGGGAGCGAGCACAGTACATCTCAATAAGTCATAGCGGGAAAGGAAATATAATCATGCTAGAGAATAAAATACAGGAACTGAAGAATAGCATAATGTAAAAGAGAGACTGTAAGTAAATATGTATGATATATAAAAGAGAGACAGTACTAGTGATTCAGAGTACAGGATAAACATGTGAATGGCTAGGAACTGATTCATGATTATACTACGGAATTGATTCATGATTACACTACTTAGAATTTTTCACATGTTCATTTATACTCCTCCATCCCCCAATCAATACACAAGGATCTAGTCAAGTTACGTTAAGATTCATGATTATACTATGTTGCCCATAAAGGGTGATTCATGAATTGATTCGTGAAGGCTCGGTGATCATGAGGGTACATGAGTCGCTAGCTGATTCCCGAAGATTCATGATAATAGAAGCATGAGATACATGATGTAAGTGAAATACACGAGACAAGAGTATCTGATGCTCCCGAGAGGGATAACATCTCATGAAGGGATCCATATAGTACTAATCCGTATTACCAACGTGTCAGCATCAAGTAAGATAATCTAAAGCAAGAAATATAATCCTAAACAAGATATGAAATGATCAGAGAATGTACTCGCCTGGTATCCTGAATGTTCGAAGAGAATATACTGTCCGAGGAGTGGTGTCTGTCTCCTATAGAACAGTACAAGTCACAACAAGTCTAAGAAAATAGACTGCTACAATGCATCTACATGTTGTCTAGGTCAAACTAGACTAAAGTCAATACTTGGTCAACTCTAGTCAACCACACTAGTCAAATTAGGTCAACTAGGTCAAGTCCTAGCTCAAACAAGTCTAACAAGTCTCACTAGGCCTAACCAAGCCTAGGCTAGCATTCACACAATCATAAGACAATGTGAACCATAACAATGCATAATATAAAATAGATAATACATATAAATTCATACCTTCATACATATATGCATATCCATATTACATACATATTTATATATATAGGCATATGTTACATCATGCATATTTACACAGTTACATAGATATATACATTCATGCACATTCACATACATACTTTTATACATTATATATTTTAACATTCATTACAATGTATTATATTTAACTTATACCTTTAATTGATTCATTCATTCATATATGACATTCATTTATGCATTTATACATTCATTCATATCCCATATGCATGCATATTTCAGTTCAGGCATTATATCCATTTACATATCATTAAGTTGCATACATATACTTATTTTTATTACATACATGTCATTCATGCATATTACATATTTACATGCATCTATACATTATATACATTGTATACAACATGTAAAAAAAGAAGAGGGAAAAAGGAAGAAAAACTAAAATGGAAAGGGAAGGGAAGGAAAATATAAGGAAAAGAAAAAATAGTGGACATATACATGCTTGCATCATATATTCTATATTACCATACATGCTATCATTATATATTGCATTATATTTTTTATATATTACGCATTTGTATCTATCATTACTTGTATACCTTGCATTCATATCTAGCATTCATTATATACTTTCATGCATACATTGTATATCATTCTTTTATTTATACATTTATGTATTGCTTACATACATTATATTAATTGCATTCCTACATGCTTGCATTCAACCATATATATACATTAATATAAAGAGGATATATATCATATATATATTATTTCATTCATCTAACATATCATGTATTACATACTCTATATTCATTTAATATCCATACTACATAGGCTCATAGGTTACACAAAATACATATATCGTATAGTCACTCTTCTACTTAAAACCAATATTGTACCAATTGGGCCTCTACTAAATTCTAGGATTAAAGTATGTTGTAGCCCTTCGTGTTAGCTTTCCGAAACTTTAAAAGGATCGCATTTTTGTGTCCGGAAGCTCCCAAAATTGTGAAAATACCGAAACACGTTCGTCTTTCGTATAGATGACACTCAAATAATTTTACAGAAAGTTATAGAAAGAATTTGGCTTATTAAAATATATATTTGGAAAGCTAACTTCGATACGATTTTTTTAAAAAAAAGGAGATAAATCGGAGTTCTAAGCTAAAAGTTATGACATTCCTAAGTTACTTTGGTTAATAAAACGTGGATGAATATTATGACGAATTTGAGTTGTTTTGGACAAAAGAACACATATAGGCCAAGATACAGTTTGCCATGAAATATAAAAGAGCAGAACAATTATCGAAGGACTGGACTTTTACTTCACGTTACAAACTCGCTTGTACAAAGAAAGCCTAGGGACGAAAACCTAGGTACAACAGTCTAAGTACAATTGTTTATTTTAGATTCTGGGGGGTGACGATAGAGGCTCGGGAAAGCGACGGCCGCTCTGCCTTACTGCTTGGACGATCGGTATGCAGCCTTGGCTGCAGAAGATTGCTCGGCGTTGAAGAAATGCTCTCTTTGCTCTCTCTCTCTACTTTTTTCTCTCCAAGTATTCTGGTGCTCTCTGATCTCGAAAAAGGGTCCTCCTGCAAGGGAATGGTACCTTGCTATTTATAAGAAGGGAATGCCCTCATTAGGGTTTACAATGATTGTCCCTTAAAGTGGCGACGGTCTGTTGATTGATCAATCTGGGCCATTAGTTTTGAGTGTAATAAGTCTGGATCATTAATGTAGATTGTGCCAAATCATCTCAGTAATTAATGCTGATTGGAATAAATCTCCCTTATGATGATCTGCTAATGTCTGCGAATCTGAATGAATAAGTTTAATTCATTCTCCTGCCACGTGTCCCAGATTATTGGGATTTGATCCAATCTTTGATTGCAGTAATTCTGGAAAATTGATTGGCTTTATGACACGTGACCTGGGAGCCACTGAAGGATCTGAGCCGCATGAGGAGTGAGCCGCATAAGCTCGGCCACGTGTCAAGGCTGTTGGGGAGTGGCCCCCGAACCTTCGAATCACATGATAATCTGGACCGCATGGACGTAAGTGGCCGCATAACGGGTAACCCCTTCATGAGCCGCATAGAGATGATCCACGTGAGCCACATGGGGGGAGCGTCTACTTGAGCCGCATAGGGCTATTTCGATCTAGGCCGCATAGGGCAACTTCGGCCTGAGCCGCATGGGGGGTCTCCGTTCGAGCCGCATATGACTGTCCACGTGCTTAGGCTGCGTGGCATTTTTTGGATCTCGGGGGATTATGTCAGAGATCTCCTTCGTTTACCTAGGAGTCTGTCATTATGACAGAGTCATAATTATATCTTTGTGTGAGGGCTGTCGTCTTGTCAGAGCTGTCAGCCGTCAAGACAATTAATGCAGTAATAGAAGAGTTGTTTGTATGCTACGTGGCACCTATCTGAGCCGCATGGAGATCATAGAGCCGCATAGACACGTTGAGCCGCATGGGTCCTCTGAGCCGCATGGGCTTTCTGAACCGCATAGGGTTTCCTAGCCGTATGGCTCTTTCTTTATTATTTTCCATGCTTCTACAAGACCCCCTTCAAAATTTTCAATTTGCAAAATTGAAATACTTTGAATAAGAAGCATGGCTGTGTGCAAGCTCTTTCTAGCCGCATATGAGGTCCTAGCCGCATAGATGTCTTGGCCGCATGGAAGTTTCAGCCGCATAGATGGCCTAGCCGCATAGCTCCTTGCCACGTGTGCGTGTCGTTAATTGCCTCAAATTCGCTTTTAGCGCCGTCTTTAGGGGCGAATCCTAAGGGTTGGTTCATTAAATCTCAGGATTTTATGCCCTGGGTAAATCTCCTTTATGGGAGAGGGGACGAAATCCGAGGAGTCAGTTTTTTCTTTATACGAGGCGATTTATTACTCCACGTGTCTTCCCCCTCTCGTCCTCCTATAAATAAGAGGAGTTTGAGAGAGAGAGGACTTCTTTACTTCCTCTTTTACTTCAAATCTTCCCCTATCCAGCTCTTCATCTTCTTCTTGATTGATAATGGCTCACAAGAAGACCGTTGTATCGAAGAAGGCAACGTCTTCGTCGACCGCGACGGCGAAGGGCAAGACTGTTTCTACTTTGACTGCGACCGCTCCTCCACCGATCGTCGTCCCCACGGCTCATCCTGACGTTCATCCCCCCATTGCTGGTAAGAACATTGCACGGGTTAAAGAACCCTAACTGATATGGCTACGTCGCATGCTTTATGCACGAGCCTTTGTGAGCCGCATGTTCGGCTTATGGTCGAGCTGTGAGCCGCATAAGAATAACTGTTGTGACCGTATACGCGCTTTGCCAATGCAGCCGTATGAGCTATGCTGAGCCGCATGGATTCGTACAAATTTTGTCTGTCACGCGGTCAGTACGAATTTTGTCCGAACCCTAAGGGCCTTATGAGAGCACTGCCGCATGAATTTTTACTGAATAGGGCCGCATAAGTGTTCCTCTGAGATTAAGCCGCATAAGGCTTCATTGGTGCCGCATGAGGCTCTGTTAAGCTGGAGCCGCATAAGCTTGATAATACCTTATCAGTTCTTTTGTCCATCTTTTTTAATTTATCTTTTTCTGTCTTCTTCTCAGTGAATTTGCCAGTTAATGCCGCTGGGGAACCCTTGGTGGGTCGTGCCCAATCTGCTCTGGGCTATAGGTATGACCATATAGTTTGGCGTATGGCGGACCAGTTTCCTAGTGACGAGCCTCCGGCAAGATTGAAGGCCATCAAGAACCAGTCTTTCTATTTTCTCAATGCTATGATGACCTCGGGGAAATTCGAAGGAGAGTACCTGAAGCTTGCGTTCTTCTTTGGAGATGCCTTGACTGTGAAGAACAGTCAGGTTCTAGTGGTGTCAGAGAACTGGAGCTTTGTTTATAACGGGATGGCGATCCGTATCCCCTAAATGGAGCGTCACTTCCCATTATCTTGGTTCAATATGCTCCCACTGGACCGGAAGATAGAAGAATCTTTAACTCCTACCCGAAGTGGGATGTTCATGGGGGACATCCATTATAACAACAGTCTGAAATCGGTATGTGCGGGCAAGGTGCACACCAGCTGTTCTGTAATGGGTTAGCCCCGGGTACGTTCTTGAATGTGCCGGGTCCCAATTTCATATTTTCTACAGCCGACACTTTTATGAACCAACTTGCTCGGAAGGGATCTTATCCCGTTGGTCGGTTGATGCTCCCCAGCTGGATACATCCGATTCCCTCGTGGACTAATCTATCTGCATAGATTTTGCAAAAGTATGAGGCCTTTCTGTGCGAGATTGGTCTTTACCATGCTATTCGGGGCACCAGCCATGGCTTGCCCATAAACAAAAGATTATTTATATCTCTGCTGGAGATGTATAATCGCCGGACGGGGACCTTCTATACACCAGTGGGGGAGATGGGACTTGCACTCCACGAAATGCACGCGATCTCTAAGCTTCCTTGGGGGGAGAAAGCTTTTGAGGCGTATACTCCTACGAACGAGGAGTTTGAAGATTTGGAAAGACAGTATCCAGGCTTCGTGGCTCTTTACCAAAAGATATTGTGCCACTATAGCACATGTCATCAGATAGCCAAAAAGGAAAGCAGCTCGTAAGGGCATACTCCCTATACCAAGGACTGGGTGCGCTATCTCTTCCCGACTGATGCCTCCGGTCAAATTACTTCCCGACGTCCTCGGTCCCCAGAGGCGGTCAAAGCCTTAGTGTCGTCAGCTAAGAGGACGACCACCACTAGTGATACATTCGGGAGCAAGACCGACTCTTTTGGCAATTTTTATCATGATACTCAAAAGTTGTCGGAGAAGGCGCTCCTGGCGGGTTTCTTAATGATATGGCTGCGAAACTGTGTAGTCTCGGGCGGAGCAGGTTCCATCAAGAGGATCAGTCGTAATTTTATCCTTCCGGCTGTGAAGTTAGTTTTGCGGGTCTGGCTAGCTCTCCTGCCGGCCATGGTGTGCAGCATACACCGCGGCCTTCGTACTTTCACATCCAAGGTTATTGCTCACGATGTGACGAAAAATTTTGAACGGACCGAGCTGCCTTATCATTATTTGATGGGGTGGCTGTTGATGCATTATCCATCTTTGATGAGACCGGGCTCTGAAGACGGCTTAACTGATAATGACGCTTTTATCTTCCGCTATCGTAATGAGTCTTGGGAGTTTGAGACCATGCGTGCTTGCCGGATGGCATTGACGAGGGCAGACATCTACAACATTTTTGTATCTGTCCTTCGTTTTACAGATGAGGAAGTAGCGACTGTCCATCTTGACGGTATTGGCCCCCCTCAACTTCTGGACGGCCAGATGCTTCTGTGGCTGCGAAATATCCGCCCCGCTCATCTGGTGTATCGTAATCATAAAACTGTCTTTCTGGAACCCTATCTTCCTAGCAGGTTCGCCCGACAATTTGGGTATAGTCAGCTTTTTTTGGACAGCCCCAGCTCTTGTCTGGGCTTTGAAGGTAGCCTTCTAGATGGCATCCGGGCCTGGCATTATTATGACTCATTCCACACCCGTGCCGTTTTCTCAGTTTTCGCTATCAAGGCGTCAGTAGATATTTTGTATATGGCTGCTTTGTACCACGTCATGGCGAACAAGCCCCCTGTCGGTTTTAACCCATATACCAGTTTCATCATTGGTACCAGCCTGGATGATGGTTCCCAGGGGCCAAGACAAGGAAGAGGAAGAACAGAGTCGAGATGCCGGATTCGGACTCTGATGCTGCAGATGACGAAGACGACGAGCCTGATGGAGATGACCTTTACCTTCCGACGACAGATGTAGGAACGGATCAGCCACCTGTTTTACCGGATGAGATAGCAGTTGATCAGTCATCCGTCGCACCCGGTCTTGCATGAAAGCGTAGCAGGCGACTTTCTCCTGTCGGTGGCATTCCTCGCTCTCGAAAACTGGCTGCAACCAGACACCGTGGGCTAACTATAACGGAAAGAGGCAAAGAAATCGACGCCGCCTCAGAGGTAAATGAGTTACTAACGATCTTTCCTTTCTTTTAGCTTTGCCTTTAATCACCTTCCTTCCCTCTTGTAGGCGTCAGAAGAAGAGGACTCTCGAGTGGCCGAGATTGTGACTTGTGATGACGGGGGCTCCGGTGAGCCTGTCCCTGAAATTGCTAAATTTTGTCCAGATGATGCTGATCAGGTTGCCTCTCTCTATGAGGTGGCCGGGTTAGGGGAGCTGGCCAGATTTAATTTGGAAGTCACGGATGAGGGGACCCTGCCAGCTGCGGACGAGCTGCAGCCTCAATGCTCCTCTCTCGGAAAGATAAGCCGAATCTTAACTTGCGAGGAGGCCTATCTGCTCTATGATCACATCCTTCGGGTCACATCGATTGATCATTGTCGTGGACATGCAGGTCCTGCCCCTCCCGTGCCGAGGACGGACCTTGTAGAGACAAGCTCTGTCGAAGGGGCACTGGCGGAGAGGGGCGTACCTCCTCTCCCTCCAGCTTATCTTGATGATTCTCTTGCGGGCTCGAGTTCGGCCTGTCTGGTGATGGGACAATCGGGGCAGGGAACAATGGTCCTCGTGTCTTCCTCTGCTAGTGCAGCCCAGAGAGTCGACCTTTCCGTCCTGCCAAGCGTCCAGGCTCTTCGGGTGGTAGAGGAAGAGTTGGCCGCTATCCGTGCATCGTTCTATCCGGAAATTGCCCCCTGGTGGCCAGTTCTAGCACCACCCCTTTGATGCTGCCGGCCACGCTCCCTCTGACGTTGTCCTCGACAGAGGTCCTGGATGAATCTTTACAGGACGTGGTCGATAGCTTTTATCATCACCTGAAAAGGGGGATAGAAGCTGCCATGGACAGAGGGACCTCTTTCGTCTTGGCCCGACAATACGCCCAGGGTCAAATTAATATCCTTAAGGCTCTTCCTAGTGGGGCAGGGGTGGCTGCACTTCTGGAATCAAAATTGCTGAAGACTGATCAACTGGTGGCCCGGCTTCAGGTGTTGCGACAAGTTGACCTGTCTGCTGCTATTGATCAGGAGTGCGGCTCCCTCGCAGCTACTATAGAGAAGGCGAAGGCTGCTCAGGATAAAACTAGGCCAGCCATACTGAAGGATCTTCGCACCTTGTCTGATCGATATGATCAATTGAGCCATGAGAGTGAAGACGTTACGGCTCGGGAAGCAACTGTCTCTCGCGGGATGGCTGATACACGGGAACAGATCCTTGAGCATCAGAGGAAGTTAACTTTCTTTGAGTCTGAGCTCGAGGCTAGCTGCCCGAATCGACAGAGGGTTGATTGTCCAGGAAGCTGATAATGTCAATAAAGCTTCGGCTGACTTGGAAGCGGCTCTGAGGAAGTTGGATGACGACTGTCGGGCACTCATGGACCTGGATAATGGGGAGCAGTTATCTCAGGAAGCTGAGCGCCAAGCTGACAGAGGCTCGAGGGGGGTACTGCCTTGGTGAGAAACCGGCTCCTGGAGTTGTGTAATACCGAACTATAGTCGGCCTTTTCTTCTTTTGTTTCCCTTTTCTTTTTCTTTTTTGAGAGGGACGTGGTCCCAAAAGATGTAATACTTTTTTTCTTCTTTCAAATAAAGAGTACTTTCCATTCTACCCTTTATTTGCATTGTTTGTTGTACCTGTGATATTGTGGTGATGTTTGCCCCGTATGGAGGACTTGTTTGTGGACATGTTATCCATGGCATACCTTGGTTTTAGGTACGAGTAACAAGTTTGACTGGGGATACTTAGAACAGTTCCACGATAAGGTGGTCGTAGACGTTCCCAGTATCAGGATATAGAATGCCATGGAGCAGTTGGGCTCCCGGGGCATGATGAGGCATAGTGGGCCTGTACTAAGAGACTTAGCAAAGGACATTTGTAGGCCTATTATCCTTGGCGTACCACAACTTAGGATACGGATAATAGAATGAAGGGAAACCAACATACTTACTCATAGGTTATGAGGACATGGCAAGTACGAGGGTTTTGCTGTGGAGTCTTCCTACTCAGAGGTAATAAGGACATGGCAAGAGTGGACTCAACGGATGATATTTGTGGTCAACAGAGGACAGTCGTGGTCAACAGAGGACATTTGTGGACCTATTACCCTTGGCGTACCCTGGTTCAGGGTACGGATAATAAGACGAAAGAGGACCAACATACTTACTCAGAGGTAATGAGGACATGGTAAGTACGGAGGTTTTACCGTGGAGTCTTCCTACTCAGAGGTAATAAGGAAATGGCAGGAGTGGACTCAGCGGATGATATTTGTGGACCTATTATCCTTAGCGTACTCCGGTTGTGGGTACAGATAATAAGTCGAAAGGGAATCATCGTTCTTACCCAGAGGTAATGAGGATATGGCAAGCATAAAGGTTTCTTCGACGGAGCCTTCCCACTCAGAGGTAATGAGGACATGGCATGAGTGGACTCAGCATGATATTTGTGGACCTATTATCCTTGGCGTACTCCGGTTGTGGGTACAGATAATAAGTCGAAACGGAATCATCATACTTACTCAGGGGTAATGAGGACATGGCAAGCATGAAGGTTTCTTCGACGGAGCCATCCCACTCAGAGGTAATGAGGACATGGCAGGAGTGGGCTCAATGAAGGAGGGTACATAGAATAACTCAGAGGTAATGAGGACATGGAAGTTCTATGTAGAGGGGTGATTTGTTTTTGGCGTAAGTGAAACGACTTAGAGGTAATGAGGACATGGCCGTTTAGAAATTTATGGATCGGTTACCCTTTTTGTGCACTGGGAGTGCAGGTAGTGGATCATAAGGGAGGATCTCTTCCAGGAAGAAAGTTCAGGGTATGATCATACATGACTTGCTATCAGAGAGTGACCGAAATGTGAGTATAGTTCAGAGGCACCAGCGGGTACATGACTCCGATAATCTGGAATGTTTATATTCAGTTCAGCGGCACCAGTGGGTACATGACTCGGTAATCTGGAATATTGAGATGTGTGAGTTCAGCGGTACCGGCGGGTACGTGACTCGATAATCTGGAATATTGAGATATATGAGTTCAGCGGTACCAGCGGGTACATGACTCGATAATTTGGAATGTGTTGTTTAGACATAATTTCTTCAGGAACTTGCCATTGACGGGCAACATGAGCAAGTCTCTATTTTGCTTGGCGAGGCGGTAAGCATCGTTGGAGAATACAACCTCGATGATAAATGGACCTTTCAATTTTGGCTGAAACTTGCCGGCGGTCTTGTGAGTCATGACCATCGGCCTCCGGACTGCCAGAACGAGATCGACCACTTAGAATGTTCTGACTTTAACCTTCTTGTTGAAGGCTCCGGTGATGCGTGCTTGGTATAGCTCGATTCTTTGCTGTGCCAGGAGGCACTTTTTGTCTAAGGCCTCTAACTCTTGTAGTCGGCGTCGGTGGTTATTATCCGTCATCAATTGATAAGTGAGGGCGACACGGAGTGAGGGTATTTGAGTCTCTAATGGGAGACTGCCTCACTCCCGTACACCAGGAAGAATGGTGTGTTCCCTGTGGCTGTTCGGACCGTAGTACGGTACGCCTATAAGCATTCACCAAGCTTCTCATTCCAGTCGCGTTTGTTGGACGATACGAACTTCTTGAGTAACTTGATGATAGTTTTGTTGAATGCCTCTGCCAACCCGTTTGCTGCCAGGTTGTACGGTGTCGAAGTAATATTCTGGATACGATGCTTGTCGTAGAACCGATAGAAGGCATGGCTTGCAAACTGCAGACCATTGTCGTGGATGATCCTTCGGGGCAGTCCAAAGCGATAGATGACGTGATGCTTAAGGAAGCTGATCACGTTTGAAGTCTTTACTTCTGCGAGTGGGACAGCTTCCGCCCATTTGGAGAAGAAATCTGTGATTGCGAGTATGAAGCGATGTCCTCGGAGGAAGGTGGAGTGATTGGGCCAATGATATCCATCCCCCATGCTTCGAATAGCCAGGACGCCACTGTCGGATATAGAAATTCGGATGGTTGGTGGATGAAGTCCGAGTGGACTTGGCAGGCTTTGCACTTTCTAGCATAGTCTATCGCATCTGCTACCATCGTGGGCTAGTAGTAGCCCATTCGACGAAGACGGTCTTACAATTTAGGGCCAGGCTGATGGGCCCTGCAGACACCGTCATGAGCTTCTCGTACGGCTTCTTTGGCTTCTGCGATTGACAAACACCGAAGCAATAATCCATCATAGGATCGGCGATACAGCATTTTTGTCTCTGTATTGTAGAAGAATCTGAGAGAACGCCGTCTGATGGAGGTGGCTTCCTTTGGGCTCTCGGGCAGGATGTCGTAGACGACGAAGTCAATGAATGGTTGTCTCCAATCTGGGACGTCATCGATCGTCTGAGCGGAATAACTCGCCACGAATTGAACGTTGTTCTTGGGGCAGACCAGTTCGTGGCCTATCACGCCCACCGATTGATGAGTATGATTTGGCACTGCTAGGGAAGCGGCCAACCTGCTAACGCATCGGCTTCGATGTTTCGGAGTCTGGAAACATGCTCGATGAAGAACCCCTCGAACGACGAGATGATGTCGATCGCTATTTGGTGATAGGGATCATGTCTTCATGGCAGACTTCGTATGAGCCCCGGATCGGGTTGACGATTAACTGAGAATCGTCGTATGCTTCCAGATATTCTACCCCCAGCTCTCTTGCAAGTTGGAGGCCAATGACCAAAGCGTTGTACTCGGCCACATTGTTAGAGCAGGGTTCTGTGAGAGAATAAGTGCGGTTAATCACCAATCCGGAAGGGGAGACTAGCACCACCCCGACTCCGACGATGATGTTGCCTTTGGGTCTAGTTCTCGAAGCGCCATCGAAGAACATTCGTCAATATCATCGTGAGAGGTTGCATGCGAATCGGCGACCTCATCTGGGATTTCCTCATATATCCTGGACGACTCCGAGCCCGGGTGGACTGCCAAAAAGTATGCCAGGGCTTGACCTTTGACAGCCTTTTGCGGGACGAAGATCATATGATAAGGGGACAACAATATTGCCCATACAGCAAGGCGAGAGCTGAGTGCCCCTGGTTTAGTCATGAGGACCCTGAGAGGGTTGACTCGTGAGATCACGTGTATTATTTGTCCAGTGACATAGTGCGCGTCTTCTGAATGGCGAACACCAGGGCAAGGCACTCCTTCTCCACAGCGGTGTATCGGTGCTCTGGCCCAATCATCATTCGACTGAGGTAATATATGTCTTGCTCATGGCCTGTATCGTTGTTTTGTGCCAGCAGGGCTCCGAGGGGATGCTCCATTGCTCGTATGTAGAGCATGAATGGTTTTCCAGCAACCGAGGCCACCAGGACTGGAGGGTTTGACAAATATCTTTGATATTGTCGAAGGCCTGCTGACATTCTTCGTCCCATACGAACGAGACGCCTTTCTTCATGAGGTGGGTGAATGGTCGACATCGCCCGGAGAGGTTAGAAATGAACCTCCTGATGTAAGCTAGCCTCCCTTGAAGGCCTCTGAGTTCACGAAGATTTCTCGAGGGACCCATCTCCATGATTGCCTTTGTCTTCTCAGGGTCTACATGGATACCCTGGGCGGTGATGATGAAAACCAAGAACTTTCCGCTAGATACCCAGAAAGGACTTCGTAGGGTTCATTTTCAAATTGTACGCTCGCATCAGGTCGAATACCGTCCTCAGATCCTGCAGATGGTCTCCTTTACAGCGACTCTTGACGGCAATGTCATCAACATAGCACTCTACAGTCTTGCGTAAGTGGTCTCTGAAGATGATGCTCATGGCTCTTTGATATGTGGCGCCGACATTCTTCAAACCGAAAGGCATGACTGTGTAGCAGTGTGTGCCAATCGGTGTTCGGAACGATGTATGTTTTTCGTCGTCAGGAGACATCTTGATTTGGTTATACCCCGAGAAGCTATCCATGAATGACATACGTTCGAAGCCGCAGGTATTGTCAATCATGATGTCCATATAGGGAGGGAGAATTCATCTTTGGGGCATGCCTCATTCAGATTACGAAAGTCGATGCAAATTCGAATCTTCCCACTCTTCTTGAGGACTGGTACTATGTTGGTGACCCAATCCGGATGTTGTTCCTCACGAATGAAGCCGCTGGCTATCAGCTTGTTGACTTCGGCTTCGATCGCATCCATGATGCCTGGGCGGAAGCGTCGCTGTTGTTGCTTGACTGGCTTTGCGTCCGGCCGGATGTTGAGTTTATGAAGAGCAATATCAGGATTTAATCCCGGCATATCTTCGTAGCTCCAAGCGAACACATCAATATATTCTTTGACAAGTTCCAGCAGCGATTATCGTTCTTCGTCTGTTAGGCTTTTACTGACGAAATTTTGGAGAAGATTCGCTGTCGAGATCCACTTGTATGACCTCATCTTCAGTAGGAGGTTCTCTCTGTTTGAACCGCTTTTCCCATTGTGCATCCAGCTGTTGGGCCTACGGCTCTAGTTCGAGGATTTTAGGGATGTCTTCATCTTCTTTATAAGCGTCGGCGAATGCCATGTTGACTTACAGGACTTGTCTTAACACATCTCCGATGCTGGTATCCGAATCAGAGGTTGGTGACCCGGTTGAATGTGAATGCCAGTCACATTCTTCATCTGAGCTTTCAGGTATCGTTGTGGGTGTAACATACCCTAATCCACATCGAGTCTTGCTGTAGTAGTCCCGTGGTTTGCCAGCCGGGACCGGTGGCTTCAAAGGCAATCGTCGTCCAGTACCGTAGTTCAAGCCGGGCGTCGTCTCCAGATCATACCCATGTTTCTGTATGAGATATTTGGATTGGGGGCTATAAAGATACAGAGGCAGCCTTCCGACATCTGATCCAAGGTCGACTTCTTCTATGGTGAAGGGATGCGGATCGTCCTTCCGACCGAAGATGATTGGATGGTCCCCTCCCTCGATTATGCGGTAAGCATCTTCCACTGGAGTAAGCTGGATTACGGTGTACACATTTGTCACCTGTGTGTGGTGAGTGCTATACCGTATTCCATAGCATACATTGTACAAAGCTTATTAAGATGAGGTAGTTCAAAGATAGCCCTTTATTGATGAAGTAAGGTATCTTTTCTAGAGGGATTACATCATCTGGAGGGAACATCAGTGTGGGCAGCCACATACTTGGCTAGCTTCGATTCCTTTTCGGCTACCCCCTGTATAAATGAAGACTGAGAGGACGACCTGGGCAGCTTGATCGTCCGAGGTTCAGCTGGTGGAGCAGAGCATGGAGTTGTTGGCAGACTAGCGACCTCCAGTTGGTATTCGATGCTGGGCGGGGAGTGGTTGGTTCGCTATAAGTTCCAGACCTTGCATCGGGGTGACGACCCTTCTTGGGAAGGCGTATCGTCATTGGCTTGTCGGAGGGATTGAGCTTCTCCGTTTGCGGTTGGCCGACTCTCGGCAGCCTGATCGTCAGAGGTTCAGTTGAGGGTCTTGGCATTTGGCCGGACCTTGGCAGCCGGATTATCATTTGCTCTTCTTGTGCCGAGAGGCTGATTGCGTCCTTACGCAGAGTGGCGATAAGGGGTGCAGACTTGCCAGGTTTGCGAGCTTAGAGGTGCATCGTCGGAGGTTCTTCTGATCCTGTGGCTGTCTCAGTACGAGCTTGCACATCTCCTTCATCAAGGTGCCTCTTCGACTTTTCGTATAGACAGGAGTCCGAGTAATAGGATTCGACCCCTTTGAAGGGATCGATATCAGCAAATTTCGTCCTCACGAAGCCGTATTTGTCGACATATTTGAAGCACTGGTGCAGCATGGAAGGCACGATCATATAATCGTGTATCCAAGGGCGTCCCAAGAGGATGTTGTAAGAAGTGTCTGCATCTATGACGTAGCAGGTGACTTCTGATTGGAGATCGCCAATCTGATACTTCAGACGAATCTTCCCAATTGGGTAGCTCCTGCCTGAATTGAAACCGCTGATGGCGGTGCTTGTAGGCGTTAGGCGATGCATTGGGATGCAGAGATGATGTAGCAGACCCTTCGGAATA